>OY282640.1:72337059-72937059 GCA_958299015.1 Tetanocera ferruginea
TAATAAATTAATAAATTAATAAATTAATAAATTAAATTAATAAATTAATAAATTAATAAATTAATAAATTAATAAATTAATAAATTAATAAATTAATAAATTAATAAATTAATAAATTAATAAATTAATAAATTAATAAATTAATAAATTAATAAATTAATAAATTAATAAATTAATAAATTAATAAATTAATAAATTAATAAATTAATAAATTAATAAATTAATAAATTAATAAATTAATAAATTAATAAATTAATAAATTAATAAATTAATAAATTAATAAATTAATAAATTAATAAATTAATAAATTAATAAATTAATAAATTAATAAATTAATAAATTAATAAATTAATAAATTAATAAATTAATAAATTAATAAATTAATAAATTAATAAATTAATAAATTATAAATTAATAAATTAATAAATTAATAAATTAATAAATTAATAAATTAATAAATTAATAAATTAATAAATTAATAAATTAATAAATTAATAAATTAATAAATTAATAAATTAATAAATTAATAAATTAATAAATTAATAAATTAATAAATTAATAAATTAATAAATTAATAAATTAATAAATTAATAAATTAATAAATTAATAAATTAATAAATTAATAAATTAATAAATTAATAAATTAATAAATTAATAAATTAATAAATTAATAAATTAATAAATTAATAAATTAATAAATTAATAAATTAATAAATTAATAAATTATAAATTTATAAATTAATAAATTAATAAATTAATAAATTAATAAATTAATAAATTAATAAATTAATAAATTAATAAATTTATAAATTAATAAATTAATAAATTAATAAATTAATAAATTAATAAATTAATAAATTAATAAATTAATAAATTAATAAATTAATAAATTAATAAATTAATAAATTAATAAATTAATAAATTAATAAATTAATAAATTAATAAATTAATAAATTAATAAATTAATAAATTAATAAATAATAAATTAATAAATTAATAAATTAATAAATTAATAAATTAATAAATTAATAAATTAATAAATTAATAAATTAATAAATTAATAAATTAATAAATTAATAAATTAATAAATTAATAAATTAATAAATTAATAAATTAATAAATTAATAAATTAATAAATTAATAAATTAATAAATTAATAAATTAATAAATTAATAAATTAATAAATTAATAAATTAATAAATTAATAAATTAATAAATTAATAAATTAATAAATTAATAAATTAATAAATTAATAAATTAATAAATTATAAATTAATAAATTAATAAATTAATAAATTAATAAATTAATAAATTAATAAATTAATAAATTAATAAATTAATAAATTAATAAATTAATAAATTAATAAATTAATAAATTAATAAATTAATAAATTAATAAATTAATAAATTAATAAATTAATAAATTAATAAATTAATAAATTAATAAATTAATAAATTAATAAATTAATAAATTAATAATTAATAAATTAATAAATTAATAAATTAATAAATTAATAAATTAATAAATTAATAAATTAATAAATTAATAAATTAATAAATTAATAAATTAATAAATTAATAAATTAATAAATTAATAAATTAATAAATTAATAAATTAATAAATTAATAAATTAATAAATTAATAAATTAATAAATTAATAAATTAATAAATTAATAAATTAATAAATTAATAAATTAATAAATTAATAAATTAATAAATTAATAAATTAATAAATTAATAAATTAATAAATTAATAATTAATAAATTAATAAATTAATAAATTAATAAATTAATAAATTAATAAATAATAAATTAATAAATTAATAAATTAATAAATTAATAAATTAATAAATTAATAAATTAATAAATTAATAAATTAATAAATTAATAAATTAATAAATTAATAAATTAATAAATTAATAAATTAATAAATTAATAAATTAATAAATTAATAAATTAATAAATTAATAAATTAATAAATTAATAAATTAATAAATTAATAAATTAATAAATTAATAAATTAATAAATTAATAAATTAATAAATTAATAAATTAATAAATTAATAATTAATAAATTAATAAATTAATAAATTAATAAATTAATAAATTAATAAATTAATAAATTAATAAATTAATAAATTAATAAATTAATAAATTAATAAATTAATAATTAATAAATTAATAATTAATAAATTAATAAATTAATAAATTAATAAATTAATAAATTAATAAATTAATAAATTAATAAATAAATAAATTAATAAATTAATAAATTAATAAATTAATAAATTAATAAATTAATAAATTAATAAATTAATAAATTAATAAATTAATAAATTAATAAATTAATAAATTAATAAATTCATAAATTCATAAATTAATAAATTAATAAATTAATAAATTAATAAATTAATAAATTAATAAATTAATAAATTAATAAATTAATAAATTAATAAATTAATAAATTAATAAATTAATAAATTAATAAATTAATAAATTAATAAATTCATAAATTCATAAATTAATAAATTAATAAATTAATAAATTAATAAATTAATAAATTAATAAATTCATAAATTCATAAATTAATAAATTAATAAATTAATAAATTAATAAATTAATAAATTAATAAATTAATAAATTAATAAATTAATAAATTAATAAATTAATAAATTAATAAATTAATAAATTAATAAATTAATAAATTAATAAATTAATAAATTAATAAATTAATGAATTAATGAATTAATAAATTAATAAATTAATAAATTAATAAATTAATAAATTAATAAATTAATAAATTAATAAATTAAAAAATTAATAAATTAATAAATTAATAAATTAATAAATTAATAAATTAATAAATTAATAAATTAATAAATTAATAAATTAATAAATTAATAAATTAATAAATTAATAAATTAAAAAATTAATAAATTAATAAATTAATAAATTAATAAATTAATAAATTAATAAATTAATAAATTAATAAATTAATAAATTAATAAATTAATAAATTAATAAATTAATAAATTAATAAAGTAATAAAGTAATAAACTAATAAATTAATAAATTAATAAATAAATAAATTAATAAATTAATAAATTAATAAATTAATAAATTAATAAATTAATAAATTAATAAATTAATAAATTAATAAATTAATAAATTCATAAATTAATAAATTAATAAATTAATAAATTAATAAATTAATAAATTAATAAATTAATAAATTAATAAATTAATAAATTAATAAATTAATAAATTAATAAATTAATAAATTAATAAATTAATTAATTAATTAATTAATTAATTAATAAATTAATAAATTAATAAATTCATAAATTAAGAAATTAATAAATTAATAAATTAATAAATTAATAAATTAATAAATTAATAAATTAATAAATTAATAAATTAATAAAGTAATAAATTAATAAATTAATAAATCAATAAATTAATAAATTAATAAATTAATAAATTAATAAATTAATAAATTAATAAATTAATAAATTAATAAATTAATAAATTCATAAATTAATAAATTAATAAATAAATAAATTAATAAATTAATAAATTAATAAATTAATAAATTAATAAATTAATAAATTAATAAATTAATAAATTAATAAATTAATAAATTAATAAATTAATAAATTAATAAATTAATAAATTAATAAATTAATAAATTAATAAATTAATACATTAATAAATTAATAAATTAATAAATTAATAAATTAATAAATTAATAAATAAATAAATTAATAAATTAATAAATTAATAAATTAATAAATTAATAAATTAATAAATTAATAAATTAATAAATTAATAAATTAATAAATTCATAAATTAATAAATTAATAAATTAATAAATTAATAAATTAATAAATTAATAAATTAATAAATTAATAAATTAATAAATTAATAAATTAATAAATTAATAAATTAATAAATTAATAAATTAATCAATTAATAAATTAATAAATTAATAAATTAATAAATTAATAAATTAATAAATTAATAAATTAATAAATTAATAAATTCATAAATTAATAAATTAATAAATTAATAAATTAATAAATTAATAAATTAATAAATTAATAAAGTAATAAATTAATAAATTAATAAATTAATAAATTAATAAATTAATAAATAAATAAATTAATAAATTAATAAATTAATTAATTAATAAATTAATAAATTAATAAATTAATAAATTAATGAATTCATAAATTAATAAATTAATAAATTAATAAATTAATAAATTAATAAATTAATTAATTAATTAATAAATAAATTAATAAATTAATAAATTAATAAATTAATAAATTAATAAATTCATAAATTAATAAATTAATAAATTAATAAATTAATAAATTAATAAATTAATAAATTAATAAATTAATAAATTAATAAATTAATAAATTAATAAATTAATAAATTAATAAATTAATAAATTAATAAATTATAAATTAATAAATTAATAAATTAATAAATTAATAAATTAATAAAGTAATAAATTAATAAATTAATAAATTAATAAATTAATAAATTAATAAATTAATAAATTAATAAATTAATAAATTAATAAATTAATAAATTAATAAATTAATAAATTAATAAATTAATAAATTAATAAATTAATAAATTAATAAATTAATAAATTAATAAATTAATAAATTAATAAATTAATAAATTAATAAATATAATTAATCAATTAATAAATTAATCAATTAATAAATTAATAAATTAATAAATTAATAAATTCATAAATTAATAAATTAATAAATAAATAAATTAATAAATTAATAAATTAATAAATTAATAAATTAATAAATTAATAAATTAATAAATTAATAAATTAATAAATTAATAAATTAATAAATTAATAAATAAATAAATTAATAAATTAATAAATTAATAAATTAATAAATTAATAAATTAATAAATTAATAAATTAATAAATTAATAAATTAATAAATTAATAAATTAATAAATTAATAAATTAATAAATTAATAAATTAATAAATTAATAAATTAATAAATTAATAAATAAATAAATTAATAAATTAATAAATTAATAAATTCATAAAATAATAAATTAATTAATTAATAAATTAATAAATTAATAAATTAATAAATTAATAAATTAATAAATTAATAAATTAATAAATTAATAAATTAATAAATTAATAAATTAATAAATTAATAAATTAATAAATTAATAAATTAATAAATTAATAAATTAATAAATTAATAAATTAATAAATTAATAAATTAATAAATTAATAATTAATAAATTAATAAATTAATAAATTAATAAATTAATAAATTAATAAATTAATAAATTAATAAATTAATAAATTAATAAATTAATAAATTAATAAATTAATAAATTAATAAATTAATAAATTAATAAATTAATAAATTAATAAATTAGTAAATTAATAAATTAATAAATTAATAAATTAATAAATTAATAAATTAATAAATTAATAAATTAATAAATTAATAAATTAATAAATTAATAAATTAATAAATTAATAAATTAATAAATTAATAAATTAATAAATTAATAAATTAATAAATTAATAAATTAATAAATTAATAAATTAATAAATTAATAAATTAATAAATTAATAAATTAATAAATTAATAAATTAATAAATTAATAAATTAATAAATTATAAATTAATAATTAATAAATTAATAAATTAATAAATTAATAATTTAATAAATTAATAATTTAATAAATTAATAAATTAATAAATTAATAAATTAATAAATTAATAAATTAATAAATTAATAAATTAATAAATTAATAAATTAATAAATTAATAAATTAATAAATTAATAAATTAATAAATTAATAAATTAATAAATTAATAAATTAATAAATTAATAAATTAATAAATTAATAAATTAATAAATTAATAAATTAATAAATTAATAAATTAATAAATTAATAAATTAATAAATTAATAAATTAATAAATTAATAAATTAATAAATTAATAATTAATAAATTAATAAATTAATAAATTAATAAATTAATAAATTAATAAATATAATTATAATTAATAAATTAATAAATTAATAAATTAATAAATTAATAAATTAATAAATTAATAAATTAATAAATTAATAAATTAATAAATTAATAAATTAATAAATTAATAAATTAATAAATTAATAAATTAATAAATTAATAAATTAATAAATTAATAAATTAATAAATTAATAAATTAATAAATTAATAAATTAATAAATTAATAAATTAATAAATTAATAAATTAATAAATTAATAAATTAATAAATTAATAAATTAATAAATTAATAAATTAATAAATTAATAAATTAATAAATTAATAAATTAATAAATTAATAAATTAATAAATTAATAAATTAATAAATTAATAAATTAATAAATTAATAAATTAATAAATTAATAAATTAATAAATTAATAAATTAATAAATTAATAAATTAATAAATTAATAAATTAATAAATTAATAAATTAATAAATTAATAAATTAATAAATTAATAAATTAATAAATTAATAAATTAATAAATTAATAAATTAATAAATTAATAAATTAATAAATTAATAAATTAATAAATTAATAAATTAATAAATTAATAAATTAATAAATTAATAAATTAATAAATTAATAAATTAATAAATTAATAATTAATAAATTAATAAATTAATAAATTAATAAATTAATAAATTAATAAATTAATAAATTAATAAATTAATAAATTAATAAATTAATAAATTAATAAATTAATAAATTAATAAATTAATAAATTAATAAATTAATAAATTAATAAATTAATAAATTAATAAATTAATAAATTAATAAATTAATAAATTAATAAATTAATAAATTAATAAATTAATAAATTAATAAATTAATAAATTAATAAATTAATAAATTAATAAATTAATAAATTAATAAATTAATAAATTAATAAATTAATAAATTAATAAATTAATAAATTAATAAATTAATAAATTAATAAATTAATAAATTAATAAATTAATAAATTAATAAATTAATAAATTAATAAATTAATAAATTAATAAATTAATAAATTAATAAATTAATAATTAATAAATTAATAAATTAATAAATTAATAAATTAATAAATTAATAAATTAATAAATTAATAAATTAATAAATTAATAATTAATAAATTAATAAATTAATAAATTAATAAATTAATAAATTAATAAATTAATAAATTAATAAATTAATAAATTAATAAATTAATAAATTAATAAATTAATAAATTAATAAATTAATAAATTAATAAATTAATAAATAATAAATTAATAAATTAATAAATTAATAAATTAATAAATTAATAAATTAATAAATTAATAAATTAATAAATTAATAAATTAATAAATTAATAAATTAATAAATTAATAAATTAATAAATTAATAAATTAATAAATTAATAAATTAATAAATTAATAAATTAATAAATTAATAAATTAATAAATTAATAAATTAATAAATTAATAAATTAATAAATTAATAAATTAATAAATTAATAAATTAATAAATTAATAAATTAATAAATTAATAAATTAATAAATTAATAAATTAATAAATTAATAAATTAATAAATTAATAAATTAATAAATTAATAAATTAATAAATAATAAATTAATAAATTAATAAATTAATAAATTAATAAATTAATAAATTAATAAATTAATAAATTAATAAATTAATAAATTAATAAATTATAAATTAATAAATTAATAAATTAATAAATTAATAAATTAATAAATTAATAAATTAATAAATTAATAATTAATAAATTAATAAATTAATAAATTAATAAATTAATAAATTAATAAATTAATAAATTAATAAATTAATAAATTAATAAATTAATAAATTAATAAATTAATAAATTAATAAATTAATAAATTAATAAATTAATAAATTAATAAATTAATAAATTAATAAATTAATAAATTAATAAATTAATAAATTAATAAATTAATAAATTAATAAATTAATAAATTAATAAATTAATAAATTAATAAATTAATAAATTAATAAATTAATAAATTAATAAATTAATAAATTAATAAATTAATAAATTAATAAATTAATAAATTAATAAATTAATAATTAATAAATTAATAAATTAATAAATTAATAAATTAATAAATTAATAAATTAATAAATTAATAAATTAATAAATTAATAAATTAATAAATTAATAAATTAATAAATTAATAAATTAATAAATTAATAAATTAATAAATTAATAAATTAATAAATTAATAAATTAATAAATTAATAAATTAATAAATTAATAAATTAATAAATTAATAAATTAATAAATTCATAAATTAATAAATTATAAATTAATAAATTAATAAATTAATAAATTAATAAATTAATAAATTAATAAATTAATAAATTAATAAATTAATAAATTAATAAATTAATAAATTAATAAATTAATAAATTAATAAATTAATAAATTAATAAATTAATAAATTAATAAATTAATAAATTAATAAATTAATAAATTAATAAATTAATAATTAATAAATTAATAATTAATAAATTAATAAATTAATAAATTAATAAATTAATAAATTAATAAATTAATAAATTAATAAATTAATAAATTAATGAATTAATGAATTAATAAATTAATAAATTAATAAATTAATAAATTAATAAATTAATAAATTAATAAATTAATAAATTAATAAATTAAAAAATTAATAAATTAATAAATTAATAAATTAATAAATTAATAAATTAATAAATTAATAAATTAATAAATTAATAAATTAATAAATTAATAAATTAATAAATTAATAAATTAATAATTAATAAATTAATAAATTAATAAATTAATAAATTAATAAATTAATAAATTAATAAATTAATAAATTAATAAATTAATAAATTAATAAATTAATAAATTAATAAATTAATAAATTAATAAATTAATAAATTAATAAATTAATAAATTAATAAATTAATAAATTAATAAATTGATAAATTGATAAATTGATAAATTAATAAATTAATAAATTAATAAATTAATAATTAATAAATTAATAAATTAATAAATTAATAAATTAATAAATTAATAAATTAACAAATTAATAAAGTTATAAATTAATAAATTAATAAATTAATAAATTAATAAATTAATAAATTAATAAAGTAATAAATTAATAAATTAATAAATTAATAAATTAATAAATTCATAAATTAATAAATTAATAAATTAATAAATTAATAAATTAATAAATTAATAAATTAATAAATAAATAAATTAATAAATTAATGAATTAATAAATTAATAAATTAATAAATTAATAAATTAATAAATTAATAAATTAATAAATTAATAAATTAATAAATTAATAAATTAATAAATTAATAAATTAATAAATTAATAAATTAATAAATTAAAAATTAATAAATTAATAAATTAATAAATTAATAAATTAATAAATTAATAAATTAATAAATTAATAAATTAATAAATTAATAAATTAATAAATTAATAAATTAATAAATTAATAAATTAATAAATTAATAAATTAATAAATTAATAAATTAATAAATTAATAAATTAATAAATTAATAAATTAATAAATTAATAAATTAATAAATTAATAAATTAATAAATTAATAAATTAATAAATTAATAAATTAATAAATTAATAAATTAATAAATTAATAAATTAATAAATTAATAAATTAATAAATTAATAAATTAATAAATTAATAAATTAATAAATTAATAAATTAATAAATTAATAAATTAATAAATTAATAAATTAATAAATTAATAAATTAATAAATTAATAAATTAATAAATTAACAAATTAATAAAGTAATAAATTAATAAATTAATAAATTAATAAATTAATAAATTAATAAATTAATAAATTAATAAATTAATAAAGTAATAAATTAATAAATTAATAATTAATAAATTCATAAATTAATAAATTAATAAATTAATAAATTAATAAATTAATAAATTAATAAATTAATAAATAAATAAATTAATAAATTAATGAATTCATAAATTAATAAATTAATAAATTAATAAATTAATAAATTAATAAATTAATAAATTAATAAATTAATAAATTAATAAATTAATAAATTAATAAATTAATTAATTAATTAATTAATTAATAAATTAATAAATTAATAAATTCATAAATTAATAAATTAATAAATTAAATAAATTAATAAATTAATAAATTAATAAATTAATAAATTAATAAATTAATAAATTAATAAATTAATAAATTAATAAATTAATAAATTAATAAATTAATAAATTAATAAATTAATAAATTAATAAATTAATAAATTAATAAATTAATAAATTAATAAATTAATAAATTAATAAATTAATAAATTAATAAATTAATAAATTAATAAATTAATAAATTAATAAATTAATAAATTAATAAATTAATAAATTAATGAATTAATAATTTAATAAATTAATAAATTAATAAATTAATAAATTAATTAATTAATAAATTAATAAATTAATAAATTAATAAATTAATAAATTAATAAATTAATAAATTAATGAATTAATAAATTAATAAATTAATAAATTAATAAATTAATTAATTAATAAATTAATAAATTCATAAATTCATAAATTCATAAATTAATAAATTAATAAATTAATAAATTAATAAATTAATAAATTAATAAATTAATAAATTAATAAATTAATAAATTAATAAATTAATGAATTAATAAATTAATAAATTAATAAATTAATAAATTAATAAATTAATAAATTAATAAATTAATAAATAATTAAATAATTTAGTTATTAAATAATTAAATAATTAAATAAATAAAGAAATAAAGAAATAAATAACTAAATAAATAGATAAATAAATAAATAAATTAATAAATAAATTATAACTAAATTAATAAATAAATAAATAACTAAATTAATTAATATATTAATCAATATAGTCAATATATTAATAAATAAATAAAAAAATAAATATGGTCGGAAGAATGCATTTCAGATGATTGGAACCTCAGTGTGCTCTGCCCAATCCACAAGAAAAGCGATCCCGACATTTGCGCTAACTACCCTGAGATAAGCCTTCTTAATATCGCATATAAGGTCCTGTCGAGCGTATTGTGAATGAAGCCCATAGCTTACCAACTGATAGGACCTTATCAGTGTGGCTTCAGACCCGGAAAGTCCACCATCGACCAGATTTATACGCTCCGATAAATCTTCGAAAAACCCTAAAAAAAAACGACACACCTTTTTTTTTGTCGATTTCAAAGCCGCCTTCCACAGTCAAATAAGGAGTCATCTATACTCCATCATGTCTGAAGTTGGTATTCCTGCGAAGCTAATACGTCTTTGCAGGATGACACTGAATAACACCAGCAACCCAGTGAAAATCAAGAAAGGACCTCTCCCTTCCTTCCGCTACCAAGTGACGTTTCAGACAAGGTGATTCCTTGTCGTGCGACTTCTTTAATATAGTCATGGAGAAGATCATCGGAGCTGCTGGACTGAGACGCAGCGGCACAATTTTCTATAAGAGTGTTATGCTGCTTGCTTATACTGATACTGGCCAAAATACGCGCGAAGTCAGTGCAGCATTCTCCAGGCTAGAAAAAGAGTAGAGTCGAATGGGTCTTGCAGTGAACGCAGATAAAACGAAGTATCTTGTGTCAACAAACAAACAGTCCCAGCGTCTTGGAAACCACGTCACTGTTGACACACCTCCTTTGAGGTAGTGAAGGACTTTGTTTACCTGGGATCCAACATTAACTCCTCCAACGATATCAGTATTGAGATTAAACGAAGGATAACTCTTGCCAACAGGTGTTACTTTGGGCTCAGTAGGCAATTGAGAAGCAGAAATCTCTCTCGACGAACAAAACTGACGCTATAAGTCAATAATCATGCCCGTCCTACTGTACGCATCACAAACCTGGACGTTGAGCAGCTCTGATAGAGGACTTTGGGAGCGTTCGAGAGAAAAATCCTTCGCAAGCTCTTTGGTCCAATATGCGTCAATGGCGAGTACCGAACACGATGGAACCACGAGTTGTATGAGCTATATGCCGACATCGATAAAGTCAAGCGTATTAAAATAGAGCGGCTTCGCTGGCTAGGTCATGTCGAGAGAATGAACGACGAAGCTCCAGCGAAAAAATTATTGGATTCGGTACCCAGCGGTGGCCTACGCAGACGAGGAAGACCGCATATCCGTTGGAAAAACCAGGCATTGATAACCTGACAGCGCTTGGAGTTTCCAACTGGCGCCAGCAAGCGCACGACAAAAGAGGCTGGCGCAAATTCTTAGAAGAGGCCAAAACCGACCAACGGTTGTAAGCGCCATCTAAGAAGGTAACTAATTCTGCACGCCTTGATAGAGAAATTCCCCGCTTAACATTTCCTTGACCTCCGTATTATTATTTTCCGTTTTCAACAATGTGGCTGCACATTTCGGCAACATTTGTATGCCACATTCAATCAATATTTTCAAAAGATCGGTAGTTTGGTTGTGCGGCACATTCCAACGCAAGCACCAATGTCTTAATTTTTGTCCTATTTTGCAAATGCCGTTTGCATTTGCAGAGGTAGACGGCGCAATATTTTCGTCGGAGTCACAAGAAAAATGACTATCCAGCGAATTGGTAAAGCATGAGTCGAAGTTTTGACTAATGGTTTTGTTTTTTTTTGCATTGAAATTTCAATATTTTCCGAATTCCGTTTTGCATCACTTTTTTCGCGTTTTAATTGCAAACACGTTTCATTGCTTATACTTTTTTTATTCAGTTTTCTTATTAATAAAATAAAGTTAAAAATATTTTCACAAATTTGTTTATCACATTTTTAAATTCACAGAACAAATATTTTTTGAAAAAAAGTGATAGACTACTTAAAAAATAAAAAACTGTAGTTGTTTTTTTCAGAACGAAGTGAGGTGAAAATTTGATTTCAATATAGTGGTAGTAACTGAAATTTTTTATTAGTATTAGTTAAATCGGCTAGCGATTTTTTGCAGGGTATTTATTTCATAAAAATGTAAGTGTATTTATTTATAAATACAAATGTAGTTGTTAGATATATTTTTTTCAGCGGTCAGCAATTGCCATACCTTATAAAGTCTGGTATGAAATCAGTTCTATTTTGGTTCGAAAATTCGGGAATGATGAGATCTTATCTGATTTCAGAATGAGCATTTATATTTAAGCTTTTTGAAAACTTTCCTAAAATTGTCTAGCCTCTGAACATTTTGTTTTGTTTCGATCTCAGACCGGAAGATATTCCTGAGTTTAGAAGAGAAGGTGTAATGCAGTCAAACGTTTATGTACGTCTTCAGTTAAACCAAATATCCCCCAAAAAACATTTTTGATTTTGCTTTGTGTTCGCACCTGAGCAACACGGCTGAGATTAGAAGCGAAGTCGTAATGCCACCAAACAACTTTGGGAAATTTTTTTAAAATAAAAATATAAAAATGAAAAGTAATCAAAACGTAATTTTTCATTCTTAAAACAGTAAAACAAAAATTTCAATTATTTTATGAAAAAGTTTTAATTCCGAACTGCAGCTTGGCTTCGGTAAATGATATGCTATCTGATTTATTATTTGAATATTCAGGCTTAGAACGACCTGATAGAAGGCATGATATTTAAGTATTCACTAAGGCCTGAATTTTCGGAGGAATATTCTTAAGGATATTCAGACCAAAGTTTACGCTAAACGATAGCAGGTATTAAGTATGGCATTTATATGGGAAAAGGAAATCAAGAGGTATGTGGAATACTCAGTCCTTAACATTACCGCTCAGGCCTGAGAGAATGTATTGATTCAGGCATATTTTAACCACTGGGTAACTGTATTTACACTTGAATAATTAGTACTACACGATGTAGTTATATGTAGTAAGTATTTGTTCAGGGCGCTAGGAAATATCTCCCAATGAAAATAAAAAAAAATAAAAAAATGAAAAATCACCCAAAATTTAATGAAAAATGACCCAACAAAAATTACGTTATTTCACCCAAAAGAAATTAAAAAATACCCAACAATTTTTTTTAACTAAAATGAAAAATGACCCAAAACTGAATGAAAAATGCCCCAAAAACAAAAATTAAATTTCTGCAATAAAAATGAAAAAACGCCCAAAAATTTTGAAAAAATTTAGAATCACCCAAATAAAAAAATTGCCTAAATCTGTTTAATTTTTCAATCATATCAATATTACTTTCCGTACAAGGGCGAACGGTTTTTCTATTTTTGTGGTGTTTTTTTTTGTGATGATTTGCTCTTTTACGGAAAGTTCCACGGAGAGTTGCTATATACAAAAACACTATTATCATCAAAAGTTCTGCATAAATTTTAATGATTAATAGCTGTTGGAAGAGGCGCAATAAGGAATTTTTTTTGGGGAGGGTTTTATCAAATGTAATGCGTTAAATTTTTGCACCAATGGTTTCTTGTGCAAACTTCAAAACCTTGTTCAATTTTTTTTCAGAAAAATGTAAAACGGGCACTGGAAGGACTTTTTGTCCGTGTAGAAGGTGAACAAGAGTGGTAGCGGTCGTTTTAAAATAAACTTGATTCAGCGCTGTTTAGGATCTGTACGGCCAAAATGTTAGCACAAATGCAATTTTTTCTCCCCACAGTGAACACTTTTCATCCATACTTCACTTCGTTATAAAAATAGCCAATTGTCTAGCACAAGCCTTAAAATTCGTCCCTTGGTGAGTACTTATTATGCCTTGAGATGAAAAACAACGAACCTGAATTTGAAAAAACATACCTTTGAGTCCCTCGCCAACAAAATTCGATGAAATTTCCACTAAAATTGCTTTCATATTCTTATTCATAATCTTCCATTGGATTTTCAAAATCAGTTTCATGAAAATCCCTCAAAATTGCGCAAATATTATCCCATTTTACATGTTTTTACCTAATCAGATAATACTTCACAATTAAGAAAAATTTGTATGAAACATATTCGGGTAAATCGATGGAAAATTAGGAATTGTGAATTTTTCTTCAGTTTCGGTAGTCAATCGGAATTTTTTTTTGCTGAATCACATGACTTCTTTTTATACTTAATTCTGCAGAGTTTGTGTTAAAGATATTTCAAAAATAACAAGAAAAAAGGGCAAAAAATAACAATTTAAGAGGAAATTTCTTTGATTATTTCGGTGGCGAGGGGCTAAACTGATTTTTCTAAAATTCGGGCTTTCTTATATTGTATTACTTTTGAATTAATTGATTTCCAAATAGTTCAAGTTCAATAGTTCCCCTTGGTGGGTTCCGTGCTAGAAGTTTAAAAGATAACTCAAACCAAAGTATTGCCAACAACCCCTCCTCAAGTGGTCAGAATCAGAACATAACAAAACTTAAATATGTGTTGTAAACCGGATCAAAATTTAATTTCAACGGACACCAATTCAAAAGTAAAAGGGAATCTTAAAACCAATTTCTGCATATATTTTGTATCGCAGAGATCCCAATGGACCGGGTTTGGTTCTTCTGAACACCTTTTCTGCAGAAAACGAAGTTTTTGCATATAACTTTGTTTTTCTTCAGAATACATACCCAAGAAAAGTAAAAAACTAAAGATTTTCATTGTACACATATCTTATATCTTCTTATATATAAAAATTAAAATTTGTTTGTTTGTTTGTTCGGCCTTTATGCGCTCCAAAACCGTTCATCCGATTGAGCTGAAAATTAGACACCGAGTACGTTTCATAAAGAGAAAGATCATAGAGGGTGTAAAAATGTGGGCGCAAGTCTTTGGGTGTGGCACTCCATAATAACTTCTAAACGCCTGGACCGATTTCAATGAAATTTGCTATGAAGGTTCAACTGCGCCCAAGATTAAACATAGGCTATAAAAGTTTCAAAGACTTCCGCAAGAGGGCGCTTTAAGCAGTGAATTTTAAAACTGTAACTCGTAAACGCCTGGACCGATTTCAATGAAATTTGGTATGTACGTTCATCTACATCCAAGATAGAACATAAAATATAAAAATTCCAAAAACTTCCACAAGAGGGCACCTTAAGTGTGCATTTTTAAGACTCAATAACTCCTTAACGCCTGTACCGATTTCGATGAAAGTTGGTAACAAGGTTTAACTGCACCCAAGATAAAACATATGTAAAAAAGTGGGCGGAAGTATGATGGCGAGGCACTCTACTTAAACTCCTAAACACCTGGACCGATTTCAATGAAATTTGGTATACCTTCATATTTGGTATATCAACTGCGCCCAAGATTACAAAGGCTATTAAAAATTCCAAAAACTTCCGCAAGAGGGCGCTTTATGTAATGCATTGTTAAGACTCAATAAATCCTAAATGATTTTACTGATTTTAGTAAAATTTGGTACGTGAAATAACCTGACCCTCCAACAGCTAGTTAAATTTCAGAAAACTTTCGTGAGAGGGCGCTTTATTCAATCAACTATGTCTGGATCATTCACGTTAAAACGGATGAACCGATTTTGATGAAACTTGGTAAGCATTTGTATCTGTTTCTGAAATAGATCGTATGCTTTTAAAAGTTCTTTCAACAAAAATCAAGGAATGACCCGAAGGCAAAAAAAGTTAAGAACCAAAGACTAACGAATTAAGAGAAGTTTAATTAAAACGAGCAGAAGCTATATAAAGATGAACTTAAATTAACCGAACAGTATCGACCAACCCGAAGTTCACGAAGACAATCCAAAAACCGAATCGATGCCAAAAAGATTTTTTAAAATTGGAATTTTTTATTAAATAAAAATGCATATTTAATACATGCTAAGAAAAACTTTAAACGCATTTTTCTCGAAATTACTTCTTTCAAATTGTTGACCATTTTCCTCAGAAACCAGACGTCAGATCGAGACGTTGAAGATGTCATTTTTTGTAATCATGTCCGGCAGGTACAGTTTTACGGAAATTTGACTTAACAGTTACGACGGAGGGAGGGGGGAAAAACCCCTAAAAACAATAATTTAAAAATTTTAAAAATTTAATTGATAATTTAAAAAGTGTTAAAATGTGAGCAGTTTTAAAAATCGTCCTTTTTCTGTGTTCGAGGCACAACCCCGAGTAACACCAGTTTACATCTGCTAGTATTTAGTAAAAAAATTTTTAAAATTTGAAAAAATTTTAAAATAGGTTTTTTAAATACCTGTTCAGTATGTACTTTTCATAGTTTTCACATGCATTTAAACTTATTGGAAAATTATTGAGCTCTTCTTTCCATTGATATATCGTATGTTGTGGTTTAATCAAAACTAAGTATCATGACATAATACATTTTTTTATAGGCGTTTTAAAAGATACATATTTCCGACAATAAACCAAAAGAAAAAAGAGCTCAATATTTTCTAATAAGTTTAAATGGATGTGAATACCATGAAAAGTACATATTTTATAGGTGTTTAAAAAAACATTAAATAGTTTTGTAGAGTACCTCTTACTTTTCTCCATATTTTTTTTCTCCATACAAAATCGATCCGGCTTAATGTAGTCTGAAGGAATAAAACATGACTTATTTAGTAGATTTTGCATCAACCAGAATCGATTTGAAATAAGCATTTGGGATTTTCACCACTCATTTCATAAGACGTGTGATTGCTTTTCATGTGAGTCACTTTGATTGAATGCTTGGTGCTACAATAATTTGGAGGGGGGGGGGGGGGGGTGTTTAAACTCCGAAACCCCCCTTTGTTTGCGCTAATGGCTGTTGGTATTACCTTTACCCCACAATAGTGAAATTAAAAAAAATATTTTATACTGTTTAAGGCCGTTTTCACAATGCCCGGTTATTCTAGCCTTTAACCAGCACATAGCTAACCAAGTGTCTGTTAAGTAACTGTCGGTTCGATCATTGATTGTGAATTTTTCAATTGTGAATACTCGAAAACTGCATATCAGCTGCTTTGTGTTTACTTTTTTGTGATTTTGTGCCGTGAAAAGTGTAAATTTATATGTGCAAGAATTAAAACGCAAAAACAGACTACACAAACTTTTAGCATTTTTCCACTTTTATGTTTTATTTTATCCGAAATGAAAAAATAAACTGCTTTTAGAAAACCAAAATCTTCTGATGAACATGTCATCATACTCTTCAACGTTATCACATTTATTTGCATGTGTCCTTTATCTATTTTGTTCAAATTCAAAGTTGATTTTATCCATTTTTGTGTAATAAATAAATATTAATTGTTTACTCTGCTCAGCTGTTCTTCCGATTAGCAGCTAACCGGGACTACAACTTGCCGTTAACTTAACCGACGGATAAGTTCTAACCGAACATTGAGAATATGCTTTCTTTCTAACCGCTGGTTAAAGTTCCGATTACTGCTTAACCGGTCATTGTGAAAACGGCCCTTATAGTTTTAGTCATAGTATATTTGTAATAATATTAATAATTATTAGTGTTCGGTCGAATGTGAATTTTTGCCGAAGCCTAATCTTGGGCAAAATGCAAGTAATCAGCCGAAGGCCGAAGCCGAATCCGAATAACAAACAAATGCTTTCAAGCAAAATAATGAAAAAATTTATTCTTTGCTTTTGTTATATCCTTTTCAGTTGGGAATTAATTTTAATACAGTTAAAAATAATTTAAGTTAATGTTGAAGAAAAAAGGCAGAGATTTTAAATCGATAGTACTTTTATTACAATTAAAGAAATTTAAATATATTAAAAGAACTTCAAATTTGTTCTTTTTCTCACAAAATTTCAGTACCCTAGTGTCAATATTTAATCAGACACAGTGTTTTTCTTATATCTACACGCCCCTTTGTCGAATATCGCCCACTTTTACAAACAGGCACCTCCGCGTTGATGATCTCTATATGTTGACCAAAAAAAACGGCAATCGGGCGAGTACTTTAGAAGTAATCGATGTACATACATAATGGTACCATATTTCTCTGTTTTTGGCAGGAGACTCCTGTTTTTTGATCCAAAACCTGCGACCTGTTTTTGCTCCAAAAACCTGTTTTTCTCAACTCCGGCGAATGAGCGAAAAAAATCAATTTCAATTATCAAATCAATTATCAAATCAATTTACCCATTTTGTAACAGAAAATTTTGTGTAGTACGAATGTATTTATTTACATGTTACACCCTTTCAAACTAGCACACAGAGATTCGTGGGTAATACAAATTCATTTATCTCAGAAGTCCACATTTAGAGTTCATTGAATAAAGACGCGTTTTGTAATCTGGTCAAGTGAATAGTTTAAAAGTTTTAAAATATGACTAATAGATACAAATGTGTTCTTTCGGCTAAACTAAAAGAATAATATCCTTTTCTCGAAAAAACTAATACCGAAAGTAATGTACGCTGTAAAAAGTGTAACAAAGTCTTTTCCATCGCTTCCGGCGGCAATTCGGATATAATTCGACATCTGAAAAGGAACGTCCATCGGGAAGCCTTAAATGCAGCCTCTAGCAGCCAAGAAATTAATGATTTCTTTGCGTCGATATTCGACGCCACAATTGCAGCAATGGAAGCTACCTTGGCATACCATATTAAAAACTCAAATCACCAATCCATCCAATCCAATCCTCAGATTGTGCGGCAAAAATATTTAGAATGTGTTCATAAAAATGCTTAAAAAAGATTTAAATCAGTGCAGCTATGTATCACTTTACACAGACGCATCCAACCACGGAAACGTGAAGTTATTTCCCGTGATCGTTCGATATTTTATTCCAACAGCTGGCGTTTGTGTAAAAGTCTTGGATATGACGTCAGAACTTGGCGAAACATCAGAAATTATCCATGAGCTAATATCAGCTGCAGCCGCTAAATACGGTTTAAAAAATACAATCGTCGTGTTTTGTGGAGACAACGCCAAAGCTAATTTTGGTGGAGTTACGCGAGGAGGAAAGAACAACGTTTACTACAGAATAAAGACATGGCGTCCAAATCTAATCGGCATTGGATGCGCAGCTCTTATCACTCACAATGCATTGAAATATGCTTTTGATGTTTTTTCTTTCGATATTGAATGCGTCATTGTGAAAATTTACGCGTATTTCTACATTAACACCACACACGTTACATAACTGATAAAATTGTGTGCAACGGCTGGCATCGAATATTTGAAACTACTGGGTTACGCAAAGACACGTTTTCTCGCTCTTGGTCCAGCCATTAAACGCGTGTTGCACCTATATGAAGCCTTTAGTTACTTTTCGTTGGCTTGCAGAAAGGTGAAAAAATGTTGAAAAATTTCTCCAATGTCGAAATTTTGGTTTCATTTCGTTCAAGAGCAGGTACAAAATAAATTATTTTTAGAAACTAAAATCGTTCATTACATCGTTTTACTTTTTTTTTATTCATTGCTAGGCTGAACTATTCGCGGAATATGTGCTTAAAATTGAAGGCGATGATGTCACCGCAGTTGATATAACTCAATATTTGGATGAACTCCAAAGTTTTTTGCTACTGCGGCGGGAAGATTTTTTGTTGTCGCCCAAGACAGCGGAATAAGTGCGATGCTGATATTTTGACCATGAAATGCACAGAATGTTTCGGTAATATTTTATGTTTTTTACTAACCATTACTTTTCGTTATGAAATATAATGGATTTTGCAGATGATGCTGTCGAATACCTTGAAAAGTGATCTGCTCCAATAACGGAATTTAAAACGTGTTCTTGGGTAACGTTGCGCAGAGCTTGGAAAGACGTCGGAACGGTCATGCAAAAATTTGATAGGCAAAAGTTGTACGACGCGAACAAAAATGCAACAAAATTGCAAAATTGCGAAATTGCAAAAATTGTTGAGTATATTCTTTGCATGTCCGGTTCAACTGCTCCCATAGAGCGAGTTTTTGCTGCAATGAATAGGACGTGGAAAAGGACAAATCGCTATTAAAAGTGTGCACATTGAAGTCCATCCTGGCTGTCAGGATAAATAAATATATAAATAAATAAATAAATTTAAAAATATCGTGCTTGAATTTTTCGATTTCATAAAATCAAAACCTAACATGCTCCGAAAAATCTCATCAAATGAAAAATACAATTTGCGCTCAGCTGATGCCAACGAAAGACTAGAAGATGCCTTATGCGATGACACTGACTTTTTTCAAGATTATGTGATGCTTTCTGATGATAACTCTTCGCAATAACAACGTTTTTTAATTACATTTTGAAGCCAAATAACCTATGTGTTTCTTCCTATTTTCCAAACCTGAACAATAAATAAGTTCTCAAATGGAACTCCTGTTTTTTAACTGTTTTTTTAAAAAAAAAAACCTGTTTTTTGGTTCGATTAAATGAATTTATCCTGTTTTTTACCAAAAATGATATGATATATTATACATACATTTACAAAAAAAAAAAAAAAAACCAACCAACTTGAGAACCTCCTCCTTGTTGAAGTCGGTGAATAATGAGAACCAATGCAGTGATAAAAACTGAATTCTTTCTATGACCGCCTTAAAAGTAATGACTTTTAATGCAATAAATGCGTTTCCATCAATTTTCATTTTTGGTACGAATAAGTACATTGTAAGCACAAAAAGGGTTTGTTAATCGGGATATTTAAATTGTTAGGTTTAACCTTTGTTCTCGGTTTGTTCTTCTGCAAAGAACTTTGATGTAGCGAATAGTAGCTTCATGAATTATTTGGCATAAATCTCTGAATATAATTCTTTAAAAATTTAATTTTTAAAATTTTTCAATTTAATAAAAAATTCAAGAACTTCATTATCAAATTCTAGGATTGTGATATCCGTCCCGACCATTTAAGAAGGTTGAAGTTTATAATACTTAATAGTGTCCACTTAAAGCGTATCCAATTTGTCATAATGTTAACATAAGAAGATCTTGGTAATGTATTTGCTCCATTTTCTACGGAAATGTTCCGTTATGATTAACGTAAACATTAAAGAGTGGTTTCATATAAATTTATGAAACATTTATTTCATAAGTAAACTGAAAACACCACAAGCTGAAAGTGTGAGCATTATTTTTTTAAAAACCACACACGTTTACTTTAAACTTTTACTTTGTTGTTTTAAAGCAAGCATGATCACAAAGGTTGCCCTTGTGGCCCTCTTATTAAAATTAAATAAAACTCACATTTTACTTGCCCATAATTTACGAAGAAATGCACTTGCGAAAATCAACAATAACAAACAACAACAACATACGCATCGAAACACACAAGCTGTGCGGCGCGACCACCAAACCCACAGCATTGTTGTTGTGCGTATATGTTTTGTTAGTGGAATAGAAATTATGATGAATATTTGATATTTTATCAATAAACTGATAACAGAACTGTGGGTTCAGAGCAACGTGCATGCTTGTAGGCTTCCAGGCTAAGACTCGTCGCGTGTTGCCGTAGGGTTCTTGCTCTTTCCACTGTCCTTATCATCACAAAATTTAATTTTCATGCACTACACCTTATACAACTTGCGAAAGTTATGCCATAAAAAAAAATATGTATGTAAAGTAATAAAAAAACAAAAAATACTCTAGTTTACGGACGGACAAAAAAAAATATAATATATTAGCAATTAAGCAGAAATTTAGCGGACTTTTATTATTTGTGTTGGATTTATATTGCAAAATAAAAGCAAATTAAATGAATCTAAACTGAGAAGATTGAAATACAAAAACAAATTAAAGACGTGTTGACTAAGCTGGATGCATAGCCTCCGAGCCTTCCCTTTCCCAACCATGACTGAGAGATTATTTAGAGCACTCCCACTCCCAACCATAAATCCACCTACCAGAGAGAAAAGAAACTCACATGTTGTATTTTAAGTTAAGCACAGTTCATATTTTTAATTCATAGATTATTTTTTTACAATAAACAAAAATGGTATATTACGAGTTTTCTGCAACATTGTTGCGTTAAGGCATAAACATTGAAAAGATATGCTTTAAATTCATATCAAAGAGTATAATTTAATTTAGAACAGATTTTACTGTTTGCAACATTGTTGCAAGAGAAAAAAACAAGAAAAGACCAACTCTTTTAAGCTTCAAGTGTATGCTTCATCGAGATTCATTAGTAAAAGACGCCTTTGCAGTGTAGATTTTTCATTGTTCTCGTTAATGGTAACGTAGTCGCGTTTTCCTAGGCAAGTGTGGCTGATGTCTTCACTAAAATAAAATTTTGTCAACATATCCACAAAGCGCCAACTGATATTGGAATATACACCAACGTGCATTTTATTCGCTGTCCAGGACTGTGGGAGGACTTTTTCAGTTAGTTGTTCCACTATTTCATAGGTTCATTCAGAGTGGATGGAGTCATGCCAAAAATTTTGCTGGCCATATTATTCGTTATATCATCTATGATATTCCGGCAGTACGATATTGATCTATTTATTTTTTGATATTATATTTGTTGGACTCCTTATTAAGCTTATTAAGCTCTCGAACGAACTGTTCCCTGTCAATCACTTCACCACCTATGTTCGCAGTTTCTGCTTCAATGTTTTCACCACCAGTCTCCATGTAATTAATAACTTCATCTATTACATTTTCAGTTGCAATTGTCGCTTGCTTTTTGATTGCCTTCTGTTTGCTTAGTTGTAGACGGAAACTTGAACAAATTTTCATTTCATCAGCCACTAAATCACTGATTCCTAAATCTTCCGCAGTTTCGACATGCTCTTGGGTTAAAAATCACAATCGATCGCGCACGTGATGATTACGTTTTCCGAATAAATTGCAACAAGGTTGTGGGTGCATTTTTTTAACTAACAGGCTGATTTTCATGAAAGCTTTTACTTTCATTATTTTTTTAATTTTGACGCGATTACGAAATTATTTACTTGTTAACAAGAACAGATTTTAAGTTATGTTAAGTTGACTCGAAGTGGGGTCCATACTTGTCAACCCATACAAATCATTGTAACTTTTTTATTGAAAGAGCGTCAGAGTAATCATCGTAACTTCTTTGTTTTAAGAACGATTTTTAAATTTTTTGCTACAAAACCAATTAGAATTTAATAATCTCTAATATGGCAATCATATTTTTTTTAATTTTATACGAATACAAGTTAAAAAAAATAATTTGTGTTTTTTTTTTTATTTTTTTTCCGGTTTTTACCAGTTTTCTGTACCAAGGTCAAATGTAAGGTCATCCAAATTTATGAATAAAATGTTGATCTTATCAAGGTAAACCATTTTGCAGAACAAATTCTCGAACATCTTAGCCATTATGAAATTTATAGACTATAAAGTGTCTCAAAATGATAAGGTATGTGCACAAAAATAGAAATTGCGAAAAAACATTAAAGGCAACATTCTTCTTCAAATTAAAAAAAAAAAATCAAAAAAAAAATTATGCTTTTTTTGAGATATTTGCAAATACATTTTTTTTTAAATTGGTTGGCAACCCTAACATCCAAAATTTTAAAATTATAAATTTTTTCCAGTAACTATTTTCCAATATCTTTCCAACGGTACCTTATTTATAAAAATTGGATAAAAACTGACGTAGATACAATTAATTGAAAATTTCCCGATTCTGGCGTTTTCGGACGATTTGCAGAATTGGGAGGTCCATAACTTTTAAACGAATGGCGATAAAAAAAAAAAATAAATGAACTTATGTGCTTAGAAATTTAATAGAAATCTATAGTCCAAAAATAAAACAAATCGAAAACCATGAGATGGACCCGTTTTGCGTTATGCTTGGAATGGGCGATATGCTACAACAAAAAAACTTTAACTTAACAATTAATCTCTAATTGAACTCTTTGTTTACATGTGTTGAGAAAAAAATAACTAATATTGATGGATACATATTAATAAAAGGTAGCACAAGAGAGCATTTGAGCACATATCATTAGTATGTCTCTTTAAAATTTTTATGAATGAAAAATGCAGTTAATAGTATATTTAGTTTAACAAAAAAATTATTGTAACGTTTGTTTATGTTTTAAATTATTTCTCTCTCTGTCATTCATATTGCTAAGCTTTTGGGTGTTGTTTTTGTTGTTATTTTTTTTTTGTATTGCAATTGCTTTTATCATTGTTGTTATAAATGGATTATTTTATTCAATTTTAGGTTTATTTTTAAGAGGAGAAGTAAATAAAAAAAATATAATCAAATCACTTACGTAAATGTTTATGATAAGGTTCCCTCGATGTTTGCGCAAACATGTTGATCGAATTTTGTTTTTAAATTATGTTGATTTGATGTGTATGTATGTGTTAGAGTAAAGTATTTATATTAAATTTTGTTTAATGTAAAGTTAGTAAATGATTTAGAGAAAAATATCATAAAACTAGACAAACTAATATGATAATGCTATTTATAGTATTAATTCAATTCAATTATTAAAAGTAAAGTATTTCAATGAAAGTAGATTAAGTACAATATAATAAATTTAATTTTTTTTTTTAAATATGAAAATCTATTGAAAAATTAAAAAAAATTTTTAGCGTAAGCTCAAGTCGGACTATATGTTAGCGTCCAACGATGTTAAGGTAGTTGTATGTGCAGTTACCTAGCAAGATGGTATTGCAGACGTAACTGCGGCTGTTCTCAAGTGCACTGAGGCAACATCTTAGCAGATACGATGGCGTTTGTGTAGAAGTGTGGTTAGACAACCACTGAGATGAAAATTGCGTATATTTATTTTGTTAATATCTATAAAGAAATACCTGCATTTAAAAACACATAAAACAAACCATTTTTGTTTAAGAAGACTTAGGTATTCTTACTTGTTTTGTTTCTATATCTGCTTGACGTAGACACCGTTCTTATATATATAGAAACACAGTGTTTCTTATATATAGAAAGCAGAAATTCTTCCACGCTCTGGTATTGTTTAAATTTGACACAATTTAAGTTTAGTTTTATTTACTTAAGCTTTTGTTTTTTAAAGTTAAACTAGAAAACTTGTTTTTTTTTCTTTTCGTTGGTATTTTTGCTTATTAAATTTTTTTTTTTGTAGATTTTAAGATAGATGCTTGCACTTTCGTTGTCAATCCAAAAAGAAAAGTTAATGCCGAACGAGCCGAATGCTAAGCCTAATTGAAGTAAAGCTTTTACTTAAAGCTCTGTTATTCACTATTCACTTATGTGTACTAAAATTTAAACTTCAAAACATATCCTAGCAAACCGCACCATTCGTGCCATCACAAAATTCAGACGATCTTGACGAGTTTGTCGCATATGTTTTTTGTTTTTAGGATTTTTTTTAGGAATAAATTCTTTGCACTTGCAAAGCAACAAAGTACATTGTCGTCGATGGTGGTGACGCTTAGATGTTCGCTTGTTTTGTTGTTTATTTTAATCAGGCGATTATCTCTCTTAATTAGGCTTTGGCTCTTTTATTAATTTCGCTGATCAAGCCTGTTTTAAAGTAACACATTTTGGTAATTCAATACACGAATGCCTTGAAATTGAAAAAGATTTTTTGGTCACAAAAAATTTTAAGCTTAGTAATAGAGTTAATTGTATCGTTAAGAGTTTATTTTACTAAATCAAAAGAAATTACGATTTACTTATATGCTGAATCTTGCAGAAAGTAATGAGTGGACTGCACAGCGATGCTATTCAAAAACAAATTCATCAAAATTGGGCTAATAGGGAATACATCGAAGTCATTACTGCCAGTATTAAACGGATAGCGGATTTCCTTAATTCATTTGGTGAGCATATATCAAAATTTTTCACATAAGTATATAAGTTTATAATATTTTTTGATAATTCTATGTGGATGTTTTAAGCTCCTATAAACTTGAATTGATCTTTACACTGTGACATTTTTTATGGAATTTACGGTCTTTTTTACACCTTATCCTTATGCGGTTCTTTTAAACGCAGTTGTTTTTCAAGCTATTCTTTTAGAGTTCCCCCACTTATAATAACTTAATTTACGCAGGTTTACTTTGTTTTCTCTGTTTTGATGAAATGACTTCTTCGGAAAATATCGAAGGAATATATAGAGGCTAAACAAGAAGACCCGTATCGCGGCGTTTGTTTATGTTAGTTCGAATTTTTTTAATCGACTTCGAACTTTGCAGTCAAATGCCGATTTTCAGCATATTGTTTATATGGTTTTTGTTTATAACTCGTCTACTAATTGATATTTTTTCAATCTGTAAAAACCAAATTATTGCTAGAGACCTGTGCAACAATTACAATTTTTTAAAAAATTCATTTAGAAAATTTTTGAAATTTTTTGGGATTTTTAACGAAAATTTTAATTTTGCATTTGACTGCAAAGTTCGAAGGTCGATTAAATAAAAAATTCGAACTAACAAAAAAAAAAAAACGCCGCGATACGGGTCTTCTAATTTAGCCTCTATTTTCACCACTCACTCTCAGAATCGACCTAACTTTTGCTAACCAGAATTTGTTCCATAGTGTAATACATGTTTTAATAAATTTTTATTAAAATTCGTACTTTTCAAAAACCTAGAATTTATTTTGTCAAGGATTTACTTTAATTTAATAAATTGGGAATACAATTTGAATTTTAGTACCTCAGGTTTTAAATTTAATACAAAATAACTAAACCGTAAGAATTTTGGATTAATTTTTTTACCTATCGTTTAAACAATGAATTTTTTAATTCTTTTTTTATTAGAATGGATACTTTTCAAAATATAAGACATTTTTTAGTCAAAGCTGTACTTAAATGTAATAAAATGGGCATAAAATTGTAAGTACCTTGTGTTTAAAATTTAATACAAAATAACTAAAAGCTGTATTCTGTATTGAAACGTATGTATGTATGTATGTATGGAAACGTCAAAAACTATCGCCCGATAAACTTTGGCGGCCAATTTGAGCGGCGATGTCTCCTCTAGACAATAAACTTGAGGGGTCTCTTCAAGACCTTAAAAATGGAATGTGCGTAGGGTTTGGGTCCCAACCACATTATAACTTCCCAATGAAAACAAAATCAGCCTCGGATATGAACCCCCACTACGTTGACGACCACCGCAAACGAAAAACGGATAATGATTTACGGATATGCACCTGGAATGTCCGGACCCTTTATAGGGAAGGTGCCACTGTCCAACTGGCGGAAGCCCTCGAAAAAATTAAGGCTGACATCACCGCCATCCAGGAGATGCGATGGAAAGGACAAGGCTGCTCTAAGAGAGCAGACTGCGATATCTACTACAGCTGCCATGCGGAGAAGCGCGAATTTGGATGCGGATTCGTCGTAAGTCGGAAACTACGCCATCTTGTTTCCCGGTTCACACCTGTGAACGAAAGGCTGGCGACAATCCGCATCAAGGCGAAATTCTTCCACATCAGCCTTATTTGCGCACATGCCCCGACGGAGGAAAAGGACGATGCTGTCAAGGACACCTTCTACGCGAGCCTAGAGGACGTGTATGATCGCTGCCCGGCCCACGACGTAAAAATAGTTCTCGGCGATTTTAATGCGAAGGTCGGAAAAGAAGGCATCTTTGGCTCCACTGTCGGTCAGTTCAGTCTCCACGAGACCACTTCGAATAACGGTCAAAGACTGATCGACTTCGCCGCGGCGCGAAACATGGTACTTAGTAGCACCAGATTCCAACACCTCGATATCCAAAAGGCAACCTGGCTGTCCCCGGATCAAAAAACGCGAAACCAAATTGATCATGTTGTGATCGACGGAAGGCACGCTTCAAGTGTACTGGATGTGCGCACATTTCGGGGGGTCAATATTGACTCCGACCATTATCTTGTTGCAGCCAAGATCCTCATGCGATTGTGCAATGCGAAGAATGTACGCACAGGTGTGCAACGAAAGCTTGATGTCGATAAGCTGCTATCACAACGGACCGCCGAGGCCTACTCCGCTCAACTCTCGGTTAAGCTCAACCAACCTTACTCTTGCCTCGACGACGCTGGCGGACTTTGGGCGCATATATCCCACTCCATGCGCACTGCTGCTGAAGAAGTCATTGGTTTTCGGCGCCCGCAACCTCGCAACCAATGGTATGACCAGGAGTGTCGCGACGCGACAGCAGCAAAATACGCCGCATATAAAAAGACGCTGCAGTCAGCTGCAACGCGAGCCATGCACGAAAACTATCGCGATAAGAGGAAGGAAGAGAGATGCCTTTTCAGACGTAAAAAAAGAGAGCAGGAAAAGCGTGAGCGAGAAAAAATTGAGGTGTACCAGGGCAGGAAGGATGCTCGAAAATTCTACCAGCAGGTTAAGCGTCTAACCCAAGGTTTCAAGCCCGGAGCATCCACTTGTAGAGATGAGAATGGTGATCTGGTAACAGATACGCAGTGCGCATTGAGATTATGGAGACAGCATTTTTCCAATCTGCTTGCAGGCGACGATACCAACAATTCCGCCCTTGGAGAATGCAGTCTGACACCACCAATCGACGATGATGGAGTGGAAATTCCACCACCTAGCCATGACGAGGTTAAAGTTGCTATCCAGCGACTCAAAAACAACAAAGCCGCAGGTGCTGACGGCCTGGCTGCTGAATTGTTTAAAACCGGCGGCGGTGAATTGATAAGGTGCATGCATCAACTCATCAGCAAAATATGGCTAGCGGAAAGCATGCCCGACGATTGGAATCTCAGTGTGCTTTGTCCTATACTTAAGAAAGGAGACCCGACAATCTGCGCCAACTACAGAGGTATCAGTCTTATATCCATCGCATATAAGGTTCTTTCGAGCGTATTGTGTGAAAGATTGAAGCCGCATACCAAAACACTGATTGGACCTTATCAGTGTGGCTTTCGTCCTGGCAAGTCCACCATAGACCAGATTTTTACACTACGCCAAATCCTGGAAAAAACCCACGAAAACCAAATCGACACCCATCATCTCTTTGTTGATTACAAAGCTGCGTTCGATAGCCCGATTCGGGATTGCCTGTACGCAACAATGTCTGAGTTCGGTATACCTGCAAAGTTGATTAGGCTCTGCAAGATGACGTTGAGCAATACATGCAGCTCCGTCAAGGTAGGAAATGACCTCTCCGAAACCTTTAATACCGAACGAGGTTTCAGACAAGGCGACCCGCTATCATGCGATCTCTTCAATTTCATCATGGAGGGGATCCTACGAAAGGCAGGTGTACATCGAAATGGCACCATTTTCTACAAAGGTGTCCAGCTCCTTGCGTATGCTGACGATATCGATATTATCGGCAGAACCAAGAGAGATGTAACCGCTGCTTTCGCCGCTATCGAAAAGGAATCAGCCAAAGTGGGTTTGACGGTGAACGAGGGCAAAACAAAGTATATGCTGTCTGCAAATAGGGAAGTGCGGCGTCTAGGCTCCCATGTTACAGCAGGCAAATATAACTTTGAAGTTGTCAAGGAGTTTACTTACCTTGGCACCGCCGTAAACAGCAACAACAATGTCAGCCTGGAGATAAAGCGAAGAACAACAATTGCTAATAGGTGCTACTACGGGCTAAGTAAGCAATTAGGTTCCAGAGCCCTCTCTCGATCGACAAAACTAACACTCTACAAGACGCTCATCATACCTGTGCTTCTCTATGGCGCTGAAGCATGGGTGGTATCGCAAGCAGATGCAGCCGCTCTTGGGGTGTTCGAGAGGAAAGTTCTTCGCAAAATCTTTGGTCCTGTTCGAGTTGGCGACGACTATCGCATTCGAATGAACCACGAACTGTACGAGCTCTACGACGACATTGACATAGTCCAGCGTATAACAATTCAGCGACTACGTTGGCTGGGTCATGTCTTTCGTATGGATGAAGAAGCTCCAGCGAAAAAGGTGTTTGAGGCGAAAGCCGAGGGTCGACGACGAAGAGGAAGGCCATGCCTCCGATGGATTGACCAGGCCGAGGAAGCCCTTACCGCGCTTGGTGAAAGAGATTGGAGACGGCGCGCGCGAAGCAGAGACGCCTGGCGAGACCTGATGAAGTCGGCCGTAACCCGTCAACGGGTTGTCATGGCCACCTAAGTAAGTAAGTAAGTGTATTCTGTATTTGTTCATTCTCTAGCAAGCAACAGATTAGCCCGAGGTTAGAACGCGCGACTCTAATGGTTGCCGCATAAAATAAAAATGTTGCACAATGCAATTTTAACATTAAATAATTAATAACACTATGCGCCACTGTTTTTGTGCACGGCATCTCACTATTTTTCTAAAAGATTTCGGGTCTCTAAACACGAAAATCGGAAACAAATTTTTTATGGCAACTTTTTTTCTTTTAAATTTTTAAAGTTTTTCTCTCTGTATTCAAATAAAGTTACATATATTGAAATATATCTTGTATACTACTTATTCGATTTTTATAATCAAGCCAATCAAATTAAGCCTAATAATATTTGCTATATGTTTGTTTAATAAATGTTTACATTTGCATGAGCAGTTTTTTTTTGTTTTAAAAGAAATTAATTTTTCACATAAAAATGCGAGTCAAAAGTGTCTTTAAAAAGTCATTAAAAAAAACCGAATACTTAAAAAATGTTCCATTTTACCTTTTGATCTTAAAAATATTTTCTCAATAAAGAAAATAAGTTGTCGCCGGAAGAAATTCGTGCAAAATTAAGGTCAGCGACTACAAAAAGCAGCAACTGATTGCTGTATATAGCGCAGAAATACCGCAAACAGAAAGCAGCAGCAACTGCAAACAGCAACAGTCAAATGCTGAAAATAGCATAGCAGCACCGCATGTAAAAATTTCTTACTATTGCTGCTGCCAATGCTTAATAATGCAATAAACAGACAGCAGCAGCGAGGAGACGGCTGCAAAGTTATTTCGTTCGGTGCTGCTGTTGCTTCGAGAATGTAATAGAAATAAAGCAGCAAAGGAAAAACGACTGTAAAATGCGTTCGCTGGCTGCCGCTGTGACTGTTTGTTTTTTCATAGTCTGAAGCAAATGAAAAATAGAGACTACGAAAATTTCGCTGCATTTTTAATGCCTAATAAAATACATTAAAAAACAAGAGACACGTGGACGCAAGACAGTTATGACGGCGAAATTGATTAAACGAGTGGTACGGTACTATAAGGCCAATCCATTTGCCTCTGCATTACAAATATAAAAAAAACCTTGCTGTAACGTAAGTATTCGTACTTTACGTAGACTTCTTTAGGAACAAGATTTGAGTTCCCATAGTCCTTCTAAAGTGCCAATTTTAACCAAAAAGCATGTTGAAAAAAGGATTCAGTTTGCATGAGATCATTATTTGTGATAATGAATGAACATTTGATGGTAGGACGAGTCCAAAATTGTAATGTACGATGGTAAAGGATCTCGTCAATATGTTCGACGTCCCAAAAAATAGTCAGTACAACCCGAAGTAAGCCATAAAAACCATTAAGCACGGTGGTTGGAAAATTATGGATTGGGCATGCTTTTCTTTTTATGGTGTTGGTCCAATTTATTGTATATAGGCATTAGTAGATCAACATCTTTACGTCAAAATGTTACAGGAAACTTTGCTCTCGTATGCCTAAAAGGAGTTGCCGCTAATATAAATAAGATAACGACTTTATCTTATTTATAAATAAGATAACGACTTTATCTTATTTATAAATAAGATAACGACACGAAACATACAAGCGAAGAAGTAGTTCTGGGACAATCGGTGGCCTGCTCAGTCGCCGGATTTCAGTCCCATTGAAAATTTGTAGTGTGATATTAAAAAGGGCATTGCTGGCCTTCTAAACCTTCAAACAAACATCAGCTTTGGAAAGAGGTTGAGCGAATTTTGATACTCCATACCTATCAATACATGTCAGGATCTTGTGAACTCAATGCCTCGTCGTTGTAAACCAGTAATTGCTAACAATGGTCATACAACTAAGTATTAATCACAAGAAAGAATTACATTTTATCTAAACTGTAAAGTTAATTACCAAATTTTTTGTTATTTTTCTATTTTTGTTGAAATTTTTATAATCACTTCTATTTTTTTGACCGCTGTAATATGACGCAAGTGGCAAATATTTAAAGTTATTTTGAGCTACTAGCTTGTTTTAGTTCAAAGTTTTTGTTAAATAAATTATAAGATGTGGAGAATACTAAAACTTTACATGAATTATTACATCCAAGAACGTGTGGGCTTCATTTCATATTTTTGCTGAAACGTTAGGGGCACTACTATTTTTTTGACCGCAGCTGTATATTGAATTTGATTGGTTGGTACCAATTTGAATTTCCACTTATTTGAAGTTATTGAAATATGGAAACGCCCCACATTGGGAGAAATATAGGCAAAACCCTCGCAGGGTTATTCCAAAGTGGCTGACTTATTTTTTTCTACTTTTTGTAATCTGGACATATCCAACATGTGAAAAACACACTTTGCAAGTAATATGATCCCAAGTATTGGTCTCTATGGTCATCTAAAGTTGATTTTCTAAAAACGTATTTTCTTTTTTCCTACAATGTTGCTTACACTACTGTGTACGAATGATTGTAGAATTGTTAATTATAAATTTAATTAGCTCAAACTTTTTTTTTAGAATAAAGGCACTTTAGACGTGCTTTTTTAAAAAAAAATGTTTTCCAATTGTAATCTTATGGCAATATACGGATTATTTAATTAACGCTTTTTTCAAGTTTTTTTTTAATTTTCTTTATTTTTATTAAGCTATAACTTTTGTGATTCCTCCTGATTCCTCGAAATACTTCGGATCTGATAACTTCAAACTTTCACCTTGAAGATGATACCAGATTTATTTGCGAAGAGAATTTTGAACGCAAAGCGAGAATTTTCAACGCAAAGCTGTTCATTAGACCGTATCGAAAAAATATCTCCGCACACCAGCTAATCTGAAGCATTATTGAAAGACAGTTTCGAAAAAACATTTTTTTTTTACCGAATATCAACATATTTCTTTATAACTTCTTATTTATCTTGCGATCTTAAAGAATGATGTGTTTTTTGTTTTGTCTCAAGGAGACTTTTTTTTCGTTTCTAAGACTCATTGACCTCAGTTGACCCTTTATAGTACTGACCCACAGGACCACAGTTTCCATCATCTTAACTTACCATTTTGATTTCAGAAAGAAAGCACGTAAAAAATCATTAAACTTTTTTTTTTGCCTATAAGGCGAGACGGTCTACTGTACATGTAAAGCAGTGGTCGGCAAAATTAAAAATGAGACTGCGAGTGAAAGTGAGACAAAACCTTTGCATATCATACAAAACAATGCAGCTTTGCTAATTGTTGTTTGTCGAATGAGTGAAAGAGATACGAATACGTGTAACCCTTGGCAAAGCATGTGCTTCATGAGTGCCGGCCACTGATGTAAAGTAAATTTAAAATATGCATCAAAACGTATCACAATTGACTCACATACTTTATAAAAGTTAAGTACATTCGAGTTGAATTTTTATACTTTAAATATTATATTATTTCAACAAATAGCCTTCTTATAACCATTGCAAGCAATAACAGAAATAGGAATTATACTATTTTCACTTAAAATACTTTTCCATATGGGCATTTCCGCAGAAAAGTCTACCGTGACCAAAAAATTAAAAGTTTACCAACATTTTTTTGTTTCTTGTATTATTAAAGAGAAATATTCAAAATTAATTTAATTAAAGAGTTCAAATTTTTCCCATGTTGCGTTGGCAAGATATCGTGCTACCAAGTTAAAGTGAATGTTTTGGTCAGTTTTGTTTATTTCTATGAGCATTTTCTCTTAACAATTTCCATTTCTGAGAGTAATTGTGCAATTGCACTCTTATGCAAAACTTTTGCTACAACAACAACTAACCGGAAAATAAATGCAAAAGAGCAAACAAATATCAATTAACGGTAAAATTTTGATTTGCTTTTAATTATATTTTGAGGTAACGTCACGCCAGACAAAAAAACATTTAGTGCTATTTTTTCTACGCTGACATTAAAAATGCGTGAAATTTTACATATTAATAAATTTTAATAAAGTTAAGTAAATTTATAAAAAAAAAATCGTGAAGAAGAAAAACCGTTAATTATATATTAAATTTGAAAAGTGAGTAACGTCACGCCACATTGCTCGAAGTTTGCCTGATTTCGTTACTGAATTTGGTTGCAGGTATTTTAGTGGAATTTTTTCCAACTTCTTATGGTCGATTGAGTAGGAGTTAAAAATATATAATATACTAGCGGATGTAACCCGGTGTTACTCAGGGTTGAGCCTTGAGCACAGAAAAAGTACGATTTTAAAAACTGCTCTCATATTAACATTTTTTAAATTATCAATTAATTTTTTAAATTATCGTTTTTTGGGGTTTTACCCCCTCCCTGCGTCAAAATTGTGTAGTCTAATTTCCGTAAAACAGTACTCGCCGGTCATATTTAAAAAAAAAAATTACATCTTCAACGTCTAGATCTGACATCTGGGTTCTGAGAACAATGCGTTTAAAGTTTTTCTAAGCATGCATTTAGTATGGATTTTTATCTCAAAAACAAAATTCTAATTTTAAAAAATCCTTTTGGGAGATCGATTCGATTTTTGGATTGCCTTTGTTCAACTTCGGTTTAGGTCGATACTGTTCGGTTGATTTTTGTTCATATTTATAAAGCTTCTGCTCATATTCGTTAAACTTCTTTTTATTCATTAGTCTTTGGTTCTTGACTTCGTTTGCCCTAATTCCTTGATTTTTGTCGAAAGAATTTTAGAATCATAGAATCTATTTCAGTAACAGATAAAAATGTTACCAAGTTTCATCCGTTTTGACGTAAATGAGCCAGATATTAGTTGATTAGTTGACATAAGTTGATTGAATAAAGCCCCCTCCCACGGAAGTTTTTGAAATTTAAGTAGCCTCAATTCCGTTGCAGGTAAGTTATTTCACGTACCAAATTTAAGTAAAATCGGTCGTCTTTTGAGAGTTATTGAGTCTTAAAAATGCACTACTTAAAGCTCCCTCTTGCGGACATTTTTGGAATTTTTATAGCCTATGTTATATTTTGGGCGCAGTTGAACCTTCATATCAAATTTCATTGAAATAGGTCCAGGTATTTAAGAGTGTTTAAAGAGTGCCACGCCCACATATTTCCGCCCACTTAGTTTAAACCCCTACGAACTTCCTCTCTTTGAAACGTACGTGGTGTCCAAATTCCAGCACAATCGGATATACGGTGCGCGAGCCTATACGGAACAGACAGACAGACAAACAGACATATAGACAGAAATACAGACAAACAGACAAACAGACATATAGACTGACAGACAGACAAACATTTGATTTTTTATATTAGATAATAGCTAAACTTTATGTTAAATTAACGACTGCAGTAATCAGGAAGTTTGTAAGACTTTTTGATCTGTAGCGTTTCGCAGTACACACCTGATCCTGTTCCGTTCTCTATTTTGGAGCAATAAGTGTGGAATTGGAGATTACCGTAGGGTTCTATCGTGGTGTCTTCCATTTTTGTCTGCTGGGAATAGATGTGGTGTATTTTTAATTGAATTTCACACTAGGTATTATGTAGTCGGTTGTTATTTTTGATTCCTCAGTTCCATAGAGATTCCGAAGGATGAATGCCCGAAAGCGTTGTTGTGGCGATGAGTCTCATGATCCAGTGAATGTTTTGTACGGATTTTCAACCAAACTGATCACTTCACTCGTTTATTTTGATTGCACTGGCAATTCGAAAGCGATCTGGTCTCAAGCAATTGTGAAACAACATTTTTTTAATGTTTTACTTTCAGAAATCACTTTTGAAGTTTTGAAAAAATTATCAGGATCACCTAAAGGGGTAAGCATGAATTAAAAAATAGTATGGAAAAAATTTAAATTTCTGCTTTGAGTGAGTCTGGTGGCACCGGACTAAATTATTCAGTAATATCAAGTTCAGAATCAGATTTTTCACTAAATTTTACATTAAAATAGTTGTGTTATGGTAATTTTGCGCAAATTTCAAATCCAGAAAATTTTTTTCAAAAATGTCTTATAAAAAATCGCAAAAAAACCGGTTTTTTTTACCAGAACCGGACCGCTTTTAACAATTCTTGATCTTTTAATAGCTCAAATTATTTCATTCGCAACCATAGTTTATAATTTCGGTGGGCACGCAGAATCCCAAATACCTAAGCATTTTCATACAAATCTGACCCAGTCTAATGATTAGGTTTCATTTAAATTAGAAAACAAAAATGAAAATTATTGTTTACACATTTATTCTTTTAACTTTAGTTCTATAAGTCACAGTTTGCAGTTTTTTTAAAGATTGATAAGTGCTTACCGAAAAACTAAGCAATAAAGTGGAGGAGCCTGTGAGACCCCACGTTCTTGTTTGTGCAAAAAAAATTCACGTCCCTACTTAAAGGTTAAAAATGGAAGAAGATAGCGAAAACATCAAGAAAAAGCGAGACAACTTCAAAAGAGCGAATGGAAAATATAGAGAAAAATCACAGTTAATCTTTCGAGTTCGGTACGGAACAGTACGCTTGCATAGATATGGCGACTAAAAACTGCAAAGCAATATATAACAAAACATAGATATCAGACTTAAGTTTTATTATAAAATTGTAATAATTTCTTTTCATATTACTCATTACTCAAAAAGTTAACGAATAGATAAAAGATTACTTGAATTAAAATATGAGAAGAATTACTTATTTCCTCCTGTGTTTTAATTTATTTGATGGAAATCAAAAATTATTATTTTATTAAATTCAAAGCCGATAATTTAAATGTGGTGTAGAGAGTTATATATATGTACGGTTCAGAGTTAAACTGGACCAAGTCAAAAAAAAATTTTTCTTTCGTTTTTCAATGCGATTCTACGTAGAATTATATAGAAAATTCAATTCTGTTCAAAACTTAGGCACAAAAACAAAAAAAAAAAATTGGCCATTTCAGCCCTTGAAAGGACTTTGACCGAGCTTCTTATGATCAAATGTGTTGTGTGTGTTATTAATTGTTTGTAAACAATTGACCGGGAACTGGACCTACATTTTTTATGCCGACTCCAAACGGCTAAAGTTCATGTTCTCAAGAAGCTGTACATGGCATTATTTACTCTCTGAGGCTTGCCATTGTCTGCAGAGAGGTGGTGACCGATCAGAAAAATTATTTTATTTAAAAAAAACTTTTGCCGCGACTGGGATCAATCTCGGGCTCCGAGCATGCTAAGCTACACACTCAACCTGCATGCCACGGTCACTTAGTCACAACAATTTTCTTTAAAAAATAACTGAAAGATATAAGTACATTTTCTATAGAACTTCATATTAACCATAAACTCTAAGTCGTTCTATCTCAAAATTCACATTTTATGATTTGGTTCAGTTCAACTCTGAACCGTCCATATCTAATACGATGTTTCACTTAAAGTTTGGTTTAACTTTTAAATTTATTTTTTAATACATATTATATATTTTATTTTGTAAAGAGTTTTGAGTAATTAGAGTAATTAGTGTAGGATTAAATTCCCAAAAAGGCAACCCACGGCACATTCTGTTGATGTTGATTGCCTATTTGTTGGTTAATTACACAGTGCAACACCAAAAAAAATAACCATATACGGACACCACTACGTGATAAAAGACTAAAAAAAAAAGACCCGTGTCTCCCAATTTTCCCCAAAGTCATGCACTTTTTGTTTTATGGGCCACGCCTACCTCCCATACAACACAAATAATGAAAACTCTATAAAGAGGCTAATATCAAAGTTACAAAACTGAAACTCGGTATTTGTGTGTTCTATGTCAAAACTTAAGTGTGTTAGAAAAATGGGCGTTATCCACCCACTAACACTCCCACCTCCCATACAACCCCAAAATTGAAAACTCTATAAAGAGACTAATATTAAAGTTACAAAACTGAAACTCGGTATTTGTGTGATCTATGTCAAAACTTAGGTGTGTTAGAAAAATGGGCGTCATCCACCCACTAACACGCCCACCTCCTATTCAACCCCAAAATTTAATATTTTATAAAAAGGCTTATATTTATGCTTCAGAAAAACAATTTGATATGTTTGTATTTTAGACACTTAAAACTAACAAAATTTTCTAAAATCTCATACAAAAAGCGTACAAAACTGTTTGTTTTTTCAATTTCTTTGAAAATATGCAAGATAATAAAAAAAATTAAAATGCTTATTAAAATTCAGAGATTTTCTACTAAGTAAAAAAGTTTTTTTAAATTCGTTGAAAAATATCAAAGATACAAGGGTTTCAAAAGAGCAGACTACGTAAAATTGTGAAATATTATCGACTTTGAACGTCGATATCTTCGAAACTGTCGAATATATTGTAATTGAATGTACAAAATTTGAAAGGTCTAGTATTTTTTCGTTGAAATCAGTCAAAGTAATACAAATCGGTAGATCAATATAATAGATTTAGCAAAATTCATTTCAAATTCAAGATAATTTTGTATTGTTCAATTATTTTTCAAAATGTACCATATCATAGTCGTATCGGCAAAACAATGAGTTTCAAATTCCTTTAATTTTTTCTTAATTGAAAAGACCTATGTTTTTTCATTCCACATACTTGAAAATATATCGTGCATTTTTTTATAATGGAATTAATGTGAAAAATTTGAATAAATCAACCTTAAATCTAAAATAAGTTAAATTAAGAGTTTTTATTTACTTTTCGCTAAGATATTATTTCAATGCTTATTAAACAATTCAATAATTTCAATTCAAAAAATTACAATTTGTCTATATGTAAAAAGACAAAATTTTCTCAAATCGAAAATGTGTGTCTTTGATAGTTTACCCCCCCAAGATTTTTTCCAGATCCGCCCCTGGCTTCGAAATAGAATTCGTTGGAAAGCAGAATGTTTTGGATCAACAAGAATCTGACGGTAAATCTGCTGGATGTCACCATTAAAAACGTATTTGAAAAACCGCCATTTCAATACCAGGAACGTCAAATCAGCTTGAAGAACTGGGCCTGCGTGCTGAAATCTGAACATTAGCAATAGTTAATTCGTAGAACAACGAACTTTTACCGCGCACACAATTTTACACCAAACATGTAGTTGACACTGCCGCTGACTTCGTTCGACTGTCACTTGCTTCAAAGATGCGCAATCGAAGCATTTTTTTTTGCGTTAAGAAGCAGTTATATCTGCTTAAACGTTTAAAAAAATAATTTTGCAGGGAATGCAATAAGTGTGCGTTTTTTAAATCGGACCTTATTAAGGCTTGGGCCTTATTTGGTGAGGGAACCTTATATATTAAAACCAGGGACCGAAAATAAATAATTGCATATATCTCCAGAACCAACAACAGTTCACCAAACAATTGATGTATCAAATAAAAGCTAATAAAATTTCCTACAAACAATGTAAACATCATTTTTTGGTCGAGCTGTTAGTTTTGGCGGAATAAATTCAATTTTCTGTTATTTTTCTTGTTTTTCAGAAAAATTTAAAAAAATCAGTCGCAAATTTTGTTAAGAAATCAAAATATTTAACTACTTTTGATATTTTTTAATAAAGGACTTTTTCCGAAAAAAATAAGCTATTGTTGAAGAAAATCTATTGAAAAATGAAAAAGTAGTGAAACGAAAGCATCCAAATTATGATATTGTCAAAAATTTTATTGTCATATAAATATTGTAATATAATTTTTTATTTTCTATTTTTATTGTTCATAAGAATCAAATCAAGTCTTTTGCGAAAGAAAAGATAAGAACGAACAGGCTACAATAAAACAGGTAGGCTCACAGCCGTCGAAACCATCATAGCAAAACACCTGATTTCGACACTTATGGCTTATGAGAGCAGAGTCAGTCGTGAGCCTATCTGTTTTGATTATACCATGTAAACATAAGTAGTTCGTTTTTTTTTTTACAGTTTCGGCGGTCGCGCTGTATAAAAGCAAGCTGTATAAAAGCAAAAACATTCTTGCATTATACCAAAAAAAGGTGCTAACAAACGAACGCACAATTTGTAAGGAAAGAAAATAATAAAAATTAAGATGTAGTGATCTACAGTCTGGCAGCACTGAAAAATGTAATTATAGAAGGGTAACCTACTTCACTTAGATATAAAAAAGATATAGAGAAAAGTAATACAACCCGAGTCAACTGGTTGTTCGTTATCCTATTATAAATATAATTGTATTAAATTAGATTAATAAAAGTCTCTCATTTCATATCAGTCTGCAACATTAAGCCAATTACGGTTGTTGCATGAATCTTTAGCAAGGAAAGATGAGGCCGCCGGAGATAATAGCGTTGCTGTTAACAATGTGGCTGAATCTGACAATGGCAATTATGCAAGCAGTTTGGCTACCGCCGCGCCGGCTACTAAAGAATCAAATGGCGATGACGTGGCTGATGACTATTCAAAAGCCATTGAAGTTGGGCATTCTGCTGGGAGTGTAGTTGGTACTGATGTTGTAAGGAGGGGTGCTTTTGGAAACATCTTCATGTAAAATACCATTAGCTCGCTCACCGCTAAAACTGCTGCATTAACCCGAACCGCTGAGAAGACTGCTAGTGTTCATGCTTCTGCCGCTGAAGTTACTGATGAGAGTGCCACTGTAAACCCTGCCGATATACGTACAAATACTGCATTGTGGGCATTCGCCGCCGTCTTGAGGGCACGGCAAAGATGCACGTCAACAATTTAGGATTAATTGAGTATGCCGAGATGAAGTCAAAAAGTATATTTAATTATTTTAGGAGGTTTTTGACCAGTGCTTTTTTATTGCAATTTTTATATTAAAAACAAAAATTCAATATTTTCTCGACGTTTCGTCAATATTTTGTTGACATCTTCAAGGGATTATTTAATTCAATCTAATAACACAATAAAATTATTATTTCACAAACAATTAAACAATAAAAACACATACTTAATATTTTAACTTAAACTTTTAAACTTAGTACTATGACTTATGTCCGTCCAATGCTGCTGCATAATTGTCCTGATATTGTCAGTGTCTTCTTTAAAATTTATTGCTTTGTTCCCTTTTTGTTGTATTCTTAAGCTTTCTAATGTCAGTCTTTTGTTTGTTTTGTTTTCAACGTCCAAAATTTTGACTAAATCAAAATCAGCTGTATGGTCTGTAGTTGTTATATGCTGAGATAAAGCTGTTGTTTTCTTGTTTCTGATGTCTAGCTTGTGTTCTGTCATTCTTGTTTTTAGCGCTTTTTTTGTTGTGCCTATGTATATTTAGCACAGCTTTCATGTTCGTTGCCTTTGCATCGTACTTCGTACACAACGTTGTTTTTGTCTTCGTTCTTAATTTTTGTTTCTGTTCTAGTAAATATTTTGTTTAATGTCGCATTCGATCTGTGCAAAAATTGTTTTGTCCGCTCTCATCATTTTGCGTATGTGTGTGTTACTTGTTAGGTTGCGTATTTATGTGATGCCGTAGTACTTTACGTTTTCTTGATTGGAGTTGCCAGATTGTTCTATGTGTTTTGTTTTTTGTGGGATTTGATTGTTTTATGAAATTCTTGTTCTTATGAGGGAATTCGTGAGATGATTTGGGTAGTCATTGTTGTACAGTATAGTTATTATTTTCCGAATGTTTTTGTCCAGAAATTGTGCGTCGGTTAATGTGAACACTTTATTAATTAAGTTTGTCGCGGTGTTGATTTTTTGTTGCATAGGTTGTGTGGAATGAAAATTTATTAATCTACCTGAAGCAGTTGTTTTTGTGAACCATTCGAATGTTATTTTTTCGTTTTTTCTGTGTAATTTGATGTCCAGATAAGAAATGTTTTGGTTTTCTTCCATTTCAGAGGTGAATTGTATATTTTTGTGGTAGCTGTTAAGTATTTTAAGTATGGTGTCCAAGTCTTTCTTATTTATTATGGCTAAAATGTCATCTACATATTTGCATACAAAGGGTATATTTGTTCCATTGTTTCTTAGAGTCTCTTTTGCGTCGTCAAGTAAATTGTCAAGAATTATGTCTGCTATTGTTGGTGCTAAAGGATTGCCCATAGGCATACCATATATTTGATGGTATACTAAGTTGTCAAATATGAAATAATTATTGTCTTTTAGGCAGAATTCTAAAATATTTAGAAATTGTTGTCGGGGAATTTTTGTCAAATTTTTGATTTTTTCCCACTGTTTCATGATGTTCTTTATCGCAAGATGTGTCGGTATGTTTGTGAATAGAGACACCACATCAAAAGACACTAAGACGTTTCTGTACATAATTACTGTTTTGTTTCCTTTGTCGGCCTGTGTTATTATAATTTGGTCTTCGTAGCGTTTAATGAAGTTTTTAGTTTTTTCGTACGTTTTCAGTATAAATTTTTCCTTTTTAGTGTTTTTTTATACTATTCTTAAAAGATGTTATTTTGTTTGAAACTGTCGATCTGGCAACGTTTTTTCCCTTTCGTCTTCTATTGTTTGAATGTGTTGTTCTAAGTCAAAATTGTTGCTCATGTTTAAGCGGACAGTGACTCGGCAAGAAGTGTACCGACAATTACGTGCACGTACGTTGAGGGCAGAAGAGTCGTGCTTGAGTTATTTAGTGTCGATTGCAATCGACATCATTTTCGACGGTATACCGGACGCTACAAATATAGTGTCGTTCTTGTATGGCGCTAACACGATGGACGAGCTGATAAAGCGTTTGGAGCGGTATGAACAACGACGACAGCATACACGAGCTGCGAAAGGATTCAACATAACGTTGGGCAACAGGGTTAAGAATGTTACCGGGACTAGTAACCATGCTGTAAAGACAACCGATGCTGAAATACGCTGATTTAACTGCTCGCAGTTTGGTCATTATCAGAGCCAATGCAAGAAACCGAGGCGTCCAGCGGGTTCCTGCTTTATTTGTGCTAAAATGGGACATTTTCACCAGAAGTGCCCAAATGAGAAGAGTATCACTGCTGCCATAGGCGAAGATCAGCCAAATGATTCTATTGATGCATTCCAAGCGGTAAGTGTTGCCTTTATTAATCAAGATAAGCGCACTGAGGTAACGAAATATTTTTCTTTATTTGATACGGGTAGTCCTATTAGCTGCATCCAAAAATCACTCGTGCCATTTCAAATTGAAGCCATAAAAACGCTAACCTCATATCGCGGTGTGGGAAATACGAAACTTAGTACGTTTGGACGCGTTCAATGCGAAATGAAATTTAAAAAATAAACGTATTGTTCACAATTTTTTCGTTCTGCCATTTGAGGAAGCAGTCGTACCATTGTTGATTGGACGAGATGTTTTGTCAAAATTTAATATTCATTTATGTCAAATAAGACATTATTATAATAAAAATACACTTTTGAAATTGAATTTAAATGATCCTAAAATAAAAATAAACAAAAAAATTATCAGTGCGCATTTGTTGTTTAATTTATACAGAGATCCTCAGAATGAAGTGGAAGTTCCAACCGTAGAAAATAAGATAGATCTGTCAAATATATTTCTTATTGATGTTAAAAATAAAACGGGAAAAATTGTGTCAAACAAAAACGAAGTATTTAACAAAAACAGTATTGAAAATGTTTTAAGACGTTCAGGCGAAGTTAACCTTATGGCTCCTGAATTAGAAAGGTCAGATGTGAACGATGTAAGCGAATTAGAAAAGGTTGAAGAAAACAAGGAGTGTGAAGAACTAATGCAAATAATTTGTACGATTGAGACCAAAAACAGTATTGACATTGATAAAACGTTAGGTTCAGAAAAAGTTTATGTCGTAGAGGCAGTTATAGAAAACAATTATTCAAAGAATGTTGATGTTGTTTCGAGACCAGTAAATTATTGTATGAAAATCAGATTAACTAATGACGTGCCTGTGTACAGTGGTCCACGGCGACTTTCATACCGCGAAAGATTCGAGGTAAAGATGAAACTTGAAGAATTGGTGCAAAAGGGTATAATTCGACCAAGTGAGTCCCCATATGCTTCACCAATCGTGTAAACAAAGAAAAGGAACGGGGATTTAAGAATGTGTATCGACTTTCGGTCATTAAACAAAATCACAATTACCCGCTGCCAGTAATCTATGACTGTTTAGACTACTTAGGTAATTAATTAATAAAATTATATACAACACTTGATTTAGAGAATGGCTACCACCAGGTGCCGATGCACGAGGATTCAATCCAATATACTGCGTTTTTTACACCGCTAACCCAGTTCGAGTATTGTTATATGCCATTTGGTCCCAAAAATGCAGGAGCTGTATTTCAGCGGTTTATCAATATAGTGTTAAGGAAATTTATTGATTCTGGAAGATAGTTGTTTATTTAGATGATATAAGTATAGCGACAGAAACTTTTGAGGAGCATCTGAAGGTTCTGACTGACGTGTTAAAAACACTGAAGGAAGCAGGATTGAAATTAAACCTAAGTAAGTGCAAATTCGCATACCGTGTAGTAGATTATGTGGGATATCCAGTGAACGAAAAGGGTATACGCCCCAATGACGAGCACATTAAGACGATTAAGGCATACCCAATACTTAACAATCACAAGGAATTGGAACGAGGTTAAGGGCTTTTCGGGTTTTTCCGTAAATTTGTTTGTGACTTTTCGAGAATCGCAAGGCCATTAACAGATTTAAAAAATAGGTCTTTTGATTGGACAGACCAATGTACAGATGCGTTTAATGCATTAAAAAACGCATTAGTAAACGGCACTGTGTTGGCAGTTTACGATCCACTTCGTGAAACAGAGCTGCATACGGACGCCAGTGCAAAAGGCTATGGAGCAATTCTTATGCAAAGGCAGAAAGACAAGAAATTTCACCGAGTGTCTTATTTTTCACAGTGTACTACACCGGCAGAGTCGAGATGTCATAGCTTTGAACTGGAGACGCTTGCTATTATATATGCTTTAAAGCGGTATCGGATATATTTAGAAGGAATTACATTTACTATAATAACTGATTGTAACTCACTCGCACTGACTTTGAGTAAGAAAGTTATAAACCGAAAAATAGTCGGATGGGCATATCAGTTAGAAAATTATGATTATAGTTTAAGACATCGAAAGGGCGAATTGATGGCACATGTAGATGCTCTCAGTCGTGCATCGATTGTGTCAGCTATTGACGTTGGTGATGTTGATCTAAATATACAAATCGCTCAAACCAGAGATGGAAAAATTCTAGTAATTCGAAACAAGTTGGAAGAAGGTGATGTAGAGGGTTATGTATTGGAGAATGGGTTAGTGTTTAGAAATGGTACCCGAGGACAAATGCAGTTTTATGTCTCTTCCGAGTTCGAAGAGAACGTAATGCGATTGGTGCATGAAAAATATGGCCATATAGGAATAGAAAAGTGTTTAAATCAGACTATAGGGGTCTCGGTAGTCGAGTGGTTAGCGTGCTTGACTGCCAACCCAGAGGTTCCGGGTTCGAATCCCGGTCTAGCCATGGTCCTACGCTTTTACCTTTCTTTAATTCTTTCCTCATTTCTAATCAACTGAAATTAAAACTTCATCAATATATATGACTTTGGAAGTTGTAGTTGGTGGTAGAGATGTTTGTGGAATGAGATTGCTTGATAACTCGAATTGACTGAGGTAAAGGCATAACACTTGCCTCAGAATCAAATTCGAATGTTGATATAGCACTCCGCCACATTAGAACATTCTACACTTATTTCTCTTGATTTCCCTTTCTCTCCTTCTTATCTATGTCAACATTTCCGAACCAAGGCAGACTTGACTGAATAGGTTTGACACCTGAAATCCTTGGTTCAAAGCTAAAAAAAAAAAATATGAGAGATAAGTAAAACAAATTTATAAGATATTGTCTGAAGTGTATTTATTATTCAGCACCACTTAAGAAAAATTAAAAGAATTTGTATAATATTGAAAAAAATTGACTGTGAACATGCGTGTCGAGCCTCAGAACGATCAATCTGGAGAAGTATTTTCAAAACAATTGCTGGACATTGGCAACGACAAAATCCCGGTTGACATTTCAACCGACTGTATTCAATTTCCCGTCGCTTTCTGCCAGTTCACCGAATCAAAATCCGAACTCATCCGAAAGGTTTTTCCAAATATTGCACAAAATTACAAAAATCATGATTGGTTGAGCGAACGGGCTATGTTGGGTGCGAAAAACATTGATGTCGACGAATTGAATCTTTAGATTCAATCTGAAATAGCTGTCGAATTGATGACATACAAATCGGTGGATTCTGTTACTTCCCAAGATGATGTCGTCAACTATCCAACGGAGTTTTTAAACTTGCTGGAATTACCCGGATTACCGCCTCACAATCTCCAACTGAAAGTCGGGTCGGTAATCATAATGTTATGAAACATAAACCAACCACGTCTTTGTAATGGCACCCGGCTTGCGGTAAAAACCTGATGAATAACGTCATCGAAGCAACAATACTTAAAGGAAAGTACAAAGGTGAAGACGAATTGATACCACGGACCCCAATGATTCCGACTGACATGCCATTCGCTTGCAGTTTCCGGTAAGGCTTGCATTTGCAATCACAATTGTCACCATAAACACCATCAGCATTATTTGTTTTCGCTCCAGATAACAAAACAAAAAATGTCGTATATCATAGAGCATTGCACTGAACGAAATTATGTTATCACAGCTAAGCAATCGAAAAAATATTTCTTTTTTTAATTGATTACCTGACTGAATTGATCTTTCAATCAAAATGTTAATAAAACACCATAAGATTCATTGTACTTATTTTCAAATCAAATGTAAATCAAATATTCCCCAAACCTATATGAATAAAAATTATCATTCAAAAAAACGTATTTTCCCCCCTTTTTAACTATTTTTACACATTTGCATGAGCTTTTCACAAATTCACAAAACAAACACAAATTTTTTTTTATTAAGCCTAGTACTATGCTCGTTCGCGTGAAATTTCGCTGGCAACATCCATTTATTTGTTGCGTGAAAATTTTGACAGAAGTTTTGTTGCGAACGAACAGCTGATGATCAGCTTACAAATTTCGACAAGATGTAAATAAACAGCCACAATTTATAAGAGAAAAAGCAGAAAATCGTTTAAGTTCTTTAATTTTCATATTTGTGATTATATAAATCTTATATATAAAATCAAATGTTTGTCCTCCTGTCTGTCTGTCTGTCTGTCTGTTCCGTATAGGCTCGCGCACCGTTTATCCGATTGAGCTGAAATTTTGACACCGAGTACGTTTCATAGAGAGAAAGAACATAGGTGTGTAAAAAAGTGGGCGGAAGTGTTTGGGCGTGGCGCACTATAACAACTTCTAAACGCCTAGAACGATTTCAATGAAATTTGGTATGAAGGTTCAACTGCTCCCAAAATAAAACAAAGGCTATAAAAAATTCCAAAGGCTTCCGCAAGAGGGCGCTTTAAGTAGTACATTTTGAAGACTCAATAACCCCTAAACGCCTGGACCGATTTCAATGAAATTTGGTATGAAGGTGCAACTGCAACCAATACAAAGCATAGGTTAACAAAAAGGGCGGACGTATGTGGGCGTGGCACTCTAAATTAACTCCTAAACACCTGGACCGATTTCAATGAAATTTGTTATGAAGGTTATGAATATATAAAATCAAATGTTTGTCTGTCTGTCTGTCTGTTCCGTATAGGCTCGCGCACCGTTTATCCGATTGAGCTGAAATTTGGACACCGAGTACGTTTCATAGAGAGAAAGAACATAGGGGTGTAAAAAAGTGGGCGGAAGTGTTTGGGCGTGGCGCACTATAACAACTTCTAAACGCCTGGACCGATTTCAATGAAATTTGGTATGAAGGTTCAACTGCTCCCAAAATAAAACAAAGGCTTTAAAAAATTCCAAAGACTTCCGCAAGAGGGCGCTTTAAGTAGTGCGTTTTAAAGACATAATAAATCCTAAACACCTGTGGCGATTTCAATGAAATTTAGTATGAAGGTTCAACTGCAACCCATATAAACCAAAGGAAAAAAGTGTTCGGAAGTATGTGGGCGTGGCACTCGATAATAACTCCAAAACACCTGGACCGATTTCAATGAAATTTGGAATGAAGGTTCAACTGCAATCAAGATAAAGCCATGAAGAACCATGAAGGTTCGTCTACGCCCAAGATAACATTGGCTATAAAAAATTTCAAAGACTTCCGTAAGAGGGCGCTTTAAGTAGTGCGTTTTAAAGAATCAGTAACTTCTAAACGCCTGAACCGATTTCAATGATATTTGGTATGAAGGTTCAAATGCACCTAAATAAAACATAGGCTATAGAAAAATTCCAAAGACTTCCGCAAGAGGGTGCTTTAAGTAGTGCATCTTTAAGAATTAATAACTCTTAAACGATTTGACCGATTTTGCTAAAATTTGGTATGTGAAATAACCTGACCCTGCAACAGAATTGAGGCTATTCCATGAATTTCAGAAAACATCCGTAAAAGGGCGGCTTAAGCAATCAACTATGTCTGGCTCATTCACGTAAAAACGGATTTCAATGAAACTTGGTAAGCATTCGTATCTGTTACTGAAATAGATCCTATGCTTTTAGAAGTCTTTTCGACAAAAATCAAGGAATGAGCCGAAGGCAAACGAAGTCAAGAACCAAAGACTAACGAAAAAGAAAAGTTTAACGAATACGAGCAGAAGCTATATAGAGATGAACAGAAATCAACCAAACAGTATCGACCAAAACCGAAGTTGAACGAAGACAATCCAAAAATCGAATCGATCCCAAAAGGATTTTTACAATTGGAATTTTTGTTGAGATAAGAAAAACTTAGAAAAACTTTAAACGCATTTTTCTCGAAATGACTTTTTACAAACTAGGTGACCATTTTCCTCAGAAGCCAAGTGTCAGATCGAGACGTTGAATATGTCACTTTTTTTTGTAAACATGTCCGGCAGGTACAGTTTTACGGAAATTTGATTAAACACTTTCGACGGAGGGAGGGGGCAAAACCCCAAAAAACGATAATTTAAAAAATTAAATATTTAATTGATAATTTAAAAAATGTTTAAATGAGTGTAGTTTTAAAAATTGTCGTTTCTCGATTCCGAACAGTATCGACCAAAACCGAAGTTGAACAAAGGCAATCCAAAAATCGAATCGATCCCAAAAGGATTTTTTAAAATTAGAATTTTGTTTTTAAGATAAAAATCCATATTTAATGCATGCTAAGAAAAACTTTAAACGAACTGTTCTCGAAATGACTTTTTCAAACTGCGTGACCATTGTTTTCAGAACCCAGATGTCAGATCTAGACGTTGAAGATGTAATTTTTTTTTTTTAAAATGACCGGCAGGAAATAAGAAGGGGAAAAACCCCAAAAAACGAAAATTTAAAAAAATTAAAAATTTGATTGATAATTTAAAAAATGTTAAAATGACAGCAGCTTTAAAAATCATACTTTTTCTGTGCTCAAGGCACAACCCCGAGTAACACCGGGTAACATCCGCTAGTACATAATAAATATTTATACAAGTATGCATGTCCTTTGTTGTGAAGCAGAACAAGTCATTAGTTTATGGCAGTCTGCAAGCTGCGAAGTTTTGCGACCGCCAACACCGCGGAAAGGTGCATCAATATTATGGTATTAAAATTTAATATTGGTATTTACAATTTCCAACAACTGCAATTATTAATAGCAAAACTTTAGAAATAATACAAAAATATCATTTAAATTAGAAACATTGTTCTTTTGCTTGCACTTTTTTCTTAAATGAAATGGCAATTGTCACTTTTCACGGCAAAATAAATGGTCGGTTCAATTAAATTGCCGTGAAAACAATGTTGCAGATGCATGTTGCGGAAAATAGTACTAGATTTTCCGCAGCGTAACATAGTACAGTTTTGACGAAAAAGTTGTGAAATGTTCACGGTTGTTTCACAGCTGTCATTTTTTGTATGGAGATTTGAGTGGAATTTCACGTGAAGCCGAACAGAGTACTATGCTTTAGGACAGGACAATGTCTGTCGGGTCAGCTATCAAAAATAAAAAAAAACTTTATTTTAGCTGCGGTTAACGGTATTTGAACAATATTTGATATGTCGTTTCAGTGCACCTACCATTCTTCTTCTAAATATCAATTCGCCACGACTTTGCAACTGAACCACACTTTCAGTGAAAATAAAAATTGAAGGCAAAACGTTTGCCGAGTCAGCTTGTTGAATAATAAAATAAGATAAAGTAAAAACAAATCCTTCGAGTACATACAGACTTTTGGTAGTCACCCACGCTTCCCCACGCTTTAATTTTAATATTGATTTATATTGAAAGGTGTTAATTAAAAACATTTATCAAAAGTAGGTGCGGAAACGTGCGGTTTCGGAAGAAATGTCCTTCCATCTGTGTGTTGTTCGTCAACACAGTAAAGAAGAAGGACTTAAGATAATTGCATGAAACTTGGTACACATATTCACATAGATGCAAGGATATGCACTATAGAATTGGAATCCGCCCACTTACACGCCTGCCTCCCATACAACTACAAAATTGTTAACATTAAATACATTAACATTATTTAACATTATTTAGAGGGTTGTATATAAGGAACAGATATTAAATTTGATAAGTATGTGTTTTATATCAAAGCTTAGACGTGTACAAAAAATGGCCATTATCCGTCCACAAACACGGCCACGTGCTACGGAAACAACACTTGGTATGAGTATGTTATATCAAAACTAAGATGTGTATAAAAATGGGCGTCACCCGCCCACCAACCCACTCACCTCCCCTGCAACCCACAGTAGTTAAACAGAAGTAGAGCTTGAAGAAGATACTCTGCAGCTTTTGAAAGTCAACGCATTGATTTCAGAAACCGAAAGTACGAATGCATAATAAAATACGTATAGTGTACCTGTATATTAGCAGGTAAGCATTTTATGTATTTTTAGCGTTTTTTAATATATCAGAGATATTTCCATAAATTTTTATTCACCCACGCGTACTGCGTAAGGGGTACGTCCGTCTGTCTGTCTGTCAACACATCCGTAATTTTCAAGCTATCATAATGAAATGCAATACTTAAGCTTTTTTCTAAAAAGTGAACATCAAGTTCGAAAATTTGAGTTTAGCATTTTTTGAGAAGCGGAAAAGATTTTTTTAGTATTCATCCATCTTTCGTTTTGTCCTTCTGAGTTGTTTTGGTTTTTACCATCCACTTTTACATTTATATTTTACTTTTAAATTAAAATAAATGCCAACTTTAAAGTTTCTCTTTTTACTCTTTCTATCTTGTATGCAAAAAATTAATAATTAACATTTTTATTAAAAGTACATAATTAGAAGCATCCTATTCAATCTTCTGTTTATGCAAATTTCAACACTCTTAAGTTAGAAAAAAGTTGTCGATTTTTGATTCGTAACAGGCCTTTATTTCCCACAGTGCGACGCCTGCGAGCAGTGCCGTGTCAGAAAGAACATTTTCCTCTGTTAGAAATTAAATTTCAGAAAAGAGGACATTAATTGGAAAAAATTCTGCAACAGTTAACCAAATAATGTTCTTACACCCAAATATTTCTAAAGAGGACATCTGATTGGAATTGGAAAAAGATGTCATATCGAAATAGTTTTGTTATTTTACGTTTTAACATCTTATGTATCTCATTACAAATTCACCTCTTCTCAGATAAGGTCCCATTTCCTACAAACGAGTTCAATGAAACTTATTCATTATGACATCTTTCCCTTATTCTAAGGAAACGCCCTTTTAAGAAATATTTGAGTGCAAAAACATTTTTTGTTTCACTGTTGCAGGATTTGTGGCAATTAATGTTTAATGCCAATTAATTTATGCTTACTTCATTATTTATTTATTTATTTCTTTTTTTATTTATTTATTTATTTATTTGCTAAGCCTTTGGCTTTCTAGAACTATAATAAATAAAAAATACAAAATTTCAATATTATTGTATTGAAAAAGAATACAAATCACATTGATAATAGAATAAAATATTTTAAAATTAACATTATAATATGTACAAATAAATTTTAAGATATTTTAAAATATTGAACAGCAAATAACATTGTAGTACAAGGCAAACATGGTTATGTTCGCCCCCACTTAATATAGCATGGTGTCGGCCTAGAACGGTGGGAGGTATCGAGACAAACAAGGTCTGTACGCTTCACTGATAAGTATTTGCATATATATATATAATATCAATCGTTCTGTCATTGCTAAAGCAAATGAAATCCTGGCTAAGCAAGGTGGTATTTGGACAAACTTGGTCATATGTACCACACCAATTTCACTATATACAAAGAAATGTTAGAGAACGTAGGCACTAAGACAACTAGGTATAAATGGCCAGTTATATCATATATACAATACAAATCGTTCTTGCATGGTTGTAGGAAAAAATCCAAAATGTACAACCAGTACGGTACGGCTGAAAAATGAATTAACATTCACCAAGCAAGTTCGATAAGAATAATTGAGGAGGTCAACAGGTTCAGGTCCATTCATATTAGTGTAGTTTAATGTAGTTTTATATCCATCACCAAGTTAAAATTATGTATCCTTGGATCGTGATCAGACTCAGCGGCGGTACTGCAGGTAATCTATAATTTTTTGTTTAATTGAGTACATGGATTCATTTAAAGAAATAACATCTGAAACGAAATTAAAGTCTCCGCAAGCGCTTCTTAGTGGTTCATTTTGCAAGTAATTAGTTCTACAAAAGTTCATAATAAGTAGCTCAAAAGACCTTTTAGGACGAAGAGGAACATTAAAATAAATTTTACTAAGTAAATATGGACTGTTAAATATGCCATCATGTCTGAATTTGGTATTCCTGCGAAGCTAATACGTCTTTTCGATACCAAGCGATGTTTCAGACAAGGTGATACCTTATCGTGCGACTTTTTTAATATAGTCATGGAGAAGATCATCCGAGCTGCTGACCTGAGACGCAACGGCACAATTTTCTATAAGAGTGTTATGCTGCTGGCGTATGCAGATGATATTGACATCATTGGGCAAAATACGCGCGAAGTCAGTGCAGCATTCTCCAGGCTAGAAAAAGAGTCGAGTCGAATGGGTCTTGCAGTGAACGCAGATAAAACGAAGTATCTTGTGTCAACAAACAAACAGTCCCAGCGTCTTGGAAACCACGTCACTGTTGACAACACCTCCTTTGAGGTAGTGAAGGACTTTGTTTACCTAGGATCCAGCATTAACTCCTCCAACGATATCAGTATTGAGATTAAACGAAGGATAACTCTTGCCAACAGGTGTTACTTTGGGTTCAGTAGGCAATTGAGAAGCAGAGCTCTCTCTCGACGAACAAAACTGACGCTCTTTAAGTCAATAATCATGCCCGTCCTACTATACGCATCACAAACCTGGACGTTGAGCAGCTCTGATGAAAGGACTTTGGGAGCGTTCGAGAGAAAAATCCTTCGCAAGATCTATGGTCCAATCTGCGTCAATGGCAAGTACCGAAAACGATGGAACCATGAGCTGTATGAGCTATATGCCGACATCGATATAGTCAAGCGTATTAAAATTGAGCGGCTTCGCTGGCTAGGTCATGTCGAGAGAATGAACGACGAAGCTCCAGCGAAAAAAATATTGGATTCGGTACCCAGCGGTGGCCAACGCAGACGAGGAAGACCGCATCTCCGTTGGAAAGACCAGGCATTGGATAACCTGACAACGCTTGGAGTTTCCAACTGGCGCCAGCAAGCGCACGACAAAAGAGGCTGGCGCAAATTCTTAGACCAGGCCAAAACCGACCAACGGTTATAAGCGCCATCTAAGTAAGTAAGTAAGTAAATATGGACTGTTAACATATCAATGTAAAAGTTTTATAATCCAACTAACACTTAGCATAATTCTCATATTTTTTAAAGAAGGAAGATTAATAAGCTGTAATCGATATTCATAAGAAGGTAAATTAAAGTTTGAATCACAATATAGATCGCGAAATGTAAATAAAAGAAATTGCCTTTGAACAGATTCTATATCGTCAATGTAACACCCATAACGAGGGCACCAAACAATTGAAGCGTATTCTAGAATGAGCCTTACTAACGATATGAATAAGGATTTAGTTATAAAAGAATCATTTAACTCTTTAGACCATCGTTTAATAAATCCAAGAGTACTATTAGCTCTGCTAATATCTTTATTAATGTGAATGTTAAAGCGATGTTTGGTGTCCATAGTTACTCCGAGATCTTCGAAAACCTCTAAGAACTCAAGTGTATAGTCACCTATTTTGTAATAACTTCGAGAAGGTTGCCTCCGAGAAAAAGTCATGTGTTTACACTTCTTCAAGTTGAGCTTCATGCAGTTAATTTCGCACAAGTTACAAAGATGGTCAAGATAGGTTTGAAGGAATAAAGAGTCGTGCTCATTTCTATAAGAAAGAAAAAGTTTAACATCATCAGCGTATAGCAAGATATTACTATGCTTTACCACAGATGGTAAATCATTTACATATAGTAAAAACAATAAACGACCAAGATGGCTTCCTTGAGATACACCAGAAGTAACAAGAAACTTATCTGAATTTACAAGGTTAAATATAACGCTTTGCGTTCTATTTAATAAATATGATTTAATTCACCGCACTTAATGCGTTGGAAAACCAAGAAGAGACAGTTTTATAACTAATAGCTTATGCTTTTCAACATCGAAGGCTTTACTAAAGTCTGTATAAGTAACATCTGTTTGTAGTCCTTTTCCAAAATCTTCTACAGTTTTAGATGTAAATTCTAGAAGGTTAGTAACTGTAAATTTTCCAGATAAGAATCCATGTTGGAATGGAGATATTAAAGATTTAACGCTATGTGATAATTGTGAGGTTACAATAGCCTCAAAAAGCTTAGGAAGAGCACTGAGCTTTGCAATTCCCCGATAGTTGTCTATCAAAGACCTATTGGCAGATTTATGAAGCGGAATAATAAAAGAAGATTACCAAGCCACTGGAAAAAAGCGAGATTGCAACGATGCTTTAAAAAGCATAGTAATTGGAACTACAAGTTCTTCACAGCAATATTTCAATATACATGAAGGAATATTGTCAGGCCCACTTTTATAAGATGCCCTAAGATTTTTCAAGGAGGTTGAAACCGTGTTAATAAGGCTGCGATTATAGTGAACACGATTCAGACAGGCAGGCAGGCTGAAATCTGTGTGAAAAACGAGATACAGATAGCTATCTATCTCGCTTGTTCACATTGCCTGCCTGCCTGCCTGTCTGACTCTGCGTTCACTTTAACCGCAACCTAACAATTATTGGAGAACAAATATCGCCAGGCTGCAGATTTAAATAATAACTTAAACTTATTAAGACTTATTATTGAGCTACTGGTGCAGTTATTATAATTATTTAAATTAGCAAATCACATGGCATTGACTAGACAGTCTGTTTCGTGGCTGCTAAACCAACTCATCAGTAGTCTTGCGTGATTTTTCGCTGTGATCCACTCAGTTGCCAACTTACTCTATTTTTAGCAACAAGAGCTTTTTCGACCATGTTGCTTCTTTGAATTCGAATGAATCTTTAGTTCGAAGGTAGACCATAGCTTTTTCTTCAATTAGAGTTTTTTTTGTCGTTGTGTTTATTGTTGTTGTTCTACCTATCCACAGAACCAACCAGGCTTCAGTTAATCTAGCTGATGTTAAACCACGGTGGTGTGAAAGTGTTTGTTCTTGAAAACTGAATTTTTGTATTGTGTGTAAACACAACGAACCAAATTTTTCTGTATTGGTCGTGCTCTACCAGAGATTATAGTTGATTTTAATTATTATGACCATGCTTAGTGTTTAATGGTGCGGTTTGCTAGGATATGTTTTGAAGTTTAAATTTTAGTACACATAAGTGTGTAACAGAGCTTAAAGTAAAAGCTTTACTTAAATTAGGCTTAGCATTCGGCTCGTTCGGCATTAACTTTTCTTTTTGGATTGGCATTGAAAGTGCTAACATCTATTCTAAAATTTATAAGAAAATTTGATAAGTTAAAATAAAGAAAAAAAACAATTTTTCTAGTTAAACTTTAAAACTTAAGTTAAATAAATAAAACAAAAATTAAATTGTGTAGCATTAAAACAAAAACAAAGCGTGGAAGAAGGTCTGCTTTCTATATATACCTACATAAGAAAACAAGAACGGTGTCTACGTCAAGCAGATATAAAAATAAAAACTAGTAAGAAGACCTATTTTTTTTCTTAAACAAGGTTTGTTTTATGTGTTTTTAAATTAAGGCATTTCTTTATAGATATTGACGAAATTGTTAGGAAAGCGTTTCAAAAAGATACGCAATTTTCGCCTCAGCGCACTTCGAACGACTGTAGCAGCGTGGTTGTCTAACCACACTTCTACACAAACGCCATCGTATCTGCTAAGATGTTGCCTCAGTGCACTAGAGAACAGCCGTAGTTACGTCCTCAATACCATCTTGCTTGGTAACTGCACATACAATTACCTTAACATCGGTGGACGCTAACATATAGTCCAATTAGAGCTTACGCTAAAATACATTTATTTGCAATTTTCCATTAGATTTTCATATTTTTTTTTTTTAAAAAAAAAAAAAAAAAAAACTTAAATTTATCATATTGTTCTTTATCTACTTTCATTGAAATACTTTACTTTTATTAATTGAATGGAATTCATACTATAAATAGCATTATCATATTAGTTTGTCTAGTTTTATGATATTTTTTTCTCTTAATCATTTACTAACTTTAAATTAAACATAATTAAATATAAATTCTTTGCTCTAACGCATCAACATAAAATCAATTAAGCATATATACATAAAATCAACATAATTTAAAAACGAAGTTCGACCAATATGTTTGCGCAAACATCCAGGGAACCTCATCATAAACATTTACGTAAGTGATTTGATTTTATTATATTTTTTTTATTTACTTATCCTCTTTAAAAAATAAACCTTAAATTGACTAAAATAATCTATTTATAACAACAATGATACATGCAATTGCAATACAAAAAAAAAAGTTACAACAAAAATAACACCTAAAAGCTTTGCAATATGAATGATAGAGAGAGAAATAATTTCAAACATAAACAAACGTTGCAATAATTTTTTTTTGTTAAACTAAAGATACTATTAACTGCATTTTTCATTCATAAAAATTTTAAAGAGACATACTAATGATATGTGCTCAAATGATCTCTTATGCTTCCTTTTTATATTAAGTATACATCAATGTTAGTTATTTTTTTTTCAACAAATGTAAACAAAAAGTTCAATCAGAGATTAATTGTTAAGTTAAAGTTGAAGTTTTTGTTGAAGCATATGTCTCAGCTGCAACTGTTATATTTTTAAAAGAGTTGGTCTTTTCTGTTTTTTTTTTCTCTTGCAACAATGTTGCAAACAGTAAAATCTATTCTAAATTAAATTATACTCTAATATGAATTTAAAGCATATCTTTTCAATGTTTATGCCTTAATGCAACAATGTTGCAGAAAACTCATAATATACAGATTTTGTTTATTGTAAAAAAATAATGTATGAATTAAAAATATGAATTGTGCTTAACTTAAAATACAACATGTGAGTTTCTTTTCTCTCTGGTAGGTGAATTTATGGTTGGGAGTGGGAGAGCTCTAAATAATCTCTCAGTCATGGTTGGGAAAGGGAAGGCTCGGAGGCTATGCATCCAGCTTAGTCAACACGTCTATAATTTGTTTTTTTTTGTATTTCAATCTTCTCAGTTTAGATAAGTTTGTTTAGATTCATTTAATTTGCTTTTATTTTGCAATATAAATCCAACACAAATAATAATAATAATAGTCCGCTAAATTTCTGCATAATTGCTAATATATTATATTTTTTTTTTGTCCGTCTGTAAATTAGAGCATCTTTTTTTTATTATTACTTTACATACATTTTTTTTGTTTGAATGTATATTTTTTTTTGTGGCATAACTTTCGCAAGTTGTATAAGGTGTAGTGCATGAAAACTAACTTTTGTGATGATAAGGATAGTGGAAAGAGCAAGAACCCTACGACCACACACGACGAGTCTTAGCCTGCAAGCCAACAAGCATGCACGTTGCTCTGAACCCACAGTTCTGTTATCAGTTTATTTATAAAATAATTATTTTAATTATAATTACAAGTTTTAATGAAGACAACAACTTTAACAGCAACAACAACTCTGTATAGAGCAAATCACATAGCATTGACTAGACAATCTGTTTCGTGGCTGCTAAACCAACTCATCAGTAGTCTTGCGGGATTTTTCGCTGTGGTCTACTCAGTTGCTTAAGTTTTATTTGAACACAAGAACAGCTAAAAAAGTGTCTTTGTTTACTTTCAAAATCCAACAAATCCAACTTATTCAATTTGTAGCAACAATAGCTTTTTTTCTACCATATTGCTAGACCATAGCTTTTCTTCTATCAGAGGTTTTTTTTGTCGTTGTGTTTATTGTTGTTGTTCTACCTATTAAATATTAAAATAATTATAATAACTGGACCAGTAAGCTCAATAATAAGTCTTAATAATAAACACTTAGCATGGTCACTAATAATTAAAATCAATTATAATAACTTAAACTATCATAAGAAACAGATAAACAATTAGTCTTAAAGAAGTCTGCAAAAAGGTAACATATAGGTTACATATCAACATCCGACTCAAATGTTTTATATTTCATAAAACATATTTCATTATCGTTTTAACAAAGTTCCAAAAAGATTTTGCATCATACTTGATATTTAATTTGACTTTTGTTAAATATTTGTCATAGGATTGCCTACAATGTCAAAGGATTGAAGTATAAGAAGCAAAATCACAAATACTGTAACGACTCCCCGTTTACCGGGGTCTATAGCTGGGACAGATAAAGCGGCTGTCCAAGATCGTTCCAAATATTTGTGTATTTGGACACTAAAACAAACGCAAATATTTCGATCGTCGTTATAATGATTTTTATACTTTTTCAAGGAATTGAATTCTTATTTACTTGATATATTACAAAAATATTAAATAAAATATATAAAAATATATGTATACAGTGGTGGTCATATAATTAGGGACACCAGTTAACACTGTGAAATATCGACGCTCTTTGTGTAGGGAGTTGTTTATTTATTTATTTATTAATTTACAAGTAACTTATATGTATTTATGTAGATAATTTGCAAAAAAAAAAGAAAATTAAAACATTCGTATCAACGTAAAAAATTAAATTAACCCATCTTCCGAATCAACACAATGCTTTCGCATTAATAGGGGGCATCCCCTGAGCGTTGGTTCAAGCTAAAAAAAAAAAAATTTGTAAATATTCAAAATTTTTTGTGGACAACTAATTAAGGACACATGAACTTTTTCAAAATATACTAAAGGGTGATTTTTTAAAGGGTGATTTTTAGATTGGTCCATGACATTTACTTTTTAAAGATAATTTCATTTAAATGTTGACCGCGGCTGCGTCTTAGGTATGAGTTGATTTATGAGTTTTAATATATTAATCAAAATTTTTTCATTTTATTTAACCGAAATTTAATACTTTGTCGGATATCCCTTCGATTTCAAAACTGCATTGCATCTTTTTGGAAGACTAGTCACTAAATGCTGACATCGTTCAATTGAAATGTTCTGCCATATTTCCTTTATATTTTGAAACAGTTCATCTGCATTTTTTGTTTCTTTCTTCTCTAAAGCCCTCTCAACGTCTGCCCAGAGATTTTCGATCGGGTTTAAGTCAGGGCTTTGAACGGGCCAATCCAATACTTTCACATTTTCTGAAGAAAACCATGCTTTAACGCTCTTAGCTGTATGTTTTGGGTCGTAAAAACGAATGAAGCAGGCATATTTTCGTCGGCATATGGCTTCATTGTGTTCAGCAGTATGTCCTTATACACATTTTGGTCCATTCGTTCAGTTATCCGACGAATAGGGCCCACTCCAAACCACGAAAAAGCTCCCCAAACCATAATATTTCCTCCACCATGCTTTATGGTCTTTAAAGTATAGCGAGGATTGAGTTCTTTGTTTGGGGGACGACGCACATATTTTTTTCCATCTGACCCAAACAAGTTGAATTTTGATTCATCGCTCCAAAGAATGCTCTTCCAAAACTCTAAAGGCTTTTCGGCATGTTCCTTTGCAAACTGAATTCGACGTTTTAAATTCTTTTTTGAAACATGTGGCTTTTTCTTCTCAATACATCCGCGGAGTCCTCCATCAACTAATCGGCGTCTTAAGGTTCTTGTTGATATGCTATTGCTTAGTTGTTCCTTTATTTGGTTGTGGATTTGCGTAGAAGTCAGAAAAGGATCAGCTTTGCTTGTTCTATAAATTATTCTATCTTCTGCTGCACTCGTTTTTTTTGGCCGAGGCTTCCTTTTTTTGTTTTCAGTGGTTCCATTGCTTCCACAATGAACAATGGCATTGTGAACCATTTTGAACACAGAAGTTCTTTTGCAATTGCACGAATTGACTTTTTCTCCTTGACGTACTTATGAACTATTATTTTCCGTAATTCTGGAGTACAGCTTTTCTTACGGCCCATATCTTAAAACAAATTGGATAAAAAAATTTCGTATTTAAGAGGAATACCACTAATCTGGAACTTACCTCGATTTTCGAACTTAATTAAAAAAAAACTGAAAAAAACTTTATTTGTCCCTATTTACGTGTCCAACCGAAAACACCTTCAACTCGCGACTCTGTTAATAAAGGCAAACAAGTAATTGAAGTGACGATTTTTTTCCTTTTTAAACACGTGTCATATTTGTGTTTACTGTTATATTGTACAGTGGCGTCATTGTAAAATGAAAGAACTAAAAGAGCTAAAGCAATACTTTAAAAATCTACTTTTATTATTGAGTGTCCCTAATTATATGTCCACCACTGTATGTATGTAATAAAAGGAAATTCTATTGACTATGTTACAAATGATTTTATAAAATATGCGTATATCACCAAAATCCTGGTACGTTGCGTCTCGGCTACTGGAAATGGCTTGGTGACGTACGCTGATCGTCGGTGGAAATGATTCTTATGAAGTTGATGATTATCTTGGTTTAATGATTACGATGAGACGACGGGGCTTAAACCTCACAGGTCGTCCTCACTCGCAGACTTGTTTCGGTTGTTTTCATTAATATGATATAATTGTCTTGGTTGATTACCTTACTTTGGACTGGAGTCGACGCAATACGGGGTGTAAACCTAGCACGTCGGACTCAAAGGTTGGTTGAGCGTTTAGCTAGAAAAGGGCGTGGTAGCGAGGTCTAAACTTCACAAGTTACCGCGACCGAAGCTGGTGCTTGAGGAAAAGGATCTTATATGATCTATTATCTGCTTGGTTATATGTTATACTGTATGGGTGTAGCTGTTCAAGTAACGTGGTGTAAACCTCACAAATTTCTTGCAGCTAGGCGAGGGTAGGTTAGGGTAAGTGTAATTATCCTTTCTTTTATATTATTAAATAATTCATTTCATAAATGTTAAGGGGCTGACCAAGTAACGGGGCGCAAACCTCACAGGTTACTGGCAGCGAAGCGGGGCAGGAGGGGAATAAGATTGTTATGATTAATACACTTAATATTATTCAATTATTCGTCTTATTATGATTATTGTTTAGTATATATTATTTAATGGTTCATTTTATGAATGTTATTGTGCTGTCCGAATAACGGGGTGTTAACCCCTCAAGTTATCGGCAGCGAAGATGGATAGGATGAAACTAATGCGAAATTATATATATTTATATTTTATTTGTTTATGAAGGTTTTCCGAACGGGCGTAATACGGGGTAAAAACCACACATGTACTATAGCTCGTTTCCTAAAAGAATGGGGTCTGTGTTGAGCGGTGGGTTGGTGACGATATCCGGGTGTAAACCACAGGTTATCTTCATCGAATAGGATTTTGGAGTAGAGACTAATTATTTAAGAAAACTAATATTTTATTATTTGAATCTTATTTAATTTATTTAATTCTTTATTTATTTAAATCGGCGTACCACCGAACTTACTTGAATCCATAGTCTTTATACGTTGCTGGTGCCGTTGCTGCTCGACGTTCACGTTGACTGCAGAGTTGTTGCGGCGCTGACCAGTTGCTGTCCGCAGATGTTCTGTTGGCAGATGTCGTCGGCGCTATCCTTCTGCGCGTCGTTGACTGCTTGCGTTGCCTCTGCTTCCTTCCTTGACGTTAAGCCGAACTTACCTTTCGGTTTGACGGCTGCTTCTTACCAAGAATGATAGAATATAAGATTACGACATGCGCATGATTTCCCGTTAGATGACGTAGCTTGTCCCTTGTAAGGGTTGCCAACTCTTATGAGAACAAATACAGCTCATCAGCAAGTTGAACTCAAATCAAGATTTTTTGGTTTTTATCAAAAAACAACTAGTTAAAAAACTTAAAATGATAATCAACTCACCTTCTCCTCCGTCTTTTCCGTTAACCCCTTGTGGGGTAAGGGCGACTCAACTCACCTACACACGACTTATTTTGGACAAGCAGCCAGTTTATCTACCAGTTTCTCAATTAGTTGCTCGACTTTATGGGCCCTCATGTGAGAGTTGGCAACCCTGCAATTACAATCACTTTGACAGTTCGCCAAAATATTTTGCATCGGCTTTGAAATAATTTACGAATTTCGCGTTATATTTCATAAAACAAACAATATAAAAACAATTGAAATTATAAAAAACGATAAGTGAAGTGTGTTTATAAAGTTGCAGCACAGAGAAAAACTAAAAAAATATAATAAACAAAACGTAAACATGAGCTGTGCAGTGGGCAAATGCAAGCAAAGCAACAGTAAACAGCAACAGCTGTAAATTATTAGCCAATAGGAGCACAGTTGGCGTGACGTCATGTGTCCAACATGCGCAGAAGATTTTTTTTTTCTGCGCGGGATGTCATAATCTTTGTTTCTATCATTCTTGCTTCTTACGCTATTTACTGTGGAATGACTTTTGTCTACTGATTGACTGCTGATTGACAAGTACTCTTCACTGAGTTCTCAAAGACTGACCCAGTTATGAGTGTTGTGGGGCCTTTTAAAGGCTCAGCTCGAGTGGCGTCCCCACTGGAATGAGTGGCATTGATTTCCTCTCACATTCCATTAGAAAACCGGTTGAGTTGTATTCCGCTCGTTATAACCATGGTTACATACGAGAATCACGCAATAATACCGCAAGTGGCATGATTGCTGTTGTCGTACGTGTGGTGTTGTTTTTTTCCCTCGCACTCATGTCTGCACTATGTTTGCTAGTTTAGTCGTTACGCTGTATATTTTCTCCTCCTCTGTACTAGTTCTAACTCACTCCTCTAGCTGTACCTCGCTCTTTCCCGTGATAGTGTGCGTGAGTGGAAGTATAGACATGCAAAGAGAAAGAGTACAATTAATAATGCCTACCATTGCCTACTTGAGTGTTTCTCTTGAGTCAGAAGTACACTCTGACGTTGTTACCAATTTGCCTAAGGGGGTCCCTCATCAAACAAAAGTAAATTATTTCAAACAATAAAGTCAGTGTTTATTATGTAAAAAATATATTATTATATCTTAAGCTAAACTTACTCTAGTATCTTAAATCTAACGCTGTACATTGAAGATTTACGGGTGGTCGGCACCGGTAGCACAAGATTGTGCGGCGATGCTAGCTGGTATCGACGACGGCTGTAAGGAAAAAGAAATAAAACATGTGGGGAAAAATTATGCAGTAATTTTGGTTCTTACAATACTATTAGATTTTAGATATTTTTAATAGTATTTTGATTTGAAGTTTCTCAGATTTTTCAGTTCTTTGGTATATCAAGTGGGACCAGATTAAAGAGGCTTTTCACTGTGGAACTGAAATTAAAAAGCAATTATTGAGAGTTTTGTTAAAGGCCAACACAGCAGAATCAAGAGTTTGAGGTAATATTCTTGTAGTATTGACATTAAGTACTGATGACGAGTTAATCATTGACAAATTAGTTTTTAAAATTACATAATTTGTTCTTTAAAAATTGAACTCTGAGGGAGGAATCAAACGATTTGATATACATTGTTTAGGAAAATTCAGTGTGATCATAGTCGGATGGTTTTAATCCTCAGAATACACAAGCGGATCAGACCTATTAACAAACAATATTGCTATCATCAAAATATATAAGGTCTAACAAACGGTTATTCCTATTATAGGGATAGTTAATTTGAAAAAGTCCTTGACTCGAAAGCTCATTTAAAAATGAGTTATTAGATGAATGTTCTGAAGATGGCAGGAATACTGAAGTATTTTCAGAACAACTGTTCCAAGAAACATTAGGGAGGTTGAAGTCACCAGTTATTAAAATGTGGTCGTAAGGCTGAAGTTGTGAGCAAATTTATCGACGAAACTAGAGGAACATATTACATAAATTCTAAAAGTGCCAAACTTTACAAGAACACAACAAAATTCAATATCTAAAGACTCAGATATTATTATTTCTTGTGAGAAGTGTGAAGATTTAATGGCAATAAGAACGCTGCCACCATTACAAAAGTTACCAACGATAGAGTTTCTATCTTTACGGTATATATTAAAATTGTTTGCCAGAATTTCAGTATTTAAAGTATTAGGTTTTAGCCAAGTCTCACTTAAAGCAATAATGTCAAAGTGAGACTATGGCTTGAAATATATAAGTTTGTTAGTTAAGTATTTAAACCTCGAACATTTTGGTATAAGACAAAGAACTGAAAGCAACAATCTAGTTTTTTACTGGCGGTATAACTGCAAGCTCTTTATGAACCGGCTGATTATTGCTGTTATTCGATGTTTGCTTCGGTATAACTCCAGTTGAAACCGAAATAGAGGTGGGCGGATCAGTATTAGAAGGTATATTGGAAGCGCAAGACTGGGCATACGTTTTTTGGCATCAGAAGGAATTATTAATTGCGTTATATATCGGAACTGAAATAGAAGGTGAAGTTAATTCCTTATCAACAGATGCAACAGCGTTATTTAGTATGATCTGATTTGCAGTCACAGACTCTGTCGGCAGATCCTCATGTTGAAAAATTATGTGAGGCAAGATGGGAATAAAAATAATTACATTAGTAATGTGAGAGATCAGTGGCGAGGCTACTGCAGTCGATTTAGCAGAACTTCGTAGATTTTGTTACTTCGTTTGCGTTTTGGAGACACATAAGCTTCATCCAAAATTTTAAACTTTTTAAACAAATTTTCGGATTCGACTAATCTGGTCTGAGCCGCCTCTAAATCCTTAGATACTTCCCAGAAGCCTCTTCTAGATTGTCTCTTCTAGAGCATCGAAAATTCTAGAATTCAACGCTGCATACTTAAAGTGAAAAAACGAATCGCATAACCAATAATTAACTACACGGTCGGATTCGCCTTTTATAGCGCAGTTGCGATAATTGCAGAACATTATTCGTTTAAAAATGCTATTAACAAAATATTAATGAAAAAAAAACCACAAAAAATTAGTTACACTGTTTTTCAGAAAAAACAGGGTTTGTTTTCAAAACAAACAGGTCAAAAACAGAAGCATGTAAAGAGAAATTAAAGCAATAGCTCTCACTCGCTTACACAAGCACCTGTTTGTGATTAAAAACAAAAGAAAGAAATAAAGCGCTTGAATCATTGCGTTAGCTTTAAAAAAAGATTTGCAAAAAGACAACAATAACTCGCACTTGCTCATCAACAATCAAAACTAGTTTAAGCAAAAAACAAATTAGAAAAAGTAAACAAAATGCGTATATATATATATATTAAAGTCCCTTGAAAAACAAAGTTCCATTTGTACCCATCCTAAAATAAACCTTGATGTATTTTATGATAATTCCCGAAATAGTTTGGGTACACCGAAATCCGTCAGTGAGCTAAACCATTTTGCAAAACCTCCAAAAATCAGGTTTTCTGTATATATATTAACTAGTGTAATAGTTGTAAACAAATAAACTGTCTCAAATTATAGGCGTGAAAAATTTCGTTCAATCTGCATCAAAAATTTGAAAATATTTGCAATTGGATTAAGGATAATGATGTTTTCATGCATTTTTTTTAAATTATTTTCGCAAAAATTCAAATTACTTTATTATTTCTTATACGATCGTCGTTATCAAGATATCGTTGGAAAGGTATGGACGGTTGTCATTTATTTTTGGACAGGATTGCTTAAACCGAATAACAAAAAAGGACTAATTTAAAAAAAAAAAAATATATTGGAGAAAACACCTGCTGGAAAAATACTGTAAACCATCGATGGGCATGTGCGGCTCTTTGTTTACTAAAGTGTGGCTCTTATTTTATTTCTCCATTTGTGTGCAAATTACCTGAAGATACAATTTTCAAAATCCAAAATACTGTATTTTTTATTTCAAGCGTTTGTTTCAATGTAGAATTTTTTAAAATTATCTAAAAAACTAAGAAAAAAAATCATGAAAAACATCATTATCTTTAATCCAATTGCAAATTTATACAAATTTTTGATGCAGAGAGAAAGAACTTTTTTAGGCTAATAATTTGAGAAAGTTTATTTATTTTCATCTATTACACAAGCCAGTATATATACGGAAAACATGATTTATGGAGGTTTTTGCAAAATGGTTTATCTCACTGACGGATTTTGGTGTAGCAAAAATATTTTGGGAATCGTCATAAAATACATCAAGGTTAATTTTAAGATGGGTACATATGGAACTTTTTTTTTCTTCATACAAGTGGAGGCACCTAAGTATATATATATGCGATAAACAAAATATATTATTGTAGCAAAAGGATGAATATGTGGAAATTATATTGTAATAAATATAAACAGTATTTTTCTTTTTTTAATTATAGGCGAGTTCATTTACAAAGGAGTTTTTTACTATTTAAATAAGATAATTTTATGATGTTTTTCCGCGCTGACGACTCGTGATCCACTGAACTATTAACTTCAACTTAAGGCAGCAGGGACCATATTTCCTGCCACCACAAAACTTTTACTGTATATTTTATTGCAACATACCACCCAGCGGCGGCACACATACAAATAACACTGGTTTACAGCCAATATGTACTTTGAATGCCACTATTCTTTTCTCATGTAAAATCGGTCGCTAATTCCGAAAACAATTTTTTTTTTTTTTTCTGTCACTCCGTTTTCGAGATATTGCCCACTGTAGGGTTTTAAACGAAAAAAAAAAGTTGGTTCCACTTAATTGCATATATCTCCAGAACCAACAACAGTAATCAAACAAATGATATATCAAATAAAAGCTTATAAAATTTCTTACAAACAATGCAAACATCATTTTTTGGTCGAGCTGTTAGTTTTGGCGGAATAAATTCAAATTTCGGGGTTTTTTTTATTTTTCAGAAAAATTTCCAAAAAAAGACAAAATAGTTGCAAATTTCGTTAAGAAATCAAAATATTTTGTTGCTTTTGATATTTTTTACTAAAAACCTTTATTTTTCCAAAAAAAATAAGCTATTGTTGAAGAAAATCTATTGAGAAATGAAAAAGGTGTGTTCAATGGAACGAAAGAACCCAAATTCTGTGATTATCAATTTATGTATTTGGACTTATTTAATTGCCATAAAAAAAAATGAGAATTAAAGGTTGTTGTTATAAAATCATATATTCTTAATTTTTATTGTTCTTTTAATAATTTACATTATTCGTCGCCCATCATTCCTTTGTCCCAAAATCCTTGGTACCGATTCTCAATTACTTTCATCTGTTGGTGGAATCTTTCCCCATGTTCGTCGCTCTCGTCACCGAGATTCTTCGCTTTCTTTGTCTAACGCCTTGACAGTGTTTTTCATAAGTCCAAGTTTGATGTGCAACGGTGGGAGAATTATATTTTCCTTTTTGACGAGTGGAACGTTTTTGACGTTGCTCTCTCCAACTTTCGACTCAATTCTTACTGGCCAGTCCTTATTGTAATAGTGGTGTTCACGTGCTCAACTATCCCACTTGCATAGAAAACAGCAGTACTTTGTGTAGCCACTCTGTAAACCACAAAGCATACCAACGACTTTGAGATCAGAACATATTTTCCAGTCGTGTTGTTCATATTTAATACATGTCAATAGCTTCGCCATTGTTTCGTACGTTTCCTTTGTGTTGACTGCATGTGCGATCGGAATCGATGGCTTTTTGTTTCCTATATGAAGTAATACCGCCTTCAAGCTCACTTTGCTGCCATCAATAAAAAAACGCCACTCTTTGGGAATGTACGGCTGACCAAAGGTATTAAATAAGCCAGGAATGTCTACGCAATAGCAGATATTGTCATTCTTAGTAATGTGTATAGCAAACGGTTTTTCACGATTTCTGTAGTATGAGACCTTAACATCGGGTCTCAAAAAGTTGAATTGTTGCAAACGAGAACCATGCAATTCCGATTTTTCCTTTGACAGGTCCAAATCTCTTATCCAATCATTCAGCTGCGCTTGCGATAAAAGGTGAGTTGTGTTTTCAGTTGTAATAGTACTACCACCTGTGGTTCCTTCCGACTCCATTGAATCTACGGATTTTCGATTGTTTTCACGTGTTGAATCGGGACAAGTAGGATATGGAACATCGTCAGAATGAGATACTGGCAATGAAACATTCGGGACAGTGGCGTATATCACTCGTTTGTGTTTTCCAACACCAGTCACTTTCGCCAGACAAAAATAGCAATCGTTTAGGTGGCAAAACGGTTGTCTCCAGATCATCGGAGCATCGAATTTCATGTATCGTTTTTTACCCGAGCTCCATTCAGACAATATTAATTTGCACGATTGAAACAAAATACTTGGCGACCATGATTCACCAATGTTCTCAGCCGCAATACCAAAATAATGAAGATGACATTTGCAGTAAATTCGTAAAATTGACTAGTTTCTTTTCGAAAGTAAGTTCACCGCACACGTAGCAGAAAATATCTGGGTCGTTTTTACACTGGAATTTTCGCAGTCTTTTACTCATTTTATTTTGAAGTATATCTTATTTTTTATTTTTTCCTTTCGTTACAAATTGTGCGTCCCTTTGTTTGCCACGTTTTTTAGTATAATGCATGAATGTTTTTGCTTTTATGCATCTCGAAAGTGCTCCAGGTACAATAAAGGTAGGTAGGTCCACGACTCAGAGCGCGACCGCCGAAACTGTCAAAAAAACACAAAATAAGTATTCACATGGCATAATAAAAACAGGTAGGCTCTCTTTCTTATAGCCATAAGTGTCGAAATCAGACGTTTTGCTGTGACGGTTTCGACGGTTGCACTCTCAGTCGTGAGCCTACCTGTTTTTATTGTAGCGTGTTTGTTCTTATCTTTTCTTTCGCAAAACTTTTGACTTGATTCCTATGAACAATAAAAATGAAAAATTATAGTACAATAACCCGATTTATTTATATGACAATAAAATTTGTAAAAAAAACATAACTTGGGTGCTTTCGTTCCATTGAACACAACTTTTTCATTTCTCAATAGATTTTCTTCAACAATAGCTTATTTTTTTTGGAAAAATAAAGGCTCTTAGTAAAAAATATCAAAAGTAACAAAATATTTTGATTTCTTAACGAAATTTGCAACTATTTTGTCTTTTTTTGGAAATTTTTCTGAATAATACAAAAAATCCCCGATGTTTGAATTAATTCCGCCAAAACTAACAGCTCGACCAAAAAATGATGTTTGCATTGTTTGTAAGAAATTTTATTAGCTTGATATATCATTTGTTTGATTACTGTTGTTGGTTCAGGAGATATATGCAATTAAGTGGAACCAACTTTTTTTTTCGTTGAAAACCCTACAGTGGGCAATATCTCGAAAACGGAGTGACAAAAAAAAAAAAAAAATTTTTGTTTCGGAATCAGCGACCGATTTTACATGAGAAAAGAATAGTGGCATTCAAAGTACAAACAACTTTTCGTTATTTGTAAACCAGTGTAATAACTAGCATGAATTTATTTACTTCCATTGCGAAACAATACCTCGCGCTTAACAATTGCACGGTGCTTTATAGCTGACCGCCTCGTCATCAGAGCTAATTACGCGACGGCTTAGCCAGCCTAGTGTGCGCCGAGCTGACAATAACCCAGACAATGTACTGAGTGCTTGCTTGCCTGCTCGCTGGGTAGCTAAACCAGCACGCAGGTAAAACCAACGCTTGTTGTTCTCAGTGCTAGTGTTTATGTTGGGGGTGTCAGGTTGCCGCTACAATGCTTGCAAAGGCACTCTGACTGCTGAGGATAAGAATGTGCTTGATTTGCGGTTCTGTAAAAAATCAAGTCACACTAACTCAGCACCCAAGATATAAAATAAAAGTGGCACAAAAATCGTAACAAAAATAACACAATAGGTATTATACAATATGGTAGCAACAAAGCGTCAGCAAATATAAATATTTAAATGTTTTTAAATATTTGGATTTCTGTCGCTAGATTCCCATTCTCATCCTTGCAGGAAGAGGCTCCGGTCTTAAAACCATCGGCCAGGCGTCTTATTTTTCGAGTCTCATTCCTGTCGCCATGCATCTCAATTTTCTCGCACTCACGCATTTCCGCCTCTCAATTTTTTCGCCTGAAAATGCGCCTCTCTTCCCTCCTCTTCTCTAGGTATCGCTCCATAACAGCACGCGTTCCAACCGTCTGCAGGGTGGCTTTGTAGGCAGCGGCCTTTTCTGCAGTGGTGTCGCGACACTCCTGGTCCTGCCACTGGTTTCGGCGAGGGCGATGTTAGCCTATCGCCTCTTCGGCAGCCGTACGCATAGAGTGGGATATGTGCGTCCACTGTCCGCATATATCGTCGATCGGAGGAGTGCTTTCTTGAAGCAGGAGTGAGAGTCGAGTAGCGAAGGCTTCGGCCGTCCGTTTTGACTGCAGCTTTTCAACGTCTATCTTTCTTTGTGTAGGATTGCGAGCATTCTTTACTGCACACAGACGCGTGCGGATCTTGGCTGCGACAAGATAATGATCCGAGTCTATGTTAGCACCACGGATCGTGCGTACGTCTAGTACACTAGAAGAGTGCCTTCCGTCAATTAAAACGTGATCAATTTGGTTGCATGTTTTTTGATCAGGGGACAGCCAGGTGGCCTTATGAATATTGAGATGCTTGAATCTAGTGCTACTTACGACCATGTTTCGTGCTGCGGCGAAGTCAATCAACCTCATTCCGTTATCGGATGTGTTGTCGTGGAGGCTGAACTTTCCGACTGTTGGACCAAATATGTTTTCCTTACCCACCTTGGCGTTGAAGTCACCAAGCACGATTTTTATTTCATGACGGGGGCAGCGCTCGTAAAAACTTTCTTTGGTCTCTTCATGTTTTTCTTCTGTCAGAGCGTGCTAATGTTAGGCTAATGTTAAAAAATGTTGCCTTAAAGCGGATTATGGCAAGTCGTTCGTTCACAGGAGTGAACCGCAGGACATGATGCCGTATTCTCTTGCCAACTACAAATCCGCATCAAATTCGTGCTTCTGCGCATGGCCGCTGAAGTAGATATCACAGGATGCTTGCCGTTAGCAACCCTGCGCATTTCTTAGATTGCAGTGATATCAGAATTATATCTTTCCAAGATATTAATCAGTTGGATAGAGGCACCATCCCAATTTAGGGTCCGGACATTAAAGGTGCTTATCAGTTTTTCGATTGCGGTAGTCGTCATCAGATTTGGGGATCATTCTTTCATTTATTCTTAAACTTTGCATGGAAATAATGTTATTACGTGGTGGGATTCAAACCCAATGCACAACCTTTGCTTGATGGCCAAAGGAAGCCCGCCGCTCAGATTCGCCGCCAAAATCTGTCGGGCGATAGTTTTTTGACGTTTCCAGGAGACACCACGGGGAGGTTTGAGTCGACTTGAGACGATTTCAACATGGATAATGCTGGTCTCGCTAAGTTGAGGCAGTCAGACACGTTACCATGTGAAGATCTCCCCTTTTATCTCCCAAGTGTTACCTCTGTAGCAACATATTTTGTACCTTAATAAAGTATAAAAATTGCAGATTAAAAAAAAATACTCATTAATAAAATAAAAGAGCTACTGAAAAGATGTCGTCTCAACAAGAAAAGCGGAAAGCAATTATTTGCAAATAACAGGAAAATCCAAACACTTCGTACAATATGATTGATCTAAGGAAGTTAGCGTGTGCGTGAAAACTGTCAGAAGGACCATAAAACGATACAAACAGCTAACCCCTTTATCAAAAACGCCAGGCTCAGGGAGAAAAAGTGGTCCAGCAAACCAAGCGGTCGCCCAGAACGTTAAGCGGCTGTTTACTCAGAATCCAGGCACTTCGGTTCGTGATATGGCAGCAAAAGCGGGAACATCGAAGTCAAGTGTTCAACGGATTAAAAAATTTTACAACCTAAGAACTATAAAGTACAAAAAGTACATGATAGGTCAGAAGAAAAGGACGCCGAAGCCAAGAGGAGGGCTCGAAAACTGTATCGCGATTACCTGCCCAAATTTGATTGCGTGATCATGGACGATGAAACGTACTGCAAAGCGGATTTCAAGCAGTAACCTGGACACGGATAATATACTGCGGTTAGAAGGGGTGGAGCATCCTCTAAATTTACCATCGAAAAACATACCAAATTTCCAAAGAAATACATGGTGTGGCAGGCCATTTGCAAATGTGGCATGCAATAACAAAAGAGTTCAGCTACTACAGCTTTTTCGCACTTTCTCAGCATTAACTCATTTAAAGCCACAATCCAAAGCATCAAAAATTTTTAATGAATAAGATTCCAGTGGCTCAAAACAAAGTTAATGTGGAAAAAATTTAACCACCAAAGTTTGGGTTGGGCTCAGGGACAACACAGGACGTAACTACTAACCATGCACACATAGATCTAATTACAGAATAGCTTTTAATCTACTTTTGAGTTGACCTTATGACAAGTTAACATCAAAAACGGTACAGTCGTTGACAAAGGTACTCATGCGGTTTAAAGGAGCAGTTAACATATAGTTTGTTCTACTAAAAGGTAAATAAATTAAAGTGTTAGCGTTTCTAATGCTTCTACGGTTAGAGTTAAACTTAATGAGAGAAAGAATTTCCGGAGAATCGAAAACACCGGTCATGAGTTGGTGTAAATATACGATATCTGCGGACCTCCTTCGCTCACTTAGTGACTGCATTCTTAATAGTTTTAAACGATCCTCATAAGGAGGAAGGTTTCAAATATCAGTTCCACTTAAGCCCCTTAGGGCAAACCGAACAAAACGTTTTTGGATCCTCTCAATTCGTTCAACATGCACATTATAACTTGGGGACCAGACTTGACTTGCGTACTCCAAGTGAGGACGCACAATTGCATAATACAACGTTGTAGTTGTAATCATGCTATTGAATTGTTTGGCCCAGCGTTTTATAAATCCAAGCATTGAAGACGCTTTTTTACATATATTATCAATATGAATGTTGAACGATAACTTAGGATCCATGCATACACCAAGGTCTTTGACCACCTCTACACGACTTAAATCAGTATCTTTTATATTGTAATCAAATAATAAATTATTCCTTTTTCGCGAAAAGGTCATAGTTTGGCATTTACTAGGATTGAGAAACATATTATTTTTAGAACACCAAACTTCAAAGGACTTCAGATCAGCCTGGAGTAGGTTAGAATTATCTTTAGTATTTATTTTTCTGTATATTTTCATATCGTCTGCCTAAATCAGCAGACGAGAGTGTTCAATGACGTGTGTGACGACATTAATTGCTAAAATAAACAGAAGTGGACCAAGTTGGCTACCTTGAGGAACACCTGATTCAGCAATAAATTCTGATGAAAACACCCCTCGGAATCGTATTTGATAAGATCGTTCAGTCAAACACGATTTTATCCAGCATACAAAGTAATGTGGAAATCCCATTAACTTTAGTTTGAATAAGATTAAATCATGAGGTAATTTATCAAATGCTTTACTAAAGTCAGTGTAAATACAGTCGACTTGGTTACCAGATTCCATTGAATTTAAGCAGAATGTTGTAAAATCGAGAAGATTAGACACAGTGGATCTTCCATTAACAAAACCATGCTGACGAGTTGTTTTGACTTCTCCACAATGAATTTTAACACGATCGTACACAATTCGCTCAAAAAGTTTGGGAATAGACGAAAGCTTAGCGATGGGCCTATAATTATTAACATCATTCCTGCAACCTTTTTTATAAATAGGACTTATAAATGATTTTTTCCAAAAAACTGGAAAATAACTTTCTGAAATTGATTTATTAAACAATAAAGAAAGTGGTTGACACAAAACGGATCCGCATTGAGTTAACACTGCGGCAGGAATTCTATCAGGTCCAGCGCCAAAATCCTCATCGATTGTCCCAATATACTTTAAAATATCCTCAGAGGTAAAGGATATAGATTCCAAAGAGACCCTGGGTGAAAAGTTCATGTAGTCAAAGTAACCTTCATCAGCGTTAAAAGAATCTGAACAAAAAGATTCCTTGAAGAGATTGGCAAAAAGGCCACAAATTATAGAAGGATCGTCCGTAAATCCATCAAGAGTTTTGAAGGATGAAGGAAATCCATCAGATTTTTTCATAGTATTTATGAACCCCCAAAATCTCTTTGGATCAGACAATATTCTCAGCTTAATATTGTCTAAATATTCATTATATAAAACAGCTGAAAGATTTTGAAATTCCATATGCTATATGGTACAGAATGAGAAATTACAGTGAAGAGTTCTAAATAAAAAAAATTAATGGAATCATCAAGATTATGTCCATTAATATATTCTAAAATTACGTTTTGTTTATTGTTAAGTAAATGATTCAACCTCAAAAAGTCAGCTTTTTTGAAATTGAATTCATAAACTTTATCCATTGAACTAGAATTAACTATATTCTCTCTATCCGATTTATACCAAATACTCAATGGTGGATGATAAACATCAATAGTAGTTAGAGCATGGAAGGCCCTCTTAACAATGACATTGTTACTGTCCGTAGTAAAGACCAGGTCAAGAAGTCTTTCCAGACTATTATAAATACAACTCACTTGTTGTAAGTCAGAACATATACTGTCAACGAATATATGCTCTCCAAGAGTCTTCGCATTAGATGCACAAAAAAATGTATCATCGTCAGATGAATGCCATTTTAAGTTGGGCAGATTAAAATCGCCCAACAATAAAATGTCGTCATTAACGTCAAGAATATTAAGAATATAGTCTAGACAATCTGCCAGACTTGTATATACCTCTGCACTACTGTTTGGAGGAACATATGCATTAATTATGTATACATTTGAACTACAATGTATAACCTTAACGCATATTAGTTCAATATTAGAAGCACAGGGTATATCAACAAAGGAACTGACAAAGCAGTCAGGAACAGAAGGAACAGAAGAAATATTGCTGGAGTATCTGTCCTTTTAAATACTTGGAAACTATTGTCAAACAATTCCAAGTCAGTAATGCTTTCATTCAACCACGTTTCAGTAAAAGCGATAATGTCCTCAGAACAATTCTGAGTAGAAAGAAATAAGTCTCGCGTTTTGTAGCGCAACCCCCTTACATTTTGATAGTAAAGGGATAACCTATTTAGTTTTTTTGGTTCCGACGAGCTCGAAGTGTGGCCTTCGAAGTAAGGAATTTGTGACAGATCGCACAATCAACACCGAAATTTACATCAGAGAGTGTCTTGAGCGGCGTTTGCTGCCTTTCACCAAGGTGAAACGTCAGCACCAAGGTTCAGTAATATTTTGGCCTGACCTAGCAACATGTCACTGCGCGCAGAGAACGATGGATTGGTACCAAGCCAATAATGTCACTGTGGTACCAAGAGAAGCCAATCCTCCGAATTTCCCCGAACTTCGTCCAATCGAAATTATTGGGCTTTAATGAAAATAAATCTTAAGAAGACCAAACAAACTGCGAAAACATTGAAATATTTCGACGTAAATGGCGTCGCGCATACATTAAGGTCAACGAAAGGTCGGTAAAAAACCTAATGAAGGACCTTAATCAAAAAGTGCATAATTTTTTTTAAGTGTATTTTTTTCAATGAAAATAAAATTTTCATTTATTTTGTAATGTTCACATAATAATAAACTGAAAGAATTTTTAAAAAAACACCATCGGTTTTTTTTACAATAAAAAAAAACAAAAGGACAGCTATTTCTGGGACAGTCTTTATTTAATTCAATTAGATGCATACGTAAAATTATTTAATTGCAAAAATCAGATTGTTTTTTTTTAATTTAAAGCAATAAGTTGTTATTCTGACAAATTTGTTTAACCCCAAGCGTACTTCGTGAGAGGTATATTAATTTTGCCACGACGTGTGTAAAGCCCATAAGGAGGCGTGTTAGGTTTTTATTTATGAATTAAGCATCACCACATGCGTTGATTAAGCCATGTCAGTCTGTCCGTTTGTGGATACGATTACAGCCATAACTTTCAAGCTATCGCAGTGAAAGCTTTCGTTTTCTCTTAAAAGCATGGGCTAAATTGGATGAAAACCACGCTTAACCCTCATACAACCCCAATAATGAAAACTCTTCACAGAAAAAGAAAGGAAGAACTTTTGCCTTAAAATGTATAAAATTCAGCTAAAGTAATTCGGTGATTCTCAGTCAACGAATTTGTTTAGATGTGGTACAAATTTTTAAGTGTTAATGTACTACAATTGTATTAGGTAGTTAAACTGCGAGATATAAAGCACCTAAATGTTTAGGTGGAATTTCAGCTATCAAATACATAAAACATATAATTAATTAGAAAAAGTATCTAATTGTTTTGAAACTATGTAGACTTCAGAGTTGGTTAGTCAACTACTAAGTGTAGAAAGATTATATAATTACACGGTGATACAAAAAAGAAAAAATTGAATCCACTTTTGAAGTGACCTAGTGTAGGTTGTAGGACTGGTCAAGTTCAATAGGAATTAGCGAATAAAAGTGTAGAAAGTGTAGAAGTGTAGAAAGTGTGTAGAACACCCTCAAAATTTTGATTTACCGTTAAAAAACTGTTTTTGCGTACCTTCACTCACTTCTAACCCAACAGCTCAATCAGTTTACAACCGATTTTTAATTTATTATCATTTTTAGAAAGTTGAAACATAGGCCTTTACAATAGTATATACTAGTTTGTGGATATCAGCAGTTACTACGTGAATTTATCAAGAAAATGAAAAATTGTCTACTTTTTTTTCACTTCATTCAACTTTGACGACGTTTTTAAAACATACTTTCGTCTAATGTTATTAATTTTTAATTAATATTTAGAGAGAACGTTTTTTTCTAAGTAAAATGAATGCTTGTTATTGTAAATTGGCCATTATTTTACAAACTTATGGATTTTTTTCAAAAAAATAAATATTTTCACTTCGATACATTTAAGCTTAGAAATGCTTGTTTGATCGACTGCGTTTTAACGATGAATAATCAGTTTCCCGTTGAAATGACCAGCATTAATTGGCTATCATTTTTACTTTACTTCTCCCCTGGAATCAGGTTTCGATCTTAGAGATTTCTTGGTAGAAAAACTGATTTAAGGTATACAAAATCCTCGCCATCCTTGTCTAGTTTTTTCACAAACTCCTTCATGTAGCCTAACTTTAGGTGTAAAGGCGGCAAAATAATTTTATCAGTTTACACCAACGGGATGTTGACAATATTTTTCTTTCCTATTCGAAACGATTTCCTGGTTATATATTGGTCATTCTTAAGTCGAAAAATGCTTATTTTAATTTCAGATGACATGACTAACCATTAAGTCTTTAACTAAAGTGATAATTTAAAAAAATGTTTAATAAATTTTGTAAGGAAACTCATTCAGTCTTAATTCATATTGAAGTAGTGGGTAATATGTTGTTCAAATGTAATCAGAGGTTGATGGTCCCAATAAAGTCAATTGCACTTACAAATTAAAAAAAAAAAATTTTAATATATTTTTTTACTGTTTATGTAATTTACACTTTACATATGAAATAGTTGTTAAGCTGTCGAAAAAAGTTTTTGACTTTATAAAAACACAACCACTTAAATTTAAACTTAATTTATATGCTATTTATTACAACATGTCTGACTTTCTCTCACACCTGTTTTACAAACAGTTGATACGTCAGCATATTGTATGTGGTTACGACTTTTAAAATGTTGACCTTCAATAATTGTTTCACAAAAATAGCGATATTGTGTCTTATGGACCACTAGATGCCAAACCAAAGTTCTGCACAGCAAGTCGAACAAGCAAATTTTGGTTCATTCCAACAATTTTTAACAAAAGTCAGGTCAAAAACATTGTTATTATAATCTATAACAGCTTTTCTTTTGTAATTCAAACCGATGTTTCTTGTCGACAAGTAATCCGGACACGTAACAAAAATAATCACGTTAATCACACATTACGTTAAATATAATATAACAGCCGATAACTTGAACGTACTCTTGTTTTGATCTTGACAAAAATCCACCGTTAAAAAGATAAACCCTTTTATACTGTTTCACAAATACGCGCACATTAGTTGGAGCCCTTACAAAAGTGAGGAATACACAGTACATTGCCGTGTGACGTTTTGAAAATAATTTGTTTTTCGAAAAAGTTCCATAAATTCGTCAATTACACTGTGCGACAATTTAAGGGTCAATTGGAACGCGCATATCTTTAAAACGGTAACTCTTTCGGTAAAAATGTTAAGGACAGTTTTGAAGAAAATTGTTGGATCTATAATTTGCATCTAAATGATTTTAATCTAGGGCTTACATTAACGAAGTTACCATTTTTGGTAATCTTTGAATCCGAATATCTTTGGATGCGCACATGTAATTGTTGTGATCTTTTCAGAGGTGGGTTATTTTATTTTACTTAAGGTGTGTGCAAAAATTCAGCAAAATATTATTGTTTTTGTAGACAAATACAAAGTAAATGAACTATTGAAAATTTTGTTTTTTATTAAAAAAGCCCTGTTTTCGAAGAAATAATTAACCCCCTTACGTAACTCTTTGAGCAAAAAATGGTATCAAAATGTAAAGAACCATCCATTGCAAATATTAAGATGCAGTTACTACACAGGATTTGAATTTAGTTTAAGAGTTATAAGAAAAAATTGGTGATTTAATGGTGAAATTTGACCTTGAATTTCTCTCTTATTTGACCTAATCCGATAAAACTGAGTAAGAGGGCATAATATATAGACCATGTACTACTAGAAACCATTGAGATATTTGAAGTTATTTTTTCGTGTCGCACTGTGTTATTAGTCGATTTTGTAAAACAAGCACTCACTGCACTCGGTAAAAAAAGTTATTTCCGAATATTAATTTATAAAGGTGGTATTCTGTGGAAACTATGTCTTAAAAAAATTGTCAAAGTTTGGAAAATGAGAAAAATTGTCAAAATGTTTGCATTTACTTGATAAATACACGTAGCAATACCATTATAACCATAAATTGTTGTATATCTTTAGAATGGTCTATTTTCTAGCTTTCCAAAAATGATAATAAAAATCGGTTGATAACTGATTGAGTTGCTTGGTAAGAAGTAAGTGAAGGTACGCAATACTGGTTTTTTAACGGTAAATCAAGATTTTGAGGGTGTTAGGCGACTTTCTTTCGCTGTTTCCTAGTGTACTCCACCAGACCTACAATCTAGACTAGGTCACTTCAAAAGTGGAAAATGACTGTCACACCGTGTTATTTATATTTTTTTCACTTAAGAGTAGAAACGGCTCCTACATATTTTAGAAAACTCAACTATGTATTTTTATATATTGACTATATATTTAAGAAAAGTCAACTATAATTTGACTCAAATTCCAAAACGATAGTATTTTACTGCGAACGAAACTTTTCCATGAAATGTAATAAATATTTTCAAAGTTCAAACTTAGACGAGTTGCTGGCGTTCGCATTTCACTCCCAAATTCCCTAGGTTCAATCCCCAACGGGACCAGCAAATATTTTTGTTTTTAAATAGAAAAATCATAAGATCATCTGATTGATCATAAGAAGTTCGGTCAAAGTCCGTTCAAGGGATGAAATGGCCAATTTGTTTTTTTTTTTGTTTTTAAATAGAAAAATATTCTATATAAGACAACAAGTTTTTGATTCAGATGTAAGCTATTTCGGATGAGGTCGTTTTTGTTCGAGCAGCTTATATAGCTAATGACTTATAGAATTTTAATCGGAATCGGAATTCCAATCATAAATTAAAATGTTTATGCTAACACAGTTGGGATACGAACCTACGTCCTCCGCATGCCAGTCATTCACACTTGCACTGAGATGTTGGACCATAATTTAATTGTAGCGAAACATTCAAGTACTGTTCATCTCAAAAACTGTCATAAAATTTGAACAAAAACATACAGGTTTTTGTATTTGTTGCTTAATTTTAATTTTAGCCCAGCTATGAAGCAAATAATTGTTTTCATTGACATTTATATTTGTTTAAAAAATATTACACAAAAACAATGTTGGTTTTATCCGGATTCGAACTCGCGTGAAATGTTTTTAAAACTCAACACTCAGCAGACTCGACCAACAAAGCAATGAATTTCTTTGCTTCTTTTTCAATATAAAATCATAAAAAATTATTTGTACAAAATATTTCAAGCAAATACAAATAAAATAAAACTTGCATTAGGTACAACAAATATAAAAAGTAGGTGATTTTATTAAAAGTTGCCGAAAGGATTAGACGAAGTAGCAAATTTCACATTACCTAAACATGTTTAGATAATAAATCAATTCTTTTATTTTCTGTGTAGAAAGAGGCTAATATTTAAGCTACACAACTGAAATTCGGTATTTGTGTATTCTAAAATTGGAAATTCTTTAAAGAGGCTTCTCCTTAAGCTACAAACATAAAATTCGGTATATATTCATCTAATATCAAAAGTGAGGCGCGTTAGAAAAATTGGCGTCAACCACCCACGAACACGCCCATCTCCCAAAGAACCCAAAAATTTAAAACTGTATAAAGGATTTTCATTAAGCTGGAGGAAAACAAATTCATATGTATGCATTTAAGACGTCATCAAAATCGTAAAATATTTTAAAATCTCATACAATATCTACAATTTAAGATTTCTTACTCTTACGAACCGATCGTGGGGTATTTTTAATTTGGCCAAGTCGAAGGATGTACCTCACTAGTTTTATATCAAACTGACGTATTCTGCAAAACAAACTCAATTAGATTTCCTGCTCCCTACAATAAAATAAATTAAATCAAAAATACAAATTATGAAATTGAGACATTTTTCATATTGAAAAATGCAGGATATTCAGCAAACGCTCTAAATTTTTTTATGTTAGCTTCATATGTTTATGAGATAAATTTCATCAAAGTTTGAAAAATTGCTCATAAAAATCGATGATGTTTTTATGATTTTTTAACAAGTTTAATATTAATATTGTTTAACGGCGCGTTACAAACAAGCAAAGTTTATTTTCTTGGTCTTATTATTTCTATATCATATTTATATTATATATATACATTAGACCGGATCATTCTTATATGGATACAAAAAATTTCAACCGGTCGGGGTCTCAAAAGTTAGAGGAACTCATTAAAATGATTTCTGCATACTTTTTTTTCAAATCGAAGAAAAACCGCCGAAGCAATTTTGATTCTCCTGAAGGTCCTTTTTAGTAAAAAAAAACATGTTTTTGCTTATAACTTTTTATTTTGCACAGAACGCATACCCAAATCTTCTTAAATGTTAAATTTCTTACTCATACTAACATTTTGACATAAAAAAATTGTTAAAATTTTGTTTCATTATAACTCTTATTGACCATCAAAAATTGAAGTTTTTGCTATTTTTAAAAAGGCATTTTTTTAAAACCGCTGTAAAAGTCACATTTTTTATGAGATTTACGTGGAATTGTTATTGTTGGAAAGGTATTAAGTTCTTCTTTCGTTATGTGTATCGTTTTCATCAAAGCTATGTGATTAAAAAAAAAAATTTATCGAAAACTGGACGATAAAGCAGTGAACAAATTAAATTTATTGTTTGTATGAATAAGAAATGCTTCATTTTATCAGATTTCTAAAGTCGATTTCTCACATTCTGTCAGTTTTCGCAAACAGCTTTGATTAAAGCGATACACAAAAAGAAAGAAGAACTTAATACCTTTCCAACAATAACAATTACACGTAAGTCCAATAAAAAATGTGTCTTTTACAGCGGTTTTAAAAAAATGCCTTTTTAAAAATAGCAAAAAGTTAAATTTTTGATGGTCAATAAGAGTTATAATGAAACAAAATTTTAACAAGTTTTTTATGTCAAAATGTTAGTATGAGTAAAAAGTTTAACATTTAAGAAGATTTAGGTATGCGTTCTGTAAAAAATAAAAAGTTACAAGCAAAAAACATGTTTTTTTTACCAAAAAGGACCTTCAGGAGAATCAAAATTGCTTCGGCGGTTTTTTTCCGATTTGAAAAAAAAAAGTATGCAGAAATCATTTTAATGAGTTCCTCTAACTTTTGAGACCCCGACCGGCGGAATCTAAATTTCGATCCGGTCTAATATACATATATTAAATTACATTATATTAAGTGTTCAAGAAATTATATATATAAAAAAAAAACAAAACACATTATAAATTAATAACAAAAAAAAAAATTCTTTGCGCGCCGTAGGATCGAACCCAGGCCGACCGCATTATATAAATATGTTGTACTTATTATGTACTGTTATTATATTATTATTATTAATGAATCATTAAATTTAAAAAAAAAAACAAAAAAATAATATATTTTTGTCAACGCCCGCTGTGGGGTTCGAACCGAGGCATAATTAGTAAAAACAAACAAAAGCAACAACCATTGTTAACTTATATTAAGAAACAACATACACACACAAACATCATACCTACGCACAAACTATTGACAACTAAATTAGAACACGTAGCCAACCTTCGATTCATGTCACCTTTCAATGATATTCACAACTGGTTTTGAATATCGAATGCTTAATTAAGCTCAGATTGTTGCAACTGGTGTGCAACTCGTCGGTGCATAACCCTCTCACGTTTCACCATAACGTACCTAACTTCACTTGAAGTTCTATGGTATATTTCGGAAAGCTTGTAGTTCGAACCTTGCAGTATTCTGCTTTTTGTTTACCCTCGCAATCGTATAAATGGTATTCTCTGCTTGCTGTGCTGTCTGAACCTTGCTTCCTTTAAGCTTTTGAGCCGTCCTCACATCAGAGAACTATTATTCTATGTTCACACTGAGATCAAATTAGGTAATTTCAAGCTTTTGTGTAATTTCGACTGAAATGATCTAAAAACTATGGTAATTTCCCATATAATTTGTTGATTTGGAAATTTCCTCAAACAAGGTAATTTCGTTTAAATTACTCACGAAATCAGGCAAAAATGCACTTGCAACCCTGAAATCTGAATATAGTGTGGATTAAACACAGCCTTTTTGTGACGTATTGACAATCTTGTTATCCATTTCAGCTGAGCCGTCAAAATTATACATGACTCATGATAATGGTCACATTCAGATACTTAGCTGTTTTGACCCTTCGGTTAGCAACCCATTCAGTGAAACTTTGGTTATTAATGTTTTCAATGAATTAAAGTTGTACAATTGATAAGATTTACGTGCGAAATTGTTTTTTAAACTTACTTTGAGTAAGAATTTTCTATTTTTAATTCAACATTTAATTTGGCAACTGTTGAGAGTGCTGAATGTGGCCAGTAATGAATTAACAAAAAAATAAATCAAACGTCAAACGAAATTATCCAAGCCTAGTGTGAACACTTTTGCACAATTTCTAAATTATCTCACGAAATTACCTAATTTTATCTCAGTGTGAACATAGTATTAGCTTGTTCTGCTTGCTGCGCTGCCTGAACGCTCGCTTTTATAAAAATATTCAGCCGCCCTCACAACAGAAATATAGTTATTCTTTTTACTTTTGCTGTACGAACGTTCTGCAGTGCAGTCTTAACTTTAGCTGCCCTCGCCGAACCGATGTTTTTTTTTATACATCACCACCAATATTACCGAATATCGTCATTTCGAATAATATAACTGTATACCTGCTTTACAACTGTTACCGAATACGTAATTTCCGAATAATATTAATGTAACCTGCTTTACCACTGTTACCGAATACCGTCATTTCCGAATAATATTACTGCATACCTGATTTACCAATGTTACCGAAGAACGTCATTTACGAATATTATAACTACATACCAACTCTACCGAATACCAAGATTGCCGAAACTAATCGAATAGAGATACGCCCGAACGTCACAGACTGTTTACTACGTACGCTGCATTGTTTTATGTTGTTATTTATTATTATAAGGATTATAATAAGTTATTGGATTTGTACAATTAAATTTGGAAAAAAAAAACAAATTCAATTGTGTACTTGACTGCTGAAGGTTGAGTGGATCCTTCAGGGAACCCTGGAGCGGCTGAGTTTTATCTCAGCCTTAGATAAAACCACGTCACAATTGGAATATTTTTTTCTCTATTTAGTAGAAACAGCTTTGAGAGCAGAAAGATGAATGAAGGGAGTAAATATGAAAAGGTTTCAAATCTAGTTTTTTAACTAATTAAATATTTAGCAAGGATTTTGTTTTGGCTTTATGTTCAATATTTTCTTAACATGTCACTTTTCAGTTCCCTCAGTTGACAGCATTTGAGGGCAGAAAATTAAAATCGTTAATTTTGAGAGTGAACTGCAATTTATCTTACTTTTGAGATAAAAATTTTCGTGAAAAATACAATTCAATTTTAAAGGTCAGAATTTGTTTGACAAAAGAACCAAAAAGTGCAAAATTCTTAAAAAGTGTTTCTGTGCCTTGATTCTATTCCTAGTGGAGCCGATCTGTAACACAAACACAACCTGTACAAAATTAATTCCAAATTAAATAATGTACAATTCTACTATAATTTCGTACTTTGTGAGGAACTTTAATTTGTGACAAATTTAAGCCCACATAAAATTTTAACCACAACAACAACAGCCGCAACGACAACAGCAACAGCAGCCGCAACGACAACAACAACAATCACAACAAAAATAGTTTTCTTTTAACAACAACAACTTTAAACAACAACACCACCAACAACAACAACCACAACTACAACAACAATACATAGTTCACTTCTACTACAAACACAACTTTTAACAACAACACCCACAACAACAACAACAACAGCAATAACCCCAATAGTTAAATCTATCAAACAATAATAACAACAACAACAACAACAGCAATAACCCCAATAGTTAAATCTATCAAACAATAATAACAACAACAACAACAACGACAACAACAACAGCGACAACAAAAGCAGCGGGCGCATGAGGAAGAAATAGTAGCAGGCTTTGATCAATAGCAAGCTAAGCAGCAACAAAAACAACAGCGGTGCAATACAATATAAACAAAAAACAAAACCAAGAACAATAACAACATTAACTGATTAGAAGACAAACAAAAACACATAACTACAAGAATTGCACACGCCACCAAAAAACGGTATGTAATGCAGGCACACACAATTAGAACAAAAATGTTAAACACGCGCCGAAATATGAACAATAACAAAGCCAGAGCACAATAACAACAACGTAGGTGAGCCAGAGCTTGAGACAAAGCTAAGAAGTAAAGACGCGGCTTAAGGACAATAACAAGAAACTGGTGCACAGTTATATGTATAAAACATTTGATGAAGAATCGCATAAACAAGATCCCGTTAGCAAAAGCAGAGATTTTTGTGCAATAAAAAGGGAGGTTGAAGACATAATTCATCTCTTTGATCGCTGATCGTGAAAGGTAAGACATCCCTTCCTATCCTTTATTCCGGATTTCGAGCTTTTCTAAGCGGTTACCCTAGTAGAACTAGAGAACACTGTATGTTTCGGGTTTCGGGCTTTTCTAAGCGGTTACCCTAGTAGAACTAGAGAAAACTGTATGTTCGGGTTTCGAGCTTTTCTAAGCGGTTACTCTAGTTGAACTAGAGAACACTGTTTGTTTCGGGTTTCGAACTTTTCCAAGCGGTTACCCTAGTAGCACTAGATACATCCTGTTATCTCAAAATCCCACCTAAACTCCTAAAACCCGCACTTTCACGAGTCAGCAAACGGAACGTAAAACACCGGAGGACCGAGAAAACGCAGGAAATCGCAGGACAACAGGAAGATTAGTAATTATAGTCGAATAATAATAGTTGAATGAAAAGAGCTTAATAATATAAATGAAAAATTAACCAAATTTGTAATTATATAATACTTATATATATAGTATATACTTATATATACTAATACTTCTACCCGGTACAAGGTATCAACTTAAATTTAGACCATAAATATATAATATACACAATATTATAAGTATTACAATGTATAAATTATTGAATATACAAACTTAAATATTTTATTAATGAAATTTATTCCATGATAAAAATTTGTATCACTGCATTAAGCAACCGCATGAAAAGAATACTCGGATCTCAACGCATGAATAGGGTTTGTTTTATAAATATCAACATCACTAAGTGTCAAAACATGAAGAATTTGTTTTGTTTATTTTTGTTTATTTTTTTATTTTTGGAAAAATCAAAACAAAAAAAAAATGTCAATTGTTTCAATTTTATATATTCCCTATCATTTGTGTATCTTTCTCATCACAGAGCAATATTTTCTCACTTATTAATGCAGAAACACTTGCTTTCGTAAAAGTGAGTATTTTGGAACGAAATAGTGTGACGACAGAAAAAGTGACTATTTGTCGCAAAAGTTGCAGAAACGAGCTACAGATCTTTATAAGTTTTAATAAGCGCTTTTGGTCATAAATATATAAATATTTTTGTATAGAACCCTGGGTATCCGGCGAGATATACCCCGGCTTAAAAACTTCGTTACAACTTATTAAATCGTAGTGAATAACACCTACTCCAAACAATACAAAACAACTTTTAAATGAAGCTCTGCCGTTAGCTTTCATGCCAAGGTGGGTTTCAGATTAAAGCAGTGAACGCCTTCAAACGATACAAAAGTTCCAATAACGAAACCTAATCAGCGCTTTTTCTATGACTGAGTTGCTAAGTCAGACATCAAAAATATTAGCAAGTAGTTAAAATGTAGGGCCGTGCAACAAAAATTTTGACAAATAACAATAAATTAGCATGTTCTTGTAGTTTTAGAGCATATTTTTAAAATGAATACTTAATAAATAAACTTAAAAAAGACAAAAAGTATAATTTGACGTTTCAAATAGCAATCTATTCAGAAAAAATAACTTATTGATAGCGCTGGACTCTCTGGGTTGATGCGCACTTACTGCACGAAATGAAACGTGTTACACGAAACGTTGAATATCTCGCTAAAAATTAAATATCATAAAAAAGTTTTTTTTGGAATATGTGTATGTTTTACTATTTTGTCCCACTGTTTTTCTATTGCTTTGATAGCAAATTCTATTGGAATGTTGGGAAAGAAAGAGACTACGTCAAATGAAACCATCTCCTCGTCATCACATCATCGTCAATAGTAAAACATACACATATTCCAAAAAAACTTTTTATCGACATATTAAAATTTTGTATAAAGGAAACCAATTATTTCAAATTTAACAATACAATTTATGGTCAATTGAAAGGCATGCCGATGGGATCACCTATCTCACCAATCATTGCAGACATAGTGATGGAACAGATTTTAGACAAATTCATGGAAAACAGCGAACAGAAACCTAGGTTGCTAACTAAATATGTCGATGATATCTTAGCGATAGTCAGAACTGACATTATAGACAAGACACTGAGCACACTAAACAAATGCAATACACACATAAAATTCACCATGGAAATAGAGAAAGATAGGAAGTTGCCATATCTTGATGTACTTGTTACGATAATTAATAACACACTAAAAACAAATTGGTTCCAAAAACCTACTGCGTCGGAAAGACTTATCAACTTCCATTCAAAACATTCAAAGAAAACCATCATAAATACAGCGAAAAACTTCATTAGCAGAGTCCTCAATACTAGCGATGTTGTCTTTCATAAAGATAACATTATACGCATACGACAGATACTTACCATGAACGATTTTCCGAAAGGCACAATTTCACGCTTACTAAAAGATAATACAAATCAAACCACTACGAACACCAGACAAAATTTAGATCCAAAAATATACAAAAAAGTAACATATCTACACGGCTTCACGGAAAAACTAAACAAATCTGACATATAAAACAAAAATACTCACCAATTAGCTCCTAAGTCACACAACACTTTAAGACAGTTTCACAGTAAGACGAAAAGAAAATTGAAAAAATGGACAAATGTAATCTGATTTACAAAATAGAATGTAAAGGCGATGGAACAAACTATTGTGGAAAACAATGTGTGGGCACTACCAAATCAAAATTAAAAACACGCATCTAATCACACAAATCAGATCTTAAATCTAAAAGTGAACAACAGACAGCTCTCGCGGCCCACTGCTTGCAAAAGGGACATACACCAAACTTTGAAAAAACTAAAATATTACAACAAGAAACAAACTACATAAGAAGATATACACTCGAAATGCTGCACATCATTAACACACCAGAAAGATTAAACTACAAAACAGACACTGACAATTGTGCACATATTTATAAACATTTAATAAAATGCAAAACAAAAAACAGTTGACGATAGACCGGTAACGACAACAGTCGTTTGTGTTTTTAAATAACTTTTTTTTAAAACCCTGAAGATGGCCAGCAAAGCGGGCCTAAATATCGGAAAATAAAGTTTTCTTAAAATAACAAAACAAACCTTTTTATTTCGTTTTGTATAAGTATACGACCAAAGCTCAAATTTAGTTAAATAAATAATTCATTAAAGGGCCGAAAAAGCAACATGTTATGGTAAATGTGTAAATTGCATGATTTTAAGTCTGACCTACCTACACAAAATACTCGCAAAAAAACCTTTTTATTAGATTTCCTTGAAATTATCCCAATATGTTTTCAATACTAGAATAGTTTATATAAGTAAAAAATAAAAATTTCGCAAAAAATTCTTTCAAAGGTAAAAGGTGGCCTTATACCAACATCCATAGAAAGCGAAAGTTTTTCAGAAGTAAGTTTATAAATTTTAAAATGTGAAATGAAAATGTTCTTTTAAATGGGATTTAAAATATAAAATTTAATTAAAGATACCATGAAGATGTAAACAAAACATTGACGAAACGTCGGGACAATATTGAGTTTTTGTTTTATATAAAAATTGCAATAAAATAGCTCTGGTCAAAAACCTCCTTAAATATTTTAATATAATAATCAAAACTGACCAACCTATAAGTTTTTTTTCTGTTACTGGCAACTTTGTTACTAAAACCCGAAATTGGCTGTCTGATAAAACCAGAAATGCGTAGGTACCATTAAAATATTATTTCTTAAAAAGTGAATAAAAGTTATTGTTTGTTGAATAAAGTTATTATGTTTTTTATGTATCAAATAATAAATATTCTCATTTTTCAATAAAAATGTTTTTATTTTGATTTTGTTTTCATATCTCTTTTTTATTATGAAAGTTAGTTTTTTTTTAGTCTTTTCACTTTTGTTAGATAATATTGAATGCAAATTAAATTTTCCCGGGAATTTAACTAATAGGAGCAAATCAAATGAAGGAAACAGACAGTTTCTTCCTTGCACTGGCAAGCCCGCATTACTAACGCTCTGTGTAGAGGTAGGGTTCACACTAGACATGGGTAACGCAGCGTTGCGTTGCGTTATTGAGTTGAAGCATTTAAATGCGTTACTAAGTTGATACACTTCTTTTAAAAAAAGTAACGCAATAGCGCATTAATACAAATGCAACACTCAAAGCAAACAGCAAGAAAAACATTGAAAGCAAATGTAAAAGTTGTACGGTTCATCGAGCACAGTTGAAAAAGACAGAAAGTTGATCAAACAAAATAAAATATGATTGTATTATATAGAAAAGAGGCTGCGGGGAAGATGCTGTTAAGCATGAATTCTTGGAGCATGTCTGATTGGATGATGCTTGAGCACACATGTGTGAGTTTATTTCAAATTGAACATGTTCGATTTAAAAAGTATAAGCAAACTTAAATACAACTTCAAAATTGTTTTGCCCAGCAGAAATGTGTATATCTGTTTGAAATCTGTTTGTAATATATCTGTTTGAAAGCTCGATTTAATGATAAAAAACTCAACCATCTGCTTACTTTTGGGTTTTTTAATTTTTGGTGGATGCTGAAATCTGCACTTTATTTAGTTTAATTTTATACTAACTACTATTTATTATATTCTTATTAATAAATAAAGCCATAACATTAAACATTGTAAAAGAATTTTTGATGTTTTTTTACTTTAAATGTGTGAGCTCTTTACCACATGACTCAACGCACTATGCAATGTTTTACAGTGATACGCGTCTTGTTGATGCAGATACCATAAGATTTTGAACAGTGGCATGACGCAATTGCGTTAACGCATTTCGCTGATACAGTTAACTGCGCTTGAGTTAGTGTGTCAGCGCTGCAATTTTTACTGCGTTACCCATGTCTAGTTCCCACTCCCCAAAAATAAATTATTAAATTTATCAGGGTTTAAATTGCATTCTGTCGAACTCTTAATGAATACTCTGTACTTTTTAATGTTCTTCGATAACTGTTTTGAGTTCAAGTCAGGGTTCAGCTTTGTGTTAAAAAACTTGGTTTAAGCTTGCCTTATCATAATGAAAGCAGAATAACGACCTCTTCTGAACTCATTCCAATTAGTTTCTGAGCGATTTCTTTTCCACATTGAATATTTTTTATTTCTAAGCTTAATAGCAACTTACACGTGCTTTGTAAACTAAGGACAAAAATTATTTAAGACTTGCACTGTACGTAACGGAATATGACAAGCAAAAACAACATCCAATCTATGCATGAAATCCCTTAGTTTTTCATCATGGAATGATTGCTTGTTTTATGATACAGATAAAACAAGCAATCATTCCATCTTATGTCAGAAAGGTTTCAATACCTTCATTAATAAAAACAAAGCCGAAAAGTCTATTGATTTATAGTCATAATCAGAAAAATATGAAGAAGAAGTTCTACTTAGATTAACATTATTTTATTTATTTATTTGAGCATATATGAGTACAGTAAGATACAAAAAGATCTTTTATAGTACAATAGAAAACAAAATAATAAACTAATTAAACACAGATTAAAGTAAATAAATTAAAATTAAATGAACAAAATCAACTGAAAAATTAACAAGATACTTAAAATTAATAATTAATGCTTAATCTACTGTATACAAATATAGAGTGAAAATTGAGATGATTTAATATTGAAATTGAAATTGTTGGAGGTTATTTTAAATTTGTTGTAGACTGTTTTACTAGTTTGAAAAATATGACATAACAGAAAGCTTGAATTTGTTCGTACTGACGATTAATTTAACCCTCTACAGCCTCATACCGCCTCTAGGCGGGCAGTACAAAAACCGTTGGCATTCAAATTTGAATTAGAAAAAAAAAATAAACGAAATTGAATGTATTTGAAATATTTCGCAGAATCGCTGAGTTCTTATGTCGCCCCACAAAAAATATGTCGTTTACTTTCACCGCAATCGTCAGTTGAAGTTAGAATTCCGCGTGAAACAGAGCAAATAATTATTTTTGCAAAAGTGATAAATTGAAAAAATCTAAAAAATTCTTATATTGGTCGAATTGAGGAAAAAAAAATATTGGTTAGTAGCTTATAGTGTTTTCTGTTAAGTGCAGTTGTTTTTTAGTGAAAAAAACTTATTTGCGATCCTTATATTTGATTGAGCTGTCAGACCGCCTGAAGGCGGTATCAGGCATAATAGTGAAAAAAATAGATTTTCATTTCATGGCTTACAAGTGTTTGCTTTGATTTTTTTATAGCTATGAATCGTAATTTTTCCAAAAAGTTTTCGGCTTTTTCCGATACACAAATCAAAGAAATAATGGATGATTTGGTTTCCGATGATTTTGAAGAAACTGATGGCGGAACGGATTGTGAAGATGATTTTGACAGCGATGATGACACTAACGATTTAGATTTCATCCTTGATAAAGATACTGTCAACGAAGTGCTAGCAATGTCAGAATCAGCTCTTGCGGATGTAATTACATCTGATTTGCCTGAAAATTTGGACCGTGGTAAGATATACATTTAGTAAATATCTTACGTAAAATATGTTAAGTAAAACATTAAAAAAGTTGAAAGTAACCCCGATTCCTCCAAATATTAAACATGTGAGTTGCCTATGTGTTCTGATAGCAAAATCTTTGAGGAAATAAGCGTAGGCAAAACTAAAAAAAAAATGGAAAAGTTGTCCAAAATAAAACTTCCGATGCAACAAAAGTTAACCCGGTGGATATAGATCCAAAATCCAATGAATTCAAGAAGATGCTATGGCGGAAAAGCAATTTGAATCTCCATAAATCTGAAATCGTATATCTTGGAACCAAAATGAGCACCAGTTTTAAAATGCTTGACACACCATTTAAATGTTTTTCATATTTTCTTGATGACCCAATTTTTGATCACATAGCGGAACAAACGAATCTTTATGCCACTCAGAAAAATAAAAAGACAGCTTTTTCCGTAACTCCATCAGAGATTCGCAAATACATTGGCATATTGATTTACATGTCAGTTTTTCGATATCCTAATATACGATCTTACTGGGCAGAATATTCTTTACAAGCAATTCAAGATACAATGACAAGGAACCGGTTTGAGGAAATTCGCAGTAACTTTCACTTCAATGATAACAGTAAAATGCCGCCTAGAGATTCGTCAAAGTATGATCAACTCTTCAAAGTCAGACCACTTATCGATCACTTCAATAACAAATTTCAAAGTATTCCTATGAACCAGCGCATTTGCTTAGATGAACAAATGTGTTCCACGAAAATGTCGACATTCCTCCGACAGTACATTCCTGACAAGCCTCATAAATGGGGTATGAAGCTGTTTGTTTTATGTGACTCAGAGGGATTTTCATATGGTTTTGAGGTGTATTGCGGTGCTGGAGATAACGTTGTGCCACCAGATTCTCCAGACTTAGGAGCTTCTGCCAATGTTGTTGTGCGTTTAAGCCAAATTTTGCCAAGCTTTAAGACTCATATTATGTATTTCGACAATTGTTACACATCCTTGCCGCTCCTCGTTTATCTAAAGGCTCGCGGAATTCATTCCTTAGGGTCAATACGCTCCAACCGTATACCAAATGCAAAGCTGCCTTCAGATTCGGAATTGAAAAAACATGATCGAGGATTCTCGGTTGAGTACACTGGATCTGCTTACGGTGTTGACATTTCAAATGTGGTCTGGAAAGATAACAAGCAAGTTCGGATGGCATCTACCTTTGCAGGCATTGAACCGTTGCAAGGCGAAACAAACTTTAAACCAACGGTAACTCGATATCTTTGCGCTGAAAAAAAGTACATTGAAGTTTCTTGTCCAAACGTAATTCAAGAGTACAATCACCACATGGGAGGTGTTGATTTAATGGATGGACTCATCGGACGTTATCACATCCGTGTGAAATCATCAAAATATACCAACAAATTGTTTTACCATCAAATTGATAAGGCCATTGTTAACGCATATATATTATACAAACGCATTAATCACCCTGATCCTAAAGATGAAAACACAACTCCCTTGTTTTTGATCTCAAATCGCACAAGTATTGTGCTCATACCAAAGAGCAAAAAATCCAGGGCGTCCACGTGCGGTCGTCAAGAAAAAAAATAGCCAAAAAGGTTACTTATATACCTCCGGATGATTTGCGTTACGATGGAATGGAGCATTTCACGAAATTTTTGCCTCGTCCAGGAAAACGAACATGCAAACTTGAGGGCTGTACTGCTGAGACTCAGAACATATGCAGGAAATGTAAAATAAATCTGTGTTCCACACCAGACAGAGACTGTTTTTATATTTTTCATAATAAAAATTACATAAAATGTGAAATAAAATAAAATAAAGTTGAATGTCAAAATATAAGTTGTCTTTTTTTTTAGCTTGGATGCCTCATAACGCCTTTAGGCGGGTATAGTTCTAGTCTCCTTCCTCCCGAATCGGGTGATTTTTTTTTTATTTTATCAATAATTTCTTAGTTCATGACCTAAGAAATATCTTATAAAAAATGTCTCAAGCTGAAAAAAAATTGGGGCAGTAGAGGGTTAATATTAAGTGGTAGTGAATTCCAAAGTTTAATGGCATTGACGAAGAATAGCCGTTTCGATTGTAAACAATTAAATTTTGGTAATATAAGATTGCCGGTTCGATTAGAAACAGTGAAACGCAATTTATGATAAAGGTATGATGGAGTTTTGTTGATAATGAGTTTATGTAAAAAGCTACAATTTCTTACGTTCAAATAATCAATTAAGTCACACACCAGAATTGTATGACTGATTGATCATATCGACTCAAACCATAAACATATCAGGTCACATCATTAAAGGCATCACGTAGTTTGTGAGGTGAATGAGAATCTAAGTTCCTATAAACCAGTTCTGAGTATGTGATATACGGCACAAGTAATCGAAGGACGAGTCTTTTTTTAGTCTCAATTGGTGTGAACCTAGCAGATAGCCGAAGGCAACGCAACGCGAAATAGATTTTTTTAATAATACTATTTATTTGGTCAGAAGATGATAGCTTGGAATTAATAAAGAAACCTAAATTTTTTACTTAATTTACCAAAACCAACCTTTTATCATTAAGAAGAATGGGCGGGATACCTTGATAGTAAAGTTTGTCTTTGGAAATAGGTAGTACGTATGACTTCTTTGCATTAAGGCAAAGATCATTGTCAGAAGCCCACTTGCCAATTGCACTGAGATCGTCATTTAACCTGCAACACAAATCGTCAAGAAGTCCAACCCGATTGAACTTCTTTATATTTGTTTATTCGTTTGTTTTGCAACAAGGCCGTGCATATGGAATTGGTAAAAGACCTTACAACGCAGTCATTTCTCGTTCACTACAGCGCTTTATATGTACCCGAGGAAGCCCTAAAACAATCTGGTCGGACAACGCCACCAACTTTATTGGAGCAAAGAACGAACTCGCTGAATTCAAAAGGCTCTTTTCCAACGATTCGTTCATTAAGGCCATCGAATATCAGTGCTTAGCTGATGGCATCAACTGGAAGTTTATACCACCAAGGTCACCCCACTTTGGCGGATTATTGGAGGCTGCCATTAAGACCGCCAAAAATCATTTTTATCGCGTTGTTGGCTCTTCTATTCTTACTTACGATGAGCTTTGAACTTTGGTTCGTCAAATCTCTGCCATTATAAATTCACGGCCTCTTTGTCCACTTTCAGAGAATCCAGAAGACTTAGAAGTTTTGACTCCTGCTCATTTTTTAATTGGTGGTTCTTTCTCTTCGTTTGTAAAACCTGATGTCACAGATGTTTACCTGAACAAATTAAGCCGATGGCAGCGCGTTTGCTACACTCAACAGATATTCTGGAAAAAGTGGAGCACCAAATATTTGACTCTGCTGCAAGAACGGTCCAAATGGCGTTCAAAAGCACCCAATTTGAAGGCTGGATCTATGGTACTCATCAAAGACGATAACATTCCTCCATTGAAATGGAAAATGGGTCGAATTATTGATACCACTCTTGGTGACGATGGCGTATCTAGGATTGCTACTATCAGGTCTAGCGATGGATTCACAACTCGTGCAGTGCGTAAGCTTTGCGAACTACCAATTGAGTTGAGTTGAGTTGAGCTGTTGAAAGCGTGTATCTTCCAACGGGGGGAGTAATGTCTGATCCCACTCATACGATAAATAGCAATCATCAATAATCGCACCATTCAATTGACAACCCTGTCAATGCAGATATCGTTGTTTACCATCCACTGAGCTTCGTATGCAGATATCGCTGATTATCTTTAATTTTATTTTTCTTGTGGCTTCATTGCTTTTACTCTTGTTACATTTCATCTTCTTGTAGAAATTGTCATTAAAGCAAGTCTAGCTAATAGAACTCACATTTTCAATAAATGTAACTTTTGTAACACAAGCAAAATCATTTTGATTTATTTAAATAAGTTGGAATACACTTACGCTTAACATTTGGCACAAAGGCTTGTCAAGTCAAACAAAATTAATGTGCTCTTAAAGAGTTCGAAAGTTTTAGCGATATAATGTGAAGTGTTAATGAAGTTTCAATACAAATTCAACAAATTTTCAATACAAAAACTAATGAGAAAAAAAATGTTTATGGAAATTTAATGTAAGAAATGTAATGATAGTTGAATTTTTATTGAAAATTCATTAATATTTCACGTTTTTCAATCTTCTGAATCCATCAAGAGCACAATCTCATTTACTATCGTTGAAAAAATAATAGAACGTGAAAAATATAAAATTATAAAAATGAAAATTATAGCGTCTGATGCTGGCATGGCATTAAAATTTTAAATTAAAAATTGGTTGACTTACTGCAGTTTTTTCAAAAGTTTTCTATGTTTTCCTTAAAAAAAGACAAAATAACCTTTCCAATGATACCCTATTTACAAAAATCGAATTTAATTTGACAGAGCTATGTTGTCTCAAAATATACCCTATCTAGGCATACGCATGGCTGTGGGTCAGCGAAAAACTCTTTAAATCTCAAACTCCGGATTTGCTTTTTAAACAATAAACCAATCCAAGAAAAAAATTTGAGCCCAATCGGAGATGGTGAGTGCAACTTATATGACACTTCAATATGAAATGGGCGATACATATTTTAACTTTAATTAACTTTTTACTTTTTATATAAGACCGTCCTTTATTTGTATAGGCGATTTTCAAGTACACTAAATTTTCGCTTCAAAAACGAAATTATATTCGGTAAGGCCTAGGAACGTATAATTTTTAATTTTCAATAAAATTGTTTTGAGTATCGAATTTTTTTTTTTACTTTTTTTTCAAATTTTTAAAATATTTTTTTGAATAAACAGTTCATTTATATACACTGTCCCTTACGACATCAAGGAGACGCAATGTCCACTTACCGTGCTCCAATAAAGACCAAATTTTGTTCGAAATGTTCTTAGGTGTAACCGAAGAAAATTTCGTTGCTGGTGGAAAAATTGAATGGTTTTTTGATTTGATCCAATAAAACTGATTAACCAATGTCGCGATTTTTATATATTTTCATTATGTATGAATTGTATGTAATTGCTTGAGAAGTCTAACCTTTTAACCTTTTTCAGCTCAGGAATCTATTTTCGATTCCCAAAAACGACATTGTAATTCTTTAACACGAACTAAAACTTAATGAAGATCTGTAACTTTTAACATCTTGTTTTAAATTAAGCAGCAAAGTGATGAAAATTGTTCCATTCAAATTAATTTAAGGATTTTGTAAATTAATTTTACTACACCTTTCAGTATCGAATCAATACACTTACACCTGTTAACTAATGCAGCACACCTTTTCACACATTGATAACACTATGCGCCGCTATTTTTAAATTTTTTTCTCGCTCTTTTCAAGTCTACCTTGGATACTACTTATCCGATTTTTATAATCAAGGCTATAATCAAAATATAATTTTGTAATCAAAAATAACGTCAGGAAACGCATATGAATGAAAGTACTGAAATTGGACATTGTATTGGTTTTTAAATTTTTTATTCACATTTTGGATCAACCTTTTTAAGTATTAATGACCAAAAATGTTAAAAAACAGAACAATGTTCAATTTATGAATCTACATTCTCCTGATTTTATTATTTGCACGGATTTTTTTTGACAAGATCTTATTTTCTCAATTAAAAATTTATTTTTGAAATCTAAAGGTAAAATGACTCACTGTTTGAAATTTTCCATTTGTTATGAATTTTTAAAGACATTTTTGACTTGCACTTTTGCATGAAAAAAAAATTTTTATTAAAATATGTCTTTTGATAGCGCTCAAAAAATCTCATCCAAATGTATTAAAAGAATAAAATTCTATCCTTTTTTCAACATAAAAAACTTTATATATCCTGTTTTGCACTAAACCAAATCTTGACGACAATTCTGTGCTTTTCACGTTAGTGTTCACGTTTATGTAAGCACGTCTCCGTGATCGTCAATTATTAATCAGTTTCAAGCAGGACTATGATTGCAGTGTCTGAATTAAAGTATGTAAAGAGTGTAAAAAGCATGAATTGTTAGCTCTGGCAACGTCTGCTGTTCTACTGCTAAAAAAGCTGGTAACATCAGAAAGATCTTTTAAAGCAATAAAAAAATAGAAAAGATAAATATTTACGAATCATAAATATAAGTAGCATAGCTAAAAATTAAGCAGCAAAGACTTAATCGCTTGAAGTCTCAACTGAATGAGACAACTTCTCTCGTGTGCTCTTGTACGTAAAACATTCCTTATTTTAAGCACTTTAAGTAAAAGAAACAATTACAAACACAATCGGAGAGGAAAAGAGCGAGAAAGCTTTACGCTGCAGCGCGCTGGTTGTGTGTCTAACGATTCAATGCAGCAATGTTTTTTTGATTTGATTTTTTTGGCTACTTTTTAAACTAAAATTGTAATAACTTTTAAGAGCAGTTTTAAAGAAAAAAAGTGTGTCATGAACTAAGTTAAACATGTTGCTTTATGTTAGTGAAAGAATTAAAAAATCGGTTGAGTAGTTCCTGAGTTCTACGCACTCGTAGATACGTGAGAAGCCTTTTATATAATAGTATAGATATAGATATAAAATTGTATACCGAATTAAACATAAATTGATTCTCTTGGACCACAAAATAAAATGAAGCTATTAAAAAAAAAAAAAATACATTGCTATAAAACGCAATGAGCCGAGATGAATTTTTTCATAATTAAACGGTATTTGGCTTATATTGTATTCGTTTTAATTTTTCTTTCATTTTAAACGGACATTTTGAATATTTTTTTAAACTGTACGGTATATGTGTAAGTGCCAAATAGACTGCACACACAGTCGCAACAAACACGTGTTTGTTGCGACGCACAGTGGGAAAGTTTGTATGGAGAAGCGGAAAAAAATCAATAACTTTGAGCCCCGTTAAGGTATTTCAACAAAATTTCGTGAGCATGCCTAGGTGCTGTGTACCCATTGTCGTACCAAAAATGGGTTTGATTATGATTATCCGCCTACTGCTTCATGCATTAAAACTTATGTTTTTATTTTGAAATTTCAATATATAACGAAGTAAGTGTTTGATATAAGTATTTGGTCCAAGTTTATACGCGAATTGTAGTTGTTTATCACAAAACTCACAAAATATAGAGATTTGGTCAACAAATTCATTGGTTTTTCAAATGTTTTGTATTGGCTTCAATGAATTAAAAACCAAAATTTAAATGCAGTAACAGTAACAGTTAAAATTTTACAATAGTGAATAGCAATAGTACGAACAACAAACATAATTTACTATCCTATACTCGCGCATTGGTCTCTCAGACCGATAAGTCAATGAGCCTAATTAATAAAAAAATAAGCAATTCCTTACAAGCAATTCCTTATAAGCTTAAGGTATTGCTTAATTAGCACTAGCTTAGCCAAGAAATAACCGGTGTATTCTCGCATGAATAAAGGTTTAAGCTATTGCTGCTTACACACAAAAACAGTTGTGTCTTGCTTGCACGTGTTGTTTAATTTTGTTCCTATGAATCAAATGTACGTTCTTTGTAAACGATAAAACTTCCGAAAATCGTTATTACTGTATTATTTTCGCAAATTATTAAAGTTGTTCTTGCTTATATTAAGAAACTGAGCTATTTTCACTTCTGAATGTAGTGAATGACAAATTGAAACTAACTTCAACAAATGCAAGCAAGAATCTAACCATCTCCTTACCTCCTCCAGTAATTAACTTATTCATTTTTTTATCTAACTCCACAAAATTAAGGCCGCGTTCATAGTGGAAGCTGAAGCTGGCTAAGCTTTTTCAAGCGATATCATGACGCTTTTTCTTGCTGTTGCTGTTCATAGTGCGCGCTTTTAGATACTTTTTTTTTCGCGCTTTAAGATACTTTTTCTTGCTGTTGCTGTTCATAGTGCGCGCTTTTTGCATGCGCTTGGCTTATGTTTTGTTTGAATTATTTCTTGTTATTTGGAAAGTTAATGCATATTTTGAAGTTCATCACAAAAATATTCAAAGAATAGATAAAGAACAACGAAGATAACGGCGAAATAGCTCAAAAGCAACAAGTGCAGAAAAAAGTTGGAAACCTATCCTCCACAAAGCAACAAATAAAATATTTTGTCTATATTCTACGCACAAAATAAAGATCAATAACATAAGATCACAACAACAAAAAATGCATTCAAAGGAAATTGAAAACGTGCAACTCACACACATACCAAGAAATGATACAAGAATGAAGTAAGCATCTGAAGAAGAAAAAGCGTCGAAAATTAGCGATGTCCACAAAAAATTACCAACAACAAAACGTATCTAAACAACAACACGCATTGAGACAAAGTCGAATAGCGCACGATTTCATAATTTTGCGCATCGCATATGCTGAATTTACTAACAACAAAAGGACATACAAACAACGACATGCATTGCTGGCAGCGCCTGTCATCATGTTGACATTGTTAAATAGACAAAAACAACAACACGTATCAAACGATAATGCGAAAATAAAACAATAAAATAAAACTAAAGCGCTGGGCATTGCTGCCAAAAGTACAAAAACAAAATCAGTGCGGCAAAACATAAACAAGAAATAAAAAAAAACAGCAAAGAAATCGTTAAAAAGTATGAAAATAACCTACATCACAAAGCGTACGTACGAAATGAAACAAAAAATCAAAACTGTGTACACAAACGAGATGGAAGAAAAAGTGCCAAAAAGTATGTTAAAATAAGCTGAAACCCAAAGCATAAGCACGACATGAAACAAAAAATCAACACCGTGTGCCCAAGTGAGATAGAAGAAAAAAGTATCAAAAAGCCTCAAAAGTGGCGTAACCTTGAATTTAAGCTTGCACTATGAACACTGAGCTTTTTCCATATGATTGTACACAAAGCGTTTTCAGCAGCTGTAAAAAGTTTCAGCTTCAGCTTCCACTATGAACGCGGCCTAAGGGTTTTCGTGTTAAGTTTTAATGAATTGTGCTCTATTGCATAGCAATTATGTTGAATAGAAAAAGTTATTGAAATTGAGGTTAGGTTCTTAAAACTAATTTTTACGCCAAAACGGCAGATAGAAGCAGCTAAAAACATATGAGTTGATTTAAATAGATCGTAATTATTATCCAGATATATGCCACCATTTGCCGGAATGAGCCGCACGAAAGATCGAGTCCACATAAGTTATAATTTTTTAAAAAAAAATACAAGAATATTTCTATGTAAAATTCTTAAAACAAAGCAAAAATATGCTTTATATTTTTGAGGATATAACTTAAACAATTATTGTTTTATGAGAAGCCAATAGTAGTTTCAATTTTTTAATGCTTGGTTTGGTTGATAATTGACCTTAAAGATATGCATTTTAGTTACTTAAAAAAAAAAAAAATTTTATATATCAAGTTTGATGTCCTTTTTTTATAACAAAATGATCAAATCCTGAGAAAAAATTATGGTTCTCTATTCAGTAATATTCCTTGTTTGCAAATCTTAAAGAAAAAGTACCATTTTCGTATGTTGAAAAATTATATTTAATGCCACTAATTTCCCACTGTGCGACGGTCTCATAGTGTATTTGGTAGTTTGAAGGTGTGTTCAAATGTCTGACAAAAATTAAAATATTTTGATTTTCGGTCGTGTTTGACGGACCGTCTGTTTAGTGTATGGTGCAATTCTCACAGACTTGCGAAAGTTTTGTTGTGTAAGGACGTGTTACCACGGAAGAAAAGGAAAATTTAGCTGCATTTAAAGCACTTTACAAATCTTTGACATCACTTTGCAAGATTGAAAGCAGAAATAATTCTGAAAAACATTAAAAACATTGAATATACAATGTTAATGATGAAAATACAAGTATCATGTATCAAGTATCATGAAGCATCGCTGTCTGCTCTCATCGCGTAACACATGTGAACTAAAAAACCAAGTCTGTGTGCATGAAGTCTGTATAGTGTGTGGTCATCGCAATGACAAGAAAATAAACATCTGTCTGACCGACAGTCTGTGTAGTCTATTTGGCCCTTAAGGTGCAACAAAAAAAAAAAATCATTCTGGCTACTCCTTATTGAATTCTTCTTTACATCTGCAAACCACAGCGTTGTAAGTCATTAAATATAGAAACGACAGCAAATAATAATCCATGCGCGCGTTTTGCTTAATTGTTTCCCAACGTGCGTTGTTCCCTATTCTTTAGTTATTCCTGGCGAAACGATAACTACTGGGATGAGAAAATGCGTTTAAAACAGCCCAATCTGGTGAGTACGCATATTTGAATTACCAATTCTGATACACGATAACGTAAGACCGTATGTATCCCGTTTGACCCTGCAAAAACTTCAGCAGTTGAAGTATTAAGGTTTTGTTTCATCATCCACACTATCCAGATCTGTCACCAACAGATTATAATCTTTACCGGAGTCTGGGGAACTACTAACAAGAATAGCGCTACTCCCGCCAACATGCTGTTGCAACAATTTTTGGGGCGAAAAAATACGAGTTTTTTTCAAAATGAAATTTTTGATTTATCAACACGTAGGCAAAGCACTGTAGATGTAAACAGTGAATATTTTCAGGAATAAACACATTTCGTTTGAAAATAACCGAGTTTTCTTAACATTTTAAAATCCAACATTTGATATGAAACTACCTGATATTTATAAATCCTCTTCAAGAGAATTTGGAAGAGTAAAGCGGATCAATAGGAATTTGGGAGAGATTATCAGTTATTATCGGATTTTTGTTTTTTTCGGAAAAAATTAAAGACTACGTCTGATCCTAATAGACATAAATATGCATTTCTTTCTACAAAATTTTAAGATAAATGAAGGGTGTGCAATAGGACCAAATAAGGTGTTAAATTAGATTTTCTAAAAAATATCTATTCCATGCAGCCACGCAAAGTAAGTTTTAAATATACATGCAATAACAATAGAGTTCAGCTACTACAGCTTTTTCGCACTGAAATATTTCAATGTTATGTTATGAATTCCAGTGGCTTCAAACATTTAATTTAATATTTGTATTTCTTCTCTAAAGATGCTAAAATTACTTTTCCGCCTCCCAAAAGAGTTGTGTCCACTGCTTTAATAGAATCCGTGCGGTATGAAGACGTCTCTATTTCTACTGACTTTATTCCGCCAGACATCTCAAAAAGCACGAATGAAATTATCCCAGAATCTGGAAGTATATTGAAACTGTAATTCCCAAAAAATTGTGTAGGCGATCATTTCGTGTTCGATTGGGTAAAGTTTTGTTGGATTGAGATCCGTTTTTTGCTATCCATGTTGTGAATTCTGGATATGAAGTTCTAGTTATATGTATAACAAGCTTCAATAATTGACAGACGGCGTTGAATTCTCAACAAGGCCTCGGTGGCCATGATCTTTTTGATAAAAACCTTAATGTGTTAAAGGTAATTGCAATGGTACACAGTCTTGTCCGAGATTTGTTACTTAAGCGTTTTATTTAATTTTTTTTTTGAAAAAGTTACCACGAGTAAAAAATGATCAAGCACCGGTAGATCCTGGCTTCGGCACTGATAAACAAAAAATAAGGTCACATCACTTTTTCACGACCTGTGTAACGCGCTTAAAGAGGTGTGGTAGGTATAGAAAAGTATATATATTCTTGGTCAGCATTACCACTTGAGTTGATTTAGCCATATCCGTCTTTCTGTCCGTCTGTGGACAAGATTGCAGCCGTAATTTTCAAGCTCGTAATGAAATTCGATATTTGAGATTATTTTTTTTTAAAATAAAGGCCAAGTTCGAAAATGGGCTAAATCGGATGAAAACAACGCATACCTCCCATACAACCTACATTAGTTAAAACTCGATAAAGAAACCAATCTTTAAGCTTCAAAATAATAACTCGGTATGTGTGTAGTTTATATCGAAACTAAGACGTGTTAGAAAATTACGTCATCCACCCACCAAAATTTAAGAATCTATTAAGAGGCTAATATTTAAACATAAAAAACATTTTGTGTATTTTATATCAAAACTAAATCGTTTTAGAAAAGAAGGCGTAACCCACCCACTAACACGCCCACTTTCCATTCCTAAATATAAACAATAAAAAGTATAAAAATTGTATTTTATTATTTGTACAAATCGGCCGTGGGGTATTTTAACTTCGGACAAGACGAAGATATGCCTTACTAGTTTATATACAGTGGCTCAAACGTATAATTGGACACTAAGTTTGAGATTATTATATAGGGGAGAGTGGGGTGTTGTGAGACATGGGGTGTTGTGAGACACGTCAATATCTGACATAGTGGTAATGTTATGAATGCTCACAACAACTGTAAGATATTTTCTCAATGGGATCTCATATATTATGTGCACTCTTGCAATTGACACGTGTTCCTAGTGTCTGTAACAATTATGAGTTTTGATCGCGCTCTTAAAAGTTTTTTGTACAGTTTGCCTAGTGGAATTTAAAGAAACATTGCCAATTAAACGTGAAGGTAAATATTTATTAAAATGATATCTCTTCCATTGCCTTCAAGCCCACCGAAGTGATTTTGCAAAAAAAATTGCGGGTGATGATGGCGCAGTGGCCATTTGAAAATGTCGAATATGGGGTGTCGTGAGACAGTAAATATGGGGTGTTGTGAGACAGTTAATTTTTGTTTTTATTTCATTATTTTTATAGCCATCATGCCACTAAATGCATATAAAGTATCGCCAAAGCCAAAAGGAAATGTCGCATCCATCCACCTAGTGGCAGCCATCAAAGAAATTGCCAAAAAAAAGAATTGTTTTCGAGTTGTCTGCAAATCATATAATTTTGATAAATCTAGAATGTATGGAACCCGTTATATGGAAAAGTTGAAGACACAATTTTTTCCGCATCGGCTTCAAATGATAAATTAGTCGATTTTGTTGCATATCAAAGTGTCAAAACTGACAGGAAACCAGTTTTTCCAATATTTTACAAATTAAATTGGTTTTTCAAGGCGTCTGAGCTGAGCAGTGCACTAGAGAAGGATAGTTCTCTGAAGTTTGATCCCCTATTCCAAAAATCAAAACGCGGCCAGAAGCCTATTTTAGCAACCGTATTTACAACTTCCAAGAATGTGGCATTATTGAGGAAAAAATCCGACCAAAAGAATGAAAAAACAACTTAAACAAAAAAAAATCGCTGAAGGATCCAGCAAAGCGTAGTCATCATACGAAATACGTATGCAATAACTGTGATCGAACTGTTCATCTTCAGTGTGCCAAAATGAAAACCGGATATTTTAACTGTTAGCCGAATCAGATTAACGCGAACAATTTCTCTTATCTGTATTTTAATTTTTCCTAATTTTTTTTTCCTATATCAATAAGGACTTTAAGCAAAAAATTCCATTTTGTTATATTTATAGTAGTGTCTCACAACACCCCATAATTTTTTAAAATCAAAAATTCCAATCTTTTTTTCAGGCTTCAAGAAAATTCTTAAATGTTTTGAATTTCAAAAAAATGTCATCGCAGGTTGTTAGGTAATTGAATAAGCTATCCAAAAAATGTTTCCTGAAAAAAAATATGAACTTTTAAAGAAGTTATCGTCCAAAAACTAAACCTGTCTCACAACACCCCACTCTCCCTTACATATGTACCTACATATTTTTCTAAATCATTTCATCCTTAAATTTGTATATCTTTTTATATTTGAGCGATAGCCTTGGCAGCTAGAGCTCCTTAAAATAATATTAGTATTTAAATTAATTGTAAGATTTATAAAAATAATAATAATTATAATAAAAATATTTCAGTTCAAGTCGGCATATATGAGAATAATATTTAATAATATTTCAATATTTGCCACTTCATAAAATTAACATTAAAAATATTACAGATACGTTTAAATATATCTCTCATTTCAGATATGTCTTGTAGGTCACGTTTGGCCGTTCTGAATGAAAAGCTGACAGTTTTGGAGCGTAGAATTGATTTTCTTGAAGCATGTGTTACTCAAGGAGAGACTTTAACATAAAACTTTGCCGATTCTTTTGGATATATATTATTTTAAATTTCACCATTTTTGAAAAAGTCGAACGTTAAACATTTTTATTCAATTAAAACGTGTATGAGATCGTTTAATATGATATTTATAAACAAAAATTGAAATAAATATGAACACCATATCATTGGCAGGGTCAATCTTTTGTTGCGAGCGTTATCTGCGTAGGTGGTACCATAACGGAATGAGAAGGTATTTGCTTTGAAAAACCAAGTTCTTCTACATGGAATAATAAAAAATTAATGAATATGGAATAATAAAAAATTGATGATGAATAAAAAAAGAATAATGAATAAAAAATGAATAATGAATAAAAAATTAACAATGAATAAAAATGAATGCCTGAATGCAAAATTAATAACGATTCTTTGTGAATTGCATTCTTTGTGAATAGCATTCATTTGAATAAAAAAATGAGTGCATTATTCATAATAACGAAAAATGAATTATAGAAATGCATTCTTTTTTTGTTACTCACTGATTAAAATTTTTTTAAAAGCAATTAAATTGAATGCATTCTTTTACAGCTCTGCTAATATTTAAGTTAAGGAACTGAAATTGGGTATTTGTGTATTTTATATCAAAACTGAGGCATATTAGAAAAATTGGCTACAGCCACTCAAGAACACGCCCACCTCCCATACAGCCCCAAATTGAAAACTTGATAAAGAGATTTTACTTTAAGAGGTCTTTAATTTGCAGGAAAATAATTAGATATAATGTATTTTAGACGTCATCAAAATAGTAAAATTTTTTAAATCTCATCAAAAAGAGCTACAATTTAAGATTTTGTACCATTAAGAATCGGCCGTGGGGTATTTTAACTTCGGCCAAGTCGAAGATATACCTTACAAGTTTTAAATATATTGAATTGCGAATAAGATAAGCAGTCAACTGAAGTTTGCCGTTGCAGTATAGCCGTTAGAAGCTTAGTTGGAGTTGTTGCTGCAATCGCTGAGTTCCAGACGATTGTTGTTGTTGTTGTTGTTGCCTATTTTTCATAGTTGGTGTTGCTTATAGGACGTTTACATATCGAGATTAAGCCTTTTGAGGAGATTAACTCGCTAATCTTGTTGAATTTGACGAGATTAGCCATACAAAAGCTAATCCCCTCAGAACGAGATTAAAAATTAATCTACTTGCTAATCTCTTCAAAAAAGGTTTGCAACGCTGTGAAAAGCGATAATTCCTTAAAAAACTACAACCCTGTAGAGAAGTAAGGAAATGAAATGTCAAACAATTGCTTCTATTTAATTTGTTTATTTAACCTCGGCAATGATATTGTTGTGTAAATTGTTAAAATAACTTAAAAATGTAAGTATTGTGGAATTAAAAAATTCATATTAAATAATGTAATTGCTCCTTATTAATCATAGGTCAGGCAGCAAAAGAAAGCACCGTCAATTGTGGACAGAGACCAGTGCCTCAACCAGACCAATCGGCGAAACAGCCACATACACAATATTAGTTAAAGTAATATTTTTTATTTATAACATCACTATAAAAATAAAATAAATGTTGCTACAACAACAATGTTCTTTGGCATGTTAAATAAATGTTACTTTTATTCGTTTGCTTACTTGTTTGTAAATATGTGCTTATATGAACTTAATCAGAATTTATAAAGTTGAAGACAAAATAACAAAACGAAATATCAAAGTTAATCTTTTTAAGCTAGTGTAAACAGTATAGATTACGGAAGAAGATAAGCTTAATCTACTTTCTCTTAATCTCCATATGTAAACATAGTATTAGTTGGTTATCGGTGTTGTTGTTATAATTTATTTGTAAATTTTTATTCATTATTTATGAATTGAGAATTTTTACAAATTGTTCTTGTAATCAAAATTTTTTTTATATTTCGTCACACTGTGTAATCAAAGGAAAATTGTTTTTTGCAGTAAAGAGTATTATTTCTCCGTGCCAGCATGGCTTTGTTCCTGGTCGATCTACTATGTCTAATTTAATATTGTTTTCGGAATACTGTATTGCAGCTTTTACTAAAGGATGCCAGGTAAATGTCAGTTATACGGATTTCTTAAAAGCGTTTGATAAATTTTCTCACGCTCTGCTAATCAAAAAAAAAAAAAATAAGTTTTTCCTCTAGTTTTCTTAATTGGATAGAATTTTATTTGTCAAATAACACAGTCTGACGAAAAACAAAAAAATTTTGATTACAAAAACAATTTGTAAAAATTCTCAAAGATGAACCCTTTTCGTGTTCAACGCACTTAGTGTGACCTCTCAATGTCGTCACAACTTTTTTGAATTCATTTGTAAAAAATATTTCTTCGAATTTTGTTTCACCGACATTCAATGACGTTTTGCAGTCATTTGCCTTATCGGAAATGGAAAACAAAATTCACTTATGTTCAGTAGAATTTAGGTAGAATAAGACTGTGCAAAAAGATATCCGAAAAAATCCAAACGGAGCGTGGAGCGAAGCCAGTTCTTGTAGTTTTTGTAATTTCTCAAAAAAAAATGTGATTCTTTTAATTCTATTTAAATAATGTGCCATCGAGTGAAGGACATTTGGTTTTTCACGGAACTAACCTATACTATAGGAGACCTTTCCACTGAATCCAATAACATAGACATCGGTTGAAAATTCGCTAAATGGCAGCAATTTTAACGTGTTTTTTTTCATCATAAAACACTGATTCCCATATAAATCCGTTTCCAAACAAAGTGGCCCCATTTATTCAAACATTAACCGATTTTGGTCATCTTAATCTCGTAAGAAAGACAAGCAGATGTTAATGTTCGTTGCAATGTTAGTGTAGCAGGTTAGTTCCCTGAAAAAAACAAATGTCCTCCATGGCACATTATTAAATAAAATTGAAAGAAACACATTTTTTTGAGAAATTTACAAAAACTACAAGAACAGGTTTTGTTGCCCCACGCTCCGTTTGGATTTTTTTCGGATTTATTTTTGCACAGTCTTATTCTGCCATAAATTCTACTGAATATAAGTGGATTTTGGTTTCCATTTCCGATAAGGCAAATGACTGCAAAACCCATAAAAAGCGAATATGTAAAAAGTAGGTTTGGGGTATTTCATAGTCGGGCTAGACCGACTTTAGACTTTCTTGACTTGTTTTTTTTTTCTTCTTTTTGTGTCCTTTCTTCTTCCCTTTTCTATCCTACCTCAGCACGCAAATTTAAAATAATAATTTATTAGTTTGGGTATTTTATCGGTAAGTTGTGAACTCCACCCTATTAGCCGACGAGCAAGAGCAGCGAGTCCATGCGTGCTACCCTTCCTTCTGACCGGACATAAACTTTGAAAAATCTGTAAAACTTTAAATACCTATTTTTAAGATCGTTACATGCTACAGGGTAAGTAAAGTACTTTGGTATACTCGTGGGTTAAGTTTTATAAAAAGTTTGTTTTAACGAATCAAAATTCGTTCTTCATGAAATACATCTTATTCTATTAAACGAGCAATATTTGTATATATATTTGCAATTGCGTTCTCGAAAACGGCACTAACGATTTCGATGAAATTTACAATATAGATGAAGAGGGGGCTGAAAAATCGATCCAGCTAGGTCTCATCTCTGGGAAAAGCTGTTTTTCCGAGTTTTCACGCATTTAATAAATAAGTTAATTTTTCTGCCGAATATGTTATGTTAAGTTTGCTTAAGTTCTTATGTCGGTGATAGATCAGAGAGTAGAGCTTCTGTCCAATAATATGAATGTAGTGAGTTCGAATCCCACCGTGCTCAATAAGTTTTTTGTTTTTATTTTTTAAGCTTCACCAAACAGTGATTTGGTGAATTTGTTATATTTTTCATTTATTTTTTTTATAGAAACGTTTTTAGTACAGTTTTGATGTACCAATTTTTGATATAAAAAGAAATCTTACAAATAGAGTAATTTACACTAAATCTTAAACAAATTTTAAAAAGGAAAATATTTTTGTAAGAGTTTCCTATGCTAGAGTTTCCTACGTTTTGAAAAAAAAAATCTAATTTGCTCACATCTCAAAAAGTGCACTTTTTTTTTGTAATTTTAAGAAACAAATTAAGTTTCCACCAAAATAAAATATAATGGCCAAATGTTATGCTTTTCGTAATTTCAATTTTTTCTAATATACATTTCACTTAATCGTTCATAACTTCTATACCGTTTGAGATATTGTTATAAAATCTGGAGCAAAAATGTTTTTCTTATTAGGTCAAATAATTATTTTGTATATAATAAAGGAATCTTGGACCATAAAACTGTAAAAAGCTTGAACAAAATTTTTAGTTCCTTCTTTTTTATTTGCAGTAAGTTTACAAAATTTTAAATGCCTTATAAAAATTCGAAATAAATTAAGATCAAACTTACTCTAAGAATTTTTTAATCGGTCTTAAAACAGTTTTAACATTTTTCAATCGGCCGTCTGGGGAGGATGAAGTGACAAATTCACATTTTGTAAATATCTTAAGGTGTGAACAGACCACATAGTACAACAACTTTACGGTTAAAAATCTAAGAGTAATTTTTAAACAATACATTGAACTAATACATATGTTAATCCTTTTTTTTAGAATTGATACGATTAAAAATACTAGACATATTTTTAGTCAAAGCTGTACGTAAATTTAATTAATTGGGAATACAATTTGAATTATGGTTACTTAGGTTAAAAATTGAATAAAAAATAACTAAGACTAATAAAAGCTGTATTTTGCTTACATTTTGTTTATGCTATCGCAAGCAACAGGATGTGACAAAAAATAAAAATATTGCACTATGCAATTGTTACATTAAATAATTAATAAAATAAGATTATAATAACAAAAAAAAACTCGCGTGTAGCAACGTACATGTGGCAGAAGTGAAACTTCTTAAACAGTAAAATATATGAGAGATTTTAGTGTGAAATATAGAGAAAGTATCTAAAAAGGAAATCAATCAACACAAAATGGAATAATATTCTGTTTATTCAATATTTATTTCTAGGGACCGTACCGTTTATGGTTTTTATCGAAAAAGTCACATAAGTCGCTATATTTTTTTGGGCAAAAAGAACAGTTACTTTTGAATTTTATTTTATCGGTCAAAAATAACAGTTTTTTCTGCCGTTTATTTTTTCGGTCAAAAATATCAGGCAATTTGTATTTTTTCAAAGGTCATTTTACCGACTAAGAACTATTAATATATTATTTTCATCTTATCGGTGAGACATTTTACTGATGGTGTCAACATCTGTCAAGCGGCCTTTTAAAAAACACAAATTGCATAATTTGTTTGACCGAAAAACGAAAAGTCACAAAATAATTGTTACTTCTGACCGATAAAATAAAAGTAGAAAGTAACCTTTATTTTTCCCCAAAAAAAATACAAGGCAAAAAATAACAGTTAGCTTTTAATTTCTAAAGAATCAGTAGAAAATGTAAAAGCACTTTCGTGAGCTGAGTTGTGGACTAGCTGCAGTTGCATTCTTAAGGTACTTTTCTTAGCTTCGGGACATTTTTTGGCATGACAAATACGATTCTGCAGTCTTAATTATTTCACTTTCTACACTTCTTGCTTTTAATTTTATATCGTATTAACTGTTTTGCATGTTGTCAATCACCTTTCAAGTTTTTGATAACAATTAACGTTATGATATGCTCTTTCAAATTAAGCTTTTAGCTAGGATTCGATATTCAACAAAAAAAAAACGCACAATTGTTATATTTTGTTACGTTATGTACAGAATTCCAAGCATAAAGAAATAAAATTTCCGTGCATACTTGTAGGATGAAAATCAAATGGTACAGTACGGATCAAATGTACAGTACGTTCTTTAGACATGGTGTGTGTCTGTGGAATGTAATACACGGACTAAAACTCGTTGAATATTAATTGCAATTTGTTTGCTAATTTGTCATATGCCTAAGTGGCGTAGTATCAGAGCTATTGACCCTTATGAGATGCATAATGTCGAGACTGGGTTCTAATCCCGATGGCGATGATAGTTTTTTTAAAATTTTCATATGAATTCAAAACGTTAGCCTAGCGTCACGAATAAGAAACCTTGAAATTTCACTCGCCGCCAAAGAAGTTTCACTTCAAAAAATTAAAAAAAAAATATACTTATCATCCAGGCTGAGGATCGAACCAGGCTTCTTTGATGTTTAACGTCTTCACGACAACAGCTTATCCGACTGATCCACTGTTTTATATTCAAAGATCATAATAAGTGAATACAAAACGACATCTATTGGGTAATAGCATACAACGAAAAATAATGCCAATAGTTTTTTTCATAAGTGTTAAATCTAATCGGAACACCCTCTTAACTTAGAACACCCTCTTAACGTGGAGCAGAGCACCAATGCACATTGGTACAAATGGCAGGAAAAAGTGGCCGAAATTAGAAGACGACTTCGTATCTACATGAAATTTGGTACCTAAACGTTTTTAGGGTCACTAATCACGAATCTAGAGTTTAAATTTAAAAATTAATAATGGCAGATCCAATATGGCGTCCATGTAGGTGTAAAATTCACCAATATACCTCCAATTTAGCATAGATTTGGTTCTTAGGGTTTTTGGGGTAGCTAATCATGAATCTGCAGGTAAAATTTTAAGATTCAAAATGGCGGATACAATATGGTATTAAAGCGCAAAATTCTTAAGTATCACTCCAATTAAGCGTTGGTACTTACGGATTTGTGGTGTCGGCATTCATTATTCTAAAGTAAAAAATTTTATTTTAAAAATGTGGACACAATTTTATATTGGTTTTTTAAATAAAACTCGTTATGAGATGTTGAAAATAACTTATTGCAGAAAGAAATAACAATTTTATAACAATATTCTTTGTGTTTCTTCTATTGCATCTAATTCTATTCCATCCAGAACATTTCGAAAATCGGCTTCTATTTTATAAAATGCATCCTCTTCAAAAGGTGATCCATCTGTATCAATTTCTTGACTCATAAGAAAAGCCTCATTAGATGTTGTTGCAGCTTTCTTATACTATGGACACATATATGGTATCGATACCCTGGTATTGAAACCATGAACGATTGTATAATATATGGTATAAAAGTAGTGACACACATTTCGATATAGTTTTAATTGACAAAAGTGTCAAATAATTATTTAAAAACAAATCACAAATTTTTCAGCTGCTTCAATTTGCTTATCCCGTCGAAAGATAGATCCTGCAATAAACAGCCAAGCAAACAGCCTTTAAATATATGGTTATATATTTCGTTGGTCGCGCAAATTGCATGTTTTGAAATATGCATACATTAAAAAATTTCACAATTTGAAAGAGCTTTTTTAATTTTTTTTTCAGCTGCTATTTTTTTGAAATTTAAATTTTTTTTCATAATAAAAATTTTCAATATTATGACATTAATGTAGTTAAAAATTTTAACGATCTCTCACATTGGCGCTGATATCAGATAAAATAAAGTAATATCAGGGCTGAAAGTCGAAAAAATGTATGTTAGCATGGAGAAACCATGAAAATTTGTTGTGTTTTGTATACCATGAATAAGACGCTATACTAGTTTCAGAAGCTGGTTTATAGCTGGTATACCGTGACACACATGTGGTATACAATGTAGTATATTAACTTTGCAGTAACGAAACCATATGTGTGTCTCCAGTATTAGTGGCAAACTCACAACATAATAAAGATATATATATGAGCAGCACGGTTCTGAAAAATGTTGCTTGAAGTTAGCTTGACCAGTACAACTGTCGAACCCATAACTCAATATAAATGTTGCCATTATATTTTCCTTATCCAGAGAAGATATAACGTCGTATTGTAGTTCTACAATTCTTGCGGCTGTATGATTCAGTAGCGATTCCAAAGATACTTTTGCGATTTTATCTGTCACAGTTATGCCTTCGGGTCGACATGTTTTTTTAATTTGTACAACATTATTATAATGAGGAAAAATATTGCAATTTCTTTTCTTGCACTCACTTCGTATATTCAAATACTGTTCTTTGGTAAAATTGTTGTCCAGAATAAATGCCAATGCCTCAGAAGGGGAACATGGTATAGGTTCCTTTTCATCAACTTCCAATACTTTTCTAATTTTCGAAGCTCTACCTGGGCTGCTGATACTTTTTGTTAGAACTGCCGCCAAATCATTACATCCTTTCTTTCTTGCTGACTGACTTGCTGCTATCACCATCAAATCAGTTTCGTTATTGTAAACTTTACATAACTCTGCAGCAGATTTTCTCTTTGATCGATCTGATTTATCAGCAAATGGTAGAGGTTTACGTCCTGCTGCAGATTGTACCACATCTTTACACTTTGTTATGAGTGTTTCTTCCTCTAGCCAACTAGCATACTTTTCTTTAAATCGCTCAACAGTTCTATTTACTCTTACCCATCTCAGAAAAATATTCTTGGAAAGCAAACAAGATCTTCTCTCAATATCCTCTTCGAATGAATCCAAAATTTCATTAGAAATTGCTCTTGAAAAATATGCATGAAGAGCGGCCTGTCTATCCTTTTCCGATAAGCGAACTTTTTCGTGCCTCACAGCAAACAAATCGCTGTTTTTGAAGTGGTATGAACCTACACAAAAACAACAATAACTTAAAAACGGGCAAAAACGGGTCAAAGAGGTTAATATGACAGAATTAAGAATTGTTCCAAAATTTAGCATTATAAATTTTAAAGCCCACTTCGGTTTGCTTTGAAAGTTCTACGTTACGAAACTTTAGATTAATTTGCATATATTTTAGTTTTAAGGTTAGTTAAGAAAATATACTTTTTTAATACAAAAACATGAATATTTTTTTATAAATTTTTTCACAGTTCATGTACTGACTATCACAATTATTAAACATATTTTTATTTTTTTTAGAAACTTTAGTAATATGAAAATATTCACTTTTAACTTGCAGGCACTTCACTAGCATTCACGCATTTTAATATAAACAAAACCAAAGTCCAAAGTAAAGCGTTGCACCAACTAACGGTACACAAGAAAATATCAAAACAAAATGTGTTTTTGCTTTAATTGGAGTATATTCTTTGGAACAGAGAAGAAAAAATAGTAATTTTCACTACTTTATTTTTAGCATTTCGGCCAAAAAAAGTGATCATTTGTACCAATGTGCAATGCTGCGAATCAGTTCGTTCAAAACAAAACCAACACAAGCAAAAACAAAAACAAAGAAAGTAGCAGACACAATATGCAAGCAGCTAATGATTGATTTTCTTATATAAAAATCTAGATTATTCTTCTAAGCTTTAATATAAAAGTAACAAAATCCAAAATTAGATATTCGTTTAGCGCAGGATATATCTGATACTTTAGTGTAAATATTATGTTTAAACGATGAATATTATAGACTGTAGGTATGACCTTAAAAAAATTTGTTAAAACGACTGCATACAAACCGCGCTGTAAGACGTAATTCTACGTAAAAAAAAACCGAAAATGCATTTTTTGAGATATAAACAGTTTATTTTTTTTTTGAAAAAGTAGGCAACTCTAGCAAATAAATTCCAAAAGTATTTTATTTTTTATTAATAATCGCTTTTCAATTGCTTTATAACGATACTTCATTTACAAAAATAGGGGGAACAAATGACAGAGGTATGGTTTATTGAAAATTACTCCATTTTCAAGATTTTTACTTTGATCAAAAATTGCTATCTCCATAACTTTAGAAAAAATTGCGACATTAAAAAATAACTTCTATTCTTGTAAGTGGAAAAGGAGCATAAGGTTAATTTTGGGAAAAAAAATTTACTTAGGCTTGGAATGGCCGGCATAAGTTCAGCATAAGTAAATTATCAAAATAATTAAACCAAATATAAAAAAAATAGAATACCAAAACAAATTTCGTTTAGTTGAATAACGAAGTTATCATAAAATAAAAATGCATTTAAAGTTAATTGAAAAATATGATCTTATATGTTGTTTCTAACATAAAGTTTGCATTTTCGATAAATTAAAAACCGTAAAACATTTGAATATACGGCAGGAATCTGAGCGGAGCTCGGTCGCCCAGGTACTACAGGTATTATATGAGGGAGTTCAACCTCTTAGACAAATTTTCATAGGCAGCATATTTCTAATTTTCTAAAAAGAAACATTATTGGCTTTATTTTAGGTTTGTTCAATTACAAAAAATTGTTGCAAATTTTAACAAATTTTTACTTGAAAAGCATTCACGAACTCAAGAGAGGACGAAGAGAGAATTAAAAAAGTGAGAGAGATAAAGTAGCTATAAGTTTCTGCTAGTAAAATTTTTACTTGCAAGAATTTTCAGCTACCAAAAAAAAAATTGTTTGTCAAAAACCAAGCATGCACGTAAACGTTAATTTTAACGATAACCAAAATATTCCTGTTGTTTCGTTGGAGCGAAAGCAAATAATAAAAAAATATCTTTAAATAAAATTAAAAAAGCCAACAATATTTGTTTCGTTACAGAGAAAACGATATAAAATTTTATTTGTTTTTGTTCCTGTTGAAAAAAAAACTTTAATTTCAACCAAAAAATTTCTTTTGATTTGTATCAGAAGAATTTTGTTTTTAGCATATGAGAAAATAATAGAAAATTTGCGTTAGAACTGCCAGATTCATTTTCAAAATAAACAAACCTTGATTACAGCATCAGCACCACTGACAACGATTGCTTGCTTGATACATATTTAATTCTGAAGCGTTTGCATCAATTAAGATATTTTTGTGAAACCACCAGTACCAAAATAAATCTGGTAGAGTTTTCGGAGACCAGAAAGTATTCGCATAATGTGCTGCACCATGAATGAAAGAATTTATTGATAACGACATTCGCATGTTTTACCGCTACATGAAGTAATTGAAGCCAACTGTTCCTATTGGCTAAAAATCTTTCTTGAAAGGAAGGAAATCTTTCTTGGCTCCAATTACGTCATCTTGCGGTAAAACATGCGGATGTCATAATCTATAAATGTTTTCAGTCATGGTGCTACACAACTTGTCGCAAGATTCTCATGGAACTCCTGCCACTCAAGTGAGAGTTGAGCGAGCATTCTTTTTACTCATATATATTATTACCGCTACTTCAAATATATTATTACAGAGCGATAACCATTCAAATCTTGCTGATGAGCTTAAAGAAAAAATTTTAACACTAAGGTTGAAGTTGGTTACAGTTTTTAATTACTTACATTTTCTATTAATATTAATTTATATTAGTTTTGCTATATTTCTCAATATAATGGCAAAATATATTATGCTTATGATGAAAATACACTTCGACTTTATCATAAAAACGATATGTTTTTTTTCAATAAACTTGAAACGAAATTTTTATTTTGTGATAATTTCGTTTTTCAACGAAACGAAATTTGATTTGATAAATTTTAAACGTTATTAAATTTTTTTTATTCGTGTTTAAAAAACGAAATCATTTCAGTAATTTATTTTTCTGTCTCAACGAAACAAAAAAATTTCAAGCTTTCAAGTCGTCCGATCAGCTGCTTACTTGCAAGTTTCTACAACTTTTCCGTTCACGTACTTTGGCTGCTATTTTTCTCTTCTGCTGGTAATTGATTAAAGGTGTCCAATTCATCAGCTTGTAAAATACTGATGAATTGTTGAGTAAAATTTGGGCTACTATTTCACAGTATTTTGTTTGAAAGTTATCGCATTTTTTATTATATCAGATTCGTTATCATTTCTTATTTGTAGTGTCAGCGAAAGGCCCCTATCGCTCAAGGGCCCCGGTTCTCTGCACCGTCTTGCACCTATAGAGTTACGCCACTGATTTTGAGGCACTTCTTTCATTGGCTTCTGAATGCTATTTGAGTCGATATATTTCAACTCTTTTTTAATCTTTTTAACTAAACGATCCACATTTTTTGGCCGATATCCATTACTATAAACTTTCCTCTTAAGGTAAGCACATAAAGTCTACATCGGTATTAGTTGTAGTACGTTTGGCGGGTTTGAATATTATTTTGTCATACCGGTGATGCTTATAAATAAACTGTCTAAGCACCGGTAGACTTTCTACATAAGTCTTCGAACTAACAGCCAAGCCGCCTTTAAAAAACACAGGTTCACTAATTCCACGCTCGCTAATGGCTAACCACAGCAAAACTTTTTGCGGTAACTTCATCTTTTGTATATGCATATCCTTATCAGGTGCTTTAACATTAGGAGACTCAAAGTAATGCTTTTCCTACCATTCATTTCCTTCCACGGTTAGGTACGACTCGTCATCCATCATCCATCACACAAATATACTGAGATCTGGGAGCAAAAAAAATTTTGGAAAGATTGCGTAGTCTAATTTTAATGGTTTTTAGTTGTTTTTCTGTAATTTTTGAACAAAACTTTTTCTTTAAAGTTGAATTTCCATTAATTCTAATTACTTTTTTATTTTATTTTTTGCAACACCGTATTTTTTTGCCAATTTTTTTCCAGAACCACGATTTCGTTCTATGCTCTCTCCATTCTCCATTAATTTAACTGTACGGTGTATGAAAGTTTTGTTAAAACCCATTTCTTTAAAATGGTGATAAATTTCAATTTTCAATTTTTTTTTTCGACGTTCCTCGTTCAGACATTTTCGCGACTAATTATTTCTTACCGAATTCAAAACAACTTTGAAAGCAACCGTGAAAGCAACGCCTACTATGTCAATTTAAATTTTTCAAAAAACGCTGTAAGTAGCTGAGTACGCTTTATTTAAAATTTGTTCGGATATTATTACCCATACGTTATTTCAATTGTTATTTTCGTTCTAAACGTTTCAAAGCAGAGATAATGAGATGGGAAACTTCAACAAATTTCGGCAAGAAAGAGATAGCCTTCTGTCAAAATGGCAACAATACCAACAAAAACTCTACAAGTGTGTTAGTGCAATTTTTGACATACTCACCAGTTACCTTAATTAAATACATAATTCAACAGTTTCCTTAAATGTAAGCAGTCTGGTGAAAACTCACTGGTCACGTCCAGCGCTCTCAATAAGTTATATTTTCTGAATAGTTTGTTATTTGAAACGTCAAAATAGTTGCCAAATTGATGAAATGCAAAACAGTTTATCGCTAGCCTAACCAGGAAATTGTAATTTTTGTCTCTTTTAAGTTTATTTATTAAGTATTAATTTTAAAAATATGCTCTAAAACTACAAGAACATACGCATTCATTGCTATTTGCCAACATTTTTGTTGCACGGCTCTGCATTTTAACTACTTGCCAATATTTTTGATGTTTGACTTAGCAACTCAGTCATAGAAAAAAAGCGCTAATTAGGTTTTCTACTGGAACAGTTGTATCCAGAGATAATGAGATGGGAAACTTCGACAAATTTCGTCAAGAAAGAGATAGCCTTCTGTCAAAATGGCAACAATACCAACATAAACTCTATAAATGTGTTAGTGCAATTTTTGACATACTCCCCAGTTACCTTAATTAAATACATAATTCACCAGTTTCCTTAAATTTAAGCAGTCTGGTGAAAACTCAGTGGCCACGTCCAGCGCTCTCAATAAGTTATATTTTCTGAATAGTTTGCTATATGAAACGTCAAAATAGTTGTCAAATCAATGAAATGCTAAACAATTTATTGAATAAATTGGTAGCCTAACCAGGAAATTGTAATTCTTGTCTCTTTTAAGTTAATTTATTCAGTATTAATTTTAAAAATATGCTCTAAATTATGTTACACGGCATTGCATTTTAACTACTTGCCAATATTTTTGATGTCTGACTTATCAACTCAGTCATGGAAAAAAGCGCTAATTAGGTTTTCTACTGGAACAGTTGTATCGCTTGAAAGCGCTCACTGCTTTAATCTGAAACCCACCTTGGCATGAAAGCCAACAGCAGAGTTGCATAAAAACGTAGTTTTGTACTATTTAGAGTAGGTATTATTCACTACGAATTAATAAGTACGAAATTATAGTAGAATTGTACTAGTACTATTTTATTCGGAATTAATTTTCGGTTTTGTTACAGAACGTCTCCACTAGGAATAGAATCAAGGTACAGAATAACTTTTTATTATTTTGGCCCTCTTTAAGAATTTTGCAGTGTTTGGTTCTCTTGTCAAACAAATTCTGATCTTTAAAATTTAATATTGTTTTTTTTCACAAAAATGTTGATCTCAAAAGTAAGACAAATTGCAGTTCTTTCTTAAAATTTACGATTTTAAAATTCTACCCTTAAATGCTGTCAACTGAAGGAACTGAAAAGTGACATTTTAAGAAAATATTGAACATAAAGCCCCAACAAAATCCTGCTTACATGCAATTGAGAGAGTAATCCAGATTATTTAAATCACTGATTACCTTCTCGCTTACGGAACCCATTATTTCTTTATTTAATCAATGAAGCATCGCTTGACATAGAAGTAAACTTAGTTATAAGCTTATAAATTGTGTTGAATAACTTTTTACCACTTACCAATTATTTTTTAACAAGTTTTAAGTTTATAAGATATTGCTTTGCGCAAATTAGGAAAGCGATTGAAATATTGAATAGAGAACATTGTATAACTCTTGGTAAACAGGGCGAAAGTGTAAAACAACAAATTTTAAAAGTTAATGAATTTCTTCTTTAGAATGAAAAATACTTTTATTTGGAAGATAACAAATATTTATCTGTAAATTCAGAAGCTAAACTGAATACGTTTCTGTTATAAAACCGAAACATAAAATAAGCAATACGTTTCACTTAAAGATTTCATTAGATAAAAAACTAGATTTGAAACATTTTCATATTGTTTTGTTGGTAAATATATTTACTTCCTTCATTTATCTTTCTTCTCTCAAAGCTGTTTTTACTAAAAAGAGAAAAATATTCCAAATATTCAAACTAGAAGGGCACGATTAACTTAAAGCAAAAGTATGAGGCTATGCATTTTGGTGCCACTCTGGTTAAAACGGTAAATAATTTGTTGCTAAAATAAATTAACAATAAAGGCAAGTTTCTCTATTTAAACTTGTTGTTTAATATTGAATGTTAAAAAATTATAAAAATCATAGATTTGTATAAGCTTTTTTCGAAATTTGATGAATTTTATCTCCTAAACCAAAAAAAAGTCCATTTATTTTACTACCATTGGGGTAAGCGAGCCCAAATACATATAATCTAACTAATACAACTCGAAAAAAAAATAAAAAGGCGTGGGCCCTAAAGTAGAATTATGACAAAATTTGGTTTATAGTTTTTTTATCAACTTAGAACAGGGAAAAGTTTTTGGGTTAAATAAAAAATGTAATATATATTCTGCACTCTTTGCATAGAGGGTGCAGAACAATGGAATATATTCTTGATTTCTTTTATCGGGTAAAGAAAATACCATTGGTCTACCGCAAACAGCATTTAAGTTCGAAGCAACTTTGATATAATAGTACATTTTTATTTTTTTTGCAATGCAACCCTACTAATAGAATCTGACAATAATACTTGACAACTATGAGGTGATAAATGTATACAATACATGATACTCACAAAAGTACCGAAAAAATTGAAGAAGAAGCATGAATTTGGAGGGAAACATGAAAAAAAACATCATTAAAAATAAGTTTCCCATCTCTTTATCTCTGGTTGTATCGCTTGAAAGCGCTCACTGCTTTATGCTGAAATCGCAATACTGCGTTAGGTCGGTCGTGCGCCGATCGTACTTTATATCGACGTTACATAAACTTTACGAGATGAGCTGTCAGAACGCACGACCTATAACTTAACAAAACTCAATGTTGCGCTGACAGATCGTGCGTCTGTTATTTTGGTGATGCCAATAAAAGCAGCTATACAAAAATGCCCACAAAGTTGTTCTTACCTGTTTCGCCAACGCATATTTATACAAAGGTTATTTGAAGAGAAATAATACAAATAGATTTACTTTATCAAAATTTTCATTTGATTACTTAAATAGCATGAGTTTTTGAAAAACAAAATATAAAACATAAATTCCAGCGATAATAAAAGAAATCCCACGAAAATCTATCTTTGCCAGTGAAACCATAAAATACCCACATTTTCATCACTTTCAATTAAAATGCAACTCTGCTCTATGAAGAAATGTCAAACGCACGACCGAGTATAACATTTTTCTACTTATCTCGTTAGATCGTACTTTGGTTGTATTTTATCTCTTCTTCTTGTTTTACGATGTAAAGTACGACCAACGCTTGAGGTCGAATTTAGATTTGCACCATAAGAACACGTTGATCTCTACTCGAGCTGTCAACGCACGACCGACCTAACGCAGTATTGCGATTTAGCCATTAGTCTGAAACCCACCTTGGCATGAAAGCTAACAGCAGAGTTGCATAAAAGAGTAGTTTTGTATTATTTAGAGTAGGTGTTATTCACTACGAATTGATAAGTACGAAATTATAGTAGAATTGTACTAGTACTATTTTATTAGGAATTAATTTAATACAGTTCGGTTTGTGTTACAAACGTCTCCACTAGGAATAGAATCAAGGTACAGAATAACTTTTTATTATTTTTGATTCTCTTCTCAAACAAATTCTGACATTTAAAATTGAATTGTGTTTTTTTTTCACGAACATTTTGACCTCAAAAGTAAGATTAATTGCAGTCCACTCTCAAAATTGACGATTCAAAAATTCTGGCCTCGAAATGAGGGAACTGAAAAATGACATTTTAAGAAAATATTGAACATAAAGCCCAACCAAATCCTGCTTACATGCAATCGAGAAAGTAATCCGGATTATTTAAATCACTGATTATCTTCTCGCTTACGGAACCCAGTGTGTCTTTATTTAATCAATGAAGCTTTCGCTTGACATAGAATAACTTATGTTTAAGCTTATAAATTGTGTTTAAGAACTATTTACCACTCCCCAATTATTTGTTAACAAGCTTAAAGTTGGTGAATAAGATATTGCTTTGCGCAAAATAGGAAAGCGATTGAAATATTGAATAGAGATCATTGTTTGACTCTTAGTGCACATAGCGGAAGTGTAAAACCACATATTTAAAAAATTAATGAATTTCTTCTTTAGAATGAAAAGTACTTTTATTTGGAAGATAACATATATTTATCTATAAATTCAGAAGCTAAAATTATAACTTTTTTGTTATAAAACCGAAACATAAATAAGCAATACGTTTCACTTAAATATTTTATCGGTTAAAAAACTAGATTAGAATCTTTTTCATATCGTTTTGTTGGTAAATATATTTACTTTCTTCATTAATCTTTCTTCTCTCAAAGCTGTTTCAAACTCAACAGCTTTTTCTCAAACTAAAAGTAGAACAAATATTCCAAATATTCAAACTAGAAGGGCATAATTAACTTAAAGCCCAAGTATGAGGCTATGCAATTGGTGCCACTCTGGTTAAAACGGTTAATAATTTGTTGCTAAAATAAATTAACAATAAATGCAAGTTTCTCTGTTTAAACTTGTTGTTTAATATTGAATATTCATCACAGATTTTTATACGATTTTCGAACTTTGATGAATTTTATCTCCTAAACCAAAAAAAATCTTGTTATTTTACCACCATTGGGCTTAGCAAGCCCAAATACATATAATCTAACTAATCCCACTCGAAAAAAATATAAAAGGGCGTGGGCCCTAAAGTATAATTATGGCAAAATTTGTTATTTTTATTTATCAACTAAGAACAGGGTAAAGTTTTAGCAAAGATCATATAATACAAAGATGCGCTACCGCCATACAACCGAATGGCACAGTAAAAATTTAATGTGGATTTATCATAAATCCACGTTAAAGCTTTGTGAGAGCCAGCGAGCGAACGATATAAAGCTTTTGAGAGTGAGAGACGAGTAAGCAACGATGTGAGCATAATATTGGAGAGCAATAGAGAGCATATGTTAAGTTTTGATGCACGAAACATCTGATAAAACGATTTAGCCGCAACGAAAAAGTAGCTGAATTTCCTTGCGTTTTACCAAAAAAAATGTAGGCATGTTTTGTTCAAATCTACCCTACGCACATTGTAGGAATATGTTTTTCAAAATTATATTAACTTTAATTATTATAATTTGATCTTTGATTGAAATGTAGTCGCAAATAACGTTATAAGAGACATTTCTTAAATGGGTTTTTGCGGTACTATTTTGTTTGATTTGTTTATTTTTTAATTAGTTAATATTTATTTATTAATATATGGTAGGGATGTCAGTGGGAAAAATACATCGATGTTTTTCTGTGATTCGATGCATCGAAATATACATCGATATCTTTCGATGCATTGGAGGGCATACATCGATGCATCGATGCATCGATTTTTAGACGATTTTTAAGATTTTACTAAGCAACAAAATATGTTATTAGCAAAATTGAACATAATTTCAAATAAATAACTATACCTGAGCTATTTATGTTTCTAATGGACTATCGAATCACGTCAAAAACGTTTTCGTTAAACCACAAAAATCGTAAAAATTTACATTTTTAAGTCCTCCAAAACTCTCCCTAAATTGTTATGGTTTTTATAAATCTATATTTTAAAAATCTATTCTCAATTTGACTTACAGAGAAAGAGTTATAATAAGAAAACCTGTGAATTTCACATTGAAAAATATAAATGGCAGTTCGCTGTACTAGTGATGTCAGTTTTCGATATTTAAAAAATATCGATGCATCGGCTATTCAAACATCGAGTGAACATTTTTCGATGCATCGAAGCAAAACATCGATATTTTCGATGCATCGATGTTTTTCCGACATCCCTAATATATGGGCATTTCCACAGAATGGTCTACCGGGACCGCAAATGAAAATGTCAATAAACCAATAATTTTAGGTTTTATTATATAAAAAAAAATGCTTGAATTTTTAGATGACCTTACAACTTATTTCAGTTGTTATTCTGAGAAAATTAACCTGATAACTAAAATATGTTTTTGTTGCCTTTAAGGGATTTTTCTTTTTACAATTATTCGTTTTTATATTAATGTCATGTTCGCACTTTTCTTATAAAATCCTTTTATCAATTACAAATAAATAATAAAAAATTTAAAAAGATACAAAATAAAGCTCGATTAACGGTTTACTTTTATATTGCTTTAATTACTGTTCGCATGTCGCGTTCTTGTATCTAAATCATCATTTTTTATCAGAACTTCACGACCGTTCTTAGCAAGTGTCTGAAAATTGTAACTTAAATCAAATTTGGTTAAAGTTACTGCATGCAAAAATCATACTAAACATTTTAGGTACTATTACAGTGTGAAGCTATTGAAAACAACACCTTTTTTATTAATTTATTTTACATTTAGGTTTTTCACAACTTGAAATACGCAGTTGTATCGATGTATTCGAATTCAAATCGTATGAAAGAAAGAAAATTATTTTTTGAGCTCCTACGTTTGTTTTATCTTTCAAATTGAAAACAAAAACAATGTGAATAAGACAAAAATATGAATACAACAATACAACTGCTTATTTCAAATTGTGAAAAACCTAATTGTATTATAAAATCATTTATTTCAAATTTATTTACATTATGTACAGTTAAAATTAAAGATATAAAAAATACGTGTTTTTTCTTTTTGTATTTGTTGTTTATTTTCTAGAGGTCGTTGAAGTTGGCGTGTTTAAAAAAAGGTTGTAAGTTGGTTGCTCGTCTCCAGCATTTCCAAGGCGTCCGAAAGTAAAAAACAAAGTGCATTTTTCAGAAAAGGGTTGTAGTTGAGCACTCTACCTACGCAAATAAAAAAAAACAAAAACAAAAAATAGCATTCGTTGAAAAACGAATTTTCAAAAACCTTGGCAGAAATTCTTAGCCGTAAAAAACAAAATTTAAAAGTTTCTCGGCTTTTTATAGGTAGAGTGCTTAACAAAGTCTATGAAGATCATAATGAATCAAGATTTATCGAAATCTATCAAGCAGAACTCGAGAACCAATTCAAAAAAACTTGTTTCGAGAAAAACGCATTTAGATTTTCTTCTTTGAACGATAACACTGTGCTCGAATCGGACACTTTTTTTTCTCATCAAACGGGGGACCCGGGGGATAACCTAATTCGAGTATGCTGATTCTAATGGTGCTAAGCAATTTTTTAGGTTAGCTCTTGTTTTCGAGAATTTGAAAATCAAAATTTTAGACCCACGAAGAAAAAAATTTGTAATTCTTGACCATTTATTTAATTCCTCTGTGAATTGTAACGGAAAATTACATCCGTGTACTTAACCAAAATACATTTTGTAATACCCACCTATCAGATTAAATGACATAAGTTTTTATTTCAACCCAAACATCCTATTTTGAAGTTTGTTTTGTACTCAAAAATCATGGAGTGAACAAAGAAAAAAAAAGTGAAAATTAAAAATGCACTCTCACTAATCCGACTGTATATTTTGAACCCGTAGGAATTTTTCCATGAACTTTAAGAATATTTACTAAAATACAAAATTTTAAAAAAAAGTAAGTTTCACAAACGGCCAATGTCATGTCCCCCCTTAAATCAACTAAATCGATTAAATATTCTTCGAATATAATGTATGTTATATATATTTTTTTTTTTTTATGATAATTTTTTCTAAAATTTCATATACGCATTCTTAAGACCTTAAAGAACCAGATTGTAAAAAAAAAACAAAAAATTCTTTTTCATTTTGTACACACTGTAATAGTACATTTTTTTTACATTCAAATTTTAGACGTTTTTACATCTTAACAAAATTGGTTATCGTATGACAGGAGCCTTTTGTAAAATTTTTTTTCAATTTTTGGTGATGTTCCAAATTTGAAATTGTGTTTTTTCGAAAAAAAAATTGACTTTAAAAATTCATAAAAAATCGAAAAAAATTTTTTAAGACGCTCGTGTCATACGATAGCGAATCAAGTTTAAAAAAATAAAAAAATTTTTCCATGAATTTGTTTTTCTTAGAATTTTAAGATTATTTACTAAAATACAAAATTATAAAAAAAATCAATTTCAAAAAACGGTCAATGTCATGTCCCCCGTTACTTGAATTTAATTTGATTTAATGTTGGTTAGTTCAATTTAATATTAATTAATTAAATTTTTTATATTTAATTTAATAAAATTCAATATAATTTTATTTAATTTAATTAAATTAAATAAAATTAAATTAAATTTAAATTTAATTTAATTTAATTTAATTTAATTTAATTTAATTTAATTTAATATATTATAGTTTAATTTATTTTGATTTAATTTTATTTATTTTCATTTAATTGAAATATATTTTTAAAATTAGAATTAAAAAATTCATACTTAATCACAAAAACGAAAAAATGCTGAAATCGCAAAATTCATAAACCAGCTTCATTCATTATCCATTGATTTTCGTGTAACAACAACAATAACCGGTTTCATGCTACAACAACTCTACAATAACAAAATATATTGTGGCTATCGTGGTGGTTGCGGCAAGGGAAAGGGACACAGGCAAAACAAAAATAAACGATGCTAGCAACAACATCGCATGCGTCGTAGCACTGATAGCCATAACAACACACAAACTGACGATCATTTGCATATAATTTCGATAGAAACACATTTTTATGCGATTTGAGTCCTCTATCTATGCTCAGTGCTAGGGGCAAGGGGAGCACACAGCACGAGAAGAGTGAAAGAGCAATGCAGAGAGCAAGTTCATTCAAAGGTCGAAAACTTTTCTCACAAGCAAGAATTTAAAGCTTTTTCGTGTGGCACTCACAAAAGCTTACGTTTTGATCTGAAAAATATTTATTACTTTTTAATGTTCTACGTAGCGCATCTTTATATTATATGATCTTTGGTTTTAGGCTTTAATAAAAAATGTAATATATTCTGCACTCTTTGCATAGAGGGTGCAGAAAAATTGAATATATTCTTGATTTCTTTTATCGGGTAAAGAAAATACCATTAGTATTTCGGTTCAAAGCAACTTTGAATTAAAGTAAATTTTTATTTTTTTCGCAATGCAACCCTATTAATAGAATCTGACAATAATATTTGACAACTATGAGGTGAATCATGTATACAATACATGAGTCTCACAAAAGTACCCAAAAAATTAAAGAAGAAGCATGAATATGGAGGGAAACACGAAAAAAACATAATTAAAAAGAAGTTTCCCATCTCTTTATCTCTGTTTCAAAGATCGACGGCGTACTGCCAGTGTCATTTAGTGCATTCAGCAGAAAATTCGATACGTAGCTGCTACACAACTTTCCGGCTGAATGGTATGTAGCATAAACCGCTCACACAACATGTTCCCTGAGCGGTCGCCATCTTAGGTAGCGAAAATATTTTATGCTACCTCGGTTGAGCGCTTTACGCTCACTTCATTTTGACAGATGATCAATCAGTTTGTTGGAAATTTGACATTTCGCAAAGAAACGCATTCAGCAGAGAGTATCACTTTATGCTACTTCGCTACCTGAGCGCTTTTTCGGCTTGAATGCACACATTGTGTGTCATAAACAGGGCAGCCGTTTTCAATTTTATAATAGTAGTTATATTATAATAGTACTACATTTAAGCTTTCTAGTAACTGATTAGTTATATATATTTTTAAGCTATTTAAAATACTTTATTCTGGTAATATTCTTATTATTGCAAATGTTAACGTTTGTACACACACAATTTGTTAAATTTTTTGGTTTAGAAAACCGTACGTTTTCTCAATAGTTTGGCGAATACATATCGCTCACTTACTTAAAGATAACTAAAAACGCGATTTTACAGAAAACGCGTTTAAAGTTTTCAATTGACATAGAAAAGGCATAGAAAGGAGACGAAATATTCTCTTCTTTTGCAGAAAACGCGGAGAGAATTCAAGATAATTAATTGAAATTTTTACACAATATGAATCATGACAACGAATAATTCTGCATAAAATCACGTTTTTTGAGTTATGACAGTCTTTTAGTAAATGAGCGATATTTATCAACGACATTGATTGGTCATTAGAGCGTATCACCAAAACTAACCTATTTTTGATCCCGCCTCAATCGTTAGATATTTGAAAGACATTTTCGAAAACAAATTTTTTTTTTGTTTTAAAGTGGTCCCTATGGTGCTATTTTGGTTTTTTCGTTGTATCTTCGGTGTTTCTTGTTCGATCCGGATAAATTATATATATGTGTGCTTGTTGATGTTATGCAAATATTTTCTTATTTTTTTTTTACCTCAAATGTTTTTTTCCGACTGATTACACAATGGATCTTCGTTCCTAACATATTACTTACTTACTTACTTAGATGGCTCTTACAACCGTTGGTCGGTTTTGGCCTGGTCTAAGAATTTTCGCCAGCCTCTTTTGTCGTGTGCTTGCTGGCGCCAGTTGGAAATTCCAAGCGTTGTCAGGTTATCCAATGCCTGGTCTTTCCAACGGAGATGCGGTCTTCCTCGTCTGCGTTGGCCACCGCTGGGTACCGAATCCAATATTTTTTTCGCTGGAGCTTCGTCGTTCATTCTCTCGACATGACCTAGCCAGCGAAGCCGCTCTATTTTAATACGCTTGACTATATCGATGTCGGCATATAGCTCATACAGCTCGTGGTTCCATCGTATTCGGTACTCGCCATTGACGCAGATTGGACCATAGATCTTGCGAAGGATTTTTCTCTCGAACGCTCCCAAAGTCCTTTCATCAGAGCTGCTCATCGTCCAGGTTTGTGATGCGTATAGTAGGACGGGCATGATTATTGACTTATAGAGCGTCAGTTTTGTTCGTCGAGAAAGAGCTCTGCTTCTCAATTGCCTACTGAGCCCAAAGTAACACCTGTTGGCAAGAGTTATCCTTCGTTTAATCTCAATACTGATATCGTTGGAGGAGTTAATGCTGGATCCCAGGTAAACAAAGTCCTTCACTACCTCAAAGAGGGTGTTGTCAACAGTGACGTGGTTTCCAAGACGCTGGGACTGTTTGTTTGTTGACACAAGATACTTCGTTTTATCTGCGTTCACTGCAAGACCCATTCGACTCGACTCTTTTTCTAGCCTGGAGAATGCTGCACTGACTTCGCGCGTATTGTGGCCAATGATGTCAATATCATCTGCATACGCCAGCAGCATAACACTCTTATAGAAAATTGTGCCGCTGCGTCTCAGGTCAGCAGCTTGGATGATCTTCTCCATTACTATATTAAAGAAGTCGCACGATAAGGAATCACCTTGTCTGAAACCTCGCTTGGTATCGAACGGAAGGGAGAGGTCCTTCCCGATTTTCACTGCACTGCTGGTGTTGTTCAGTGTCATCCTGCAAAGACGTATTAGCTTCGCAGGAATACCAAATTCAGACATGATGGCATATAGGTGACTCCTTATTGGACTGTCGAAGGCGGCTTTGAAATCGACAAAAAGATGGTGTGTGTCGATTTGTTTTTCGAGGGTCTTTTCCATGATTTGTCGGAGCGTGAAGATCTGGTCAATGGTGGACTTTCCAGGTCTAAAGCCACACTGATAAGGTCCAATCAGTTGGTTGACGATGGGCTTTAGTCTTTCACACAATACGCTCGACAGGACCTTATATGCGATATTAAGAAGGCTAATCCCACGGTAGTTGGCGCAAATGGTGGGATCGCCTTTCTTGTGGATTGGGCAGAGCACACTGAGGTTCCAATCATCTGGAATGCATTCTTCCGACCATATTCTGCATAGAAGTCTGTGAATGCATTTAAACAGAGCTTCGCCACCGGTCTTAAACAGCTCAGCCGGTAGGCCATCGGCTCCTGCGGCTTTGTTGTTTTTAAGCCGAGCTATAGCTGTTAAGACCTCGTTATAATCGGGCAGCGGAACTTCAACGCTGTCGTCCATAATTGGGGTTTCCGGGATATCATCTCCACTGGCGGGATTGTTGTCAGCGTCGCCATTTAAAAGTCTAGAGAAGTGCTCCCTCCATAACATCAGTGTACTCTGGATATCTGTCACTAGATTCCCATTCTCGTCCTTGCAGGAAGAGGCTCCGGTCTTAAAACCATCGGCCAGGCGTCTTATTTTTTCGAAAAATTTTCGAGTCTCATTCCTGTCGCCATGCATCTCAATTTTCTCGCACTCACGCATTTCCGCCTCTCGTTTTTTTCGCCTGAAAATGCGTCTCTCTTCCCTCCTCTTCTCTCGGTATCACTCCATAACAGCACGCGTTACAACCGACTGCAGGGTGGCTTTGTAGGCGGTGTCCTTCTCTGCAGTGGCGTCGCGACACTCCTGGTCGTGCCACTGGTTTCGGCGAGGGCGATGGTAGCCTATCACCTCTTCGGCAGCCGTACGCATAGAGTGGGATATGTGCGTCCACTGTCCGCATATATCGTCGATCGGAGGAGTGCTTTCTTGAAGCAGGAGTGAGAGTCGAGTAGCGAAGGCTTCGGCCGTCCGTTTTGACTGCAGCTTGTCGACGTCTAGCTTTCTAAGTGTAGGATTGCGAGCATTCTTAGCTGCGCACAGACGTGTGCGGATCTTGGCTGCGACAAGATAATGATCCGAGTCTATGTTAGCACCACGAATCGTGCGTACGTCTAGTACACTGGAAGAGTGCCTTCCGTCAATCAAAACGTGATCAATTTGGTTGCATGTTTTTTGATCAGGGGACAGCCAGGTGGCCTTATGAATATTGAGATGCTTGAATCTAGCGAAGTCAATCAACCTCATTCCGTTATCGGATGTGTTGTCGTGGAGGCTGAACTTTCCGACTGTTGGACCAAATATGTTTTCCTTACCCACCTTGGCGTTGAAGTCACCAAGCACGATTTTGATGTCATGACGGGGGCAGCGCTCGTATGCATCTTCAAGGCACTCGTAAAAACTTTCTTTGGTCTCGTCATCTTTTTCTTCTGTCGGAGCGTGCGCACATATTAGGCTTATGTTAAAAAATTTATTTAATTAATACAACCTTGAAGCGGATTATGGCAAGCCGTTCGTTCACAGGAGTGAATCGCAGGACATGATGCCGTATTCTCTTGCCAACTACAAATCCGCATCCAAACTCGTGCTTCTCCACATGGCCGCTGTAGTAGATATCACAGGATGCTTGCCGTAAGCAACCCTGTCCCTTCCATCGTCTTGGATTGCAGTGATATCAGAATTATATCTTTCCAAGATATCAATCAGTTGGATAGAGGCACCATCCCAATTTAGGGTCCGGACATTCCAGGTGCATATCCGTAAATCATTATCAGTTTTTCGTTTGCGGTAGTCGTCATCAGATTTGGGGATCATTCTTTCATTTATTCTTTTTCGTTTCATTGAAATCTTTTTTTATGTGGTGGGCTTCAAACCCAACGCACAACCTTTGCTTGATGGCCAAAGGGGAAGCCCGCCGCTCAAATTAGCCGCCAAAGTTTATCGGGCGATAGTTTTTGACGTTTCCAGGAGACACCACGCGGAGGTTTTGAGTCGACTTGAGACGATTTCGACATGGATAATGCTGGCCTCGCCAAGTTGAGGCAGTCAGACACGTTGCCATGTGAATATCGCCCCCTTGTCTCCCAAAACATATGTCTCCTAACATATTACCCTTCTCCAAAAAATCCAAAAAATTAAAGTTTATAAAAAATCATTATAACCATGGGGACAAGTGAAATCGAAAAAATGGCTTTTTGGTAGCACTTCCGACCGATTTTATGCAAAGAATAAAACTTTGGATCATAATAAAATTTTATTTTTTATTTTCAAAATTTTTTCGGGATTCAATGTGGCTGTAGCGGTCACTTCATATCAAAAATTTAATAGGTATTTTTCAGTGATCAATAATATCGAATTCCCGAAAATGCGAAAGCATTTTTCTCGATCAATGCGGTCCGCGTTAGCACTTATACTGGAGTTATCGGCGCTACAACTGGCTTGGAAAGCAGAAGGAACCTGGACTGTGGCCAGGAGAAATTGGTGTTGGGAAAAATCGCTGCATGGATTTACCTGTGCGTTTCAACTTTAATTTCAATAATATCAAGCATGTTTTATTAATTTTTTATATTTTCCTGGGCGAAATACCTACAAATATTGATACATGGATAATACGAAGCGATCACCTTTATTTGTACCACATGATTCTTGCCGTAAATAGTGGACACTGCTATGAGGTTCTGTCCCGAACTCAGCCCGGTGCTACAAGTACAGCAAGTTGGTTAACAACAGCATCACGCAACTTGCGCTCGTACGTAACACAAGAGCAGCCGTCTATGAAACTGAGAGATATCGCTTCGTTCGTAGTCAAAGTATATGCGCCATTCTGGTTTTTAGTTAAAAGCCAGCCACAAGTCATTCATGGCAGCATTCAACTTATAAATAAGTTGGATACGTGATTTGCCGGACTACTTACAGGTAGCTCTCAAACCTACCATCGAAAACAACGCGTACTGTTTTCATCATGAAAATATATTATTATCCAAGATTACTGAAAAATATGTTTACATTTCTGCCATATAAGGTGATACGGTTTAGTGGTCATGTTGCTGTCGTCAATATAGAAATAATTGGTACTCATAGAAATAATTGGTACGAGGTACTCATTAGCGATCAAAAGTGACACTCATGCTGAAATTATCTCTTTTTACTTTTTTATTTTTGTGGTAAGTGTCAGTCAGCGTCAGGGATGCCAACTGGTGGGGAATTCCCCGATTTTCGGGCAATTTCAAGTTGTTCGGGGAATGGGCTAATATTTTCGGGGAATTTTATTATTCATCTAAGTTTTAATGATTTTTTGCGGGGAATTTAATATTTTATCTGAAACTTGCGGGGAATATGAAAAGCTAACATTTTGTTGCTTTTTATAAATTGATGAGATACATTTATAAATAATTTGATTTTATTTTCCTTGACCCAATTGACGGCTCCATTCGAAGAACCAAGTTTTTCAGGAAGACCTCTTTTCAGGAAGTTTAAGGATATTTTTTAATTCAATTTTATTGTTAAATTTTTATAAATGTTTCTTTATAAACTTGAAAACAAGAAATGACATTTTAACATCATAAATGCACTGTTTCGACTTAGCATACTTCAGAATCGGGCCATTTCCATATTGTAGCTTAAAAATTTAAATTATTAGATTTTAATGTGTTTTCTTTCTCACAGTTTCAAACTTATGGCCGTTTTCACAATCTCCGGTTAGTCTAGTACTTAACCGGCAGATAGCTAACCGTACGATAGCTAAATAAGCAATTTCGTTTTCACCAAGTGTCGATTAAGTAACTTTCGGTTAGATAATTCATTGTGAATTTTTTCAATTGTGAATACGAGAAAACTGCATATCAGCTGTTTACGTTTGCTTATAATTTTATTTTTGCTGTGCAAATTTTTAACATTGATAACAAAATATAAAATGGACAAACGCAATAGACTACCCAACTTCAGTGCATATGAAGAAAGTTTTTTAATTTCATTGGCGGAGAAGCACTCTCATAGTATTGAAAATAAAAAAACCGATGCTGTTGCCTGGGAGGAAAAGAAGAAAGTATGGGAGACGATTGCACTGGAGTTCGAGGTTAGGTATGGCGTTAAAAGAGGTTCCAAAAATCTTAAAAACAAGTATGAAAACCTCTAGAGAACGACCAAGAAGAGCTTGGCTGAAGAAAGGAACGAACTTTATAAGACTGGTGGCGGTCAATGCAAAAAAAATATAGACGGAAACGTGGAGAGGCTAGCCGCACTTATGGGCCGATCAGCAACTGGATGTGCAAATAATGTTGACAGTGACGGTAAGAAAGCTATTGAATATTGGATATGAATAATTGTTAACACAAATTTTTCAGCTATAACTGAATCTGAACAGTTTAATTACATTTTGGATGAGTCTGTCCAAAGCGCCATGATGGAAGATTTAACACAAGCTCTGAAAGTATTAGAAAATGTAAGAATCAATTCTGTAATGACTTTTTGGTAGTGTTAAGTTTAAAGCTAATTCAGTTATTATTGTTCTTTGCTTTTTCAGATTAACTCACAGGACAATTGTAATAACTGGTCTTCTTGGAATCCAGCTCAGTTACAGAATAAGAAGAGTGGTAAGCTGTCATCCAAATGCGCTGAAAAGAAATCAAAAAATGCAGGTACCAATCCACAGCACATTTTCTGGGAGAATGAAGAATTGCGGTCGACAGAGAAGCACAGTTGGAAGGCAGCGAAACATATACACGAGACAGAAAAGCACAGTTGGGAGAAAACTCACGCAGCATTGAAAACCCAAATTTTGGAGTTGGAGCTGGAGATGAAATCACAGCAGCTGCAATAATTTTTGTTGGGTCTAAGTTGAGACTGTGCTTTTTTATATGTACCTAGCCTCTCCACGTTTCCGTCTATATTTTTTTTTTTGTATTGACCGCCACCAATCTTATATATTTCCTTCCTTTCTTCAGCCAAGCTCTTCTTGATCGTTCTCTTGAGGTTTTCATATTTGTTTTTAAGGTTTTTGGAACTTATTTTAACGCCATATCTAGTCTAGAACTCCAGTGCATCTTCTACCACACTATTTGTTTCTTCTAGGCAACAACATCTGTTTTTTTGTTTCCTATAAAGGGCTAACTATAATAGCCATATGCTGGCAGACTGAATTGTCAAAATGAAAGCGAGCTCATATAAATATATGAGCATACCCATAATTGGAATTGCCTCAGTTTCGTTAAGTTTCGTTGACTTTCATTGGCTTATTGGAGAGCGATTCAAATCGCTCATAGCATAGGCAAGTGTCAAAAACAAATTGAAAAGAAAAATTCATACAGTTCAATCAAAGCAACAAGGGCTGTGTTTGTTAATTTTTTTTTTTTATATCATTTATATATATTTTTTTCAAAAAATCTGACAAATAAGCACAGACAAAACAAAATAATTTTGTGACACTTCACAAAGCCAACGTCGGGCAATTATGGGCATTCTTCGATTTTGACAACAGCCGGCTGGCTTTCCGTTCAGTTTTTGACATAAACGTATGCCAGCATGTGGCTATTATAGTTAGCCCTTAATGTGGATGGTACTCCTCTACCGACTACTGAATTGACTGAAGTGCAAATATTTTTTAGTTTGTTTTTGTTTTATTAAACTAATATTTTTTTATTAATGATATGAGTATGTGCCTTAAAGATGACTGAACACAAAGTACAAAATATTTTAAAGTTTTTTTTTTATTAAAATAATTTTAATTTTTATTTATTAAATGAATGTAAAAAATTTATCTTCTAATATTGTTAATAAAATGAAATGTTTTTGTTAAAATGAATTTTGTTATTTTCTTGTGATATGTGATAAGGTGGCTGATATGATTTTAATCTACAATTAAAAAATTTTTTAATGTTAATATTTTAGTATTGCTGATTTTGATTCTTTTAAACAAACCGTGCAAAATAGTCTTGAATAAGAGCTGTTCTGGTACTGCTGTTCCTATTGTTTTCTGTCCCATTGGTTATCTCAACATCAAAAATATCATCTTCCACAACGTTTTCTTCAAGAGGAGCTTGTGCATCATTCTTCATGCGAGTTATGTAAATAAAGAATACAGGTCGTGGGTTTTTTACGTTTTATTTGTTCAAACGGAATCTTAAGACTAAATAAGTAACAAAATTGTAAACTAGAGAAGAGCTTAATAAACTAGGTCGCTTATAACTTAATGAGAGCTTAATACAGTAGAGAGAAATAATAATGTAGCATAATGTAACTTGCGTGCAACATTATGTAACAAAGTACACGCAACAATAACTGCCATAGCCGTGTCTCGGCGTGTACTTTGTTACATAATGTTGCACGCATGAAGAATGATGCACAAGCTCCTCTTGAAGAAAACGTTGTGGAAGATGATCTTCTTGATGTTGAGATAACCACTGGGACAGAAAACAATAGGAACAGCAGTACCAGAACAGCTTTTATTCAAGACTATTTTGCACGGTTAGTTTAAAAGAATCAAAATCAGCAATACTAAAATATTAACATTCAAAAATTTTTTAATTGTAGATTAAAATCATATCAGCCACCTTATCACATATCACAAGAAAATAACAAAATTCATTTTAACAAAAACATTTCATTTTATTAACAATATTAAGAAGATAAATATTCTCGTGTCAACCCTCATTCCAAGTGATAGCACTGGAAACCGGCGCTTTAATACACCGAAGCACCTTTCAATACAATTCCTCGTACGTATTTGAGATTCGTTGTAGAGTCGGTCAGCCGATGTAGTGGGCTGTAAAAGGGGTGTCATCTTAAACTCACTAACACCGTATCCACTATCGCCTAGAAGATAACAGTGACCGAATTCTTTTTGCTCAAACCTGTATTTAAGGTGACTATTATTGAAAATGTTGCTGTCATGAGCAGATCCTGGCCATCTGCATACAAGGTCGACTATTTCCAAATTTGCGTTACACACTGCCTGTATATTGAAAGAAAAGTAACCCTTTCTATTTCTAAATATCTCGGCGTCTTCACCGCCGAAAGATTGTATCCTAATATGCGTTCCATCGATGCATCCCACCACTTCAGGAAATTTTGCAATTTTATGAAAGGCATGATTTGCCTTTTTGATGTCATTGTTGTTTGCTGGCATTTTTATATACTCTTTTGAGATTCCAGCAAGTGCAAACGAAACTACTTTGATAACTCGGCTGACTGTGGCCACATTCACTCCACAAAAATCACCCACAGTAATCAAGCCCTAACCAAAATAGACGATTTGCTCCGTAACGAGCGAAGACGAAAATGTTCGCTTAAATGCAATTCAATCTTGTTGCCCGAAATAAGCAAACGTAAACACATCGAAACTGAACGAAACGGTTTGACGAGACGTTTTGTTCCGTAAGAACCGAACTTTCAGCGTCTCAACCCGTCAGCAACAAAAGTGCAGAGTATTTTTACATAAAGTATTGTTGCATTTTTATCACTTAGTGCAAGAAACAATATTTTAATGAATTTATAGGCATTGTTAGGGATAAAGAAGGCATTTATATGCATTTAAATCAGTTGGCAGCTGACCAGCCTAGACGAGTTCAAGAACGTTTCATTTTGGGTTTAATGTCAAAACAGACGTGGTGACCGTGGCATGCAGGTTAAGTCTGTGGCTTAACATGCTCGGAGCCCGAGTTCGATCCCCAGTCGCGGCGAAAAGTTTTTTCAATAAAAAAAATTTTTCTGATCGGTCACCACCTCTGTGCAGACAATGGCAAACCTCAGAGAGTAAATAATGCCATGTAAAGCTTCTTGAGAACATTAGCCGTTCGGAGCCGGCATAAAACATGTAGGTCCAGTTCTCGATCAATTGTGTGCAAACATTTAATAACACACACAACACAATTGATCATAAGAAGCTAGGTCAAAGTCCTTTCAAGGGCTGAAATGGCCAATTTGTTGTTGTATTTTTTTGTTAAATAAATAACAATTAAATAAATCTATACAAGCTTTAAGTTTTTTTCCAATTGTCAATTTTCGTCAACCCTTCAACGTTGTCATATCTATTTGCATGTGTCCTTTATCTATTTTGTTTCAAACTCAAAACTAATTTTTTCCATTTTTGCGTACAATAAATAAATATTAATTGCTTTCTTTGCTCAGCTGTTCTTCCGATTAGCAGCTAACCGGGACTATAACCTGCCGTTAACTTAACCGACAGATAAGTTCTAACTGAACATTGAGAAAATGCTTACTTGCTAACCGCTGGTTAAAGTTCCGATAAGTGCTTAACCGGACATTGTGAAAACGGCCCTTAAACTGCTAATGTGTACTGAAAAGCGTCAGTAAAGTATTCAACGCGAATATGGATGAGAGCAACGATTTCTGATAAGAATTTATATGCAAGTTTTATAACCATCAAGAGGTATTAAATAATATGTAAACATAAAACAGTGCGGTTTTCCATGAAAATATTTGTTTGTATCTTTCTTTTTACGTCTTCAAAGAAACAGTTGAATTTTTTAGTGTCACTCAAGACCACATTGCTCAGTTTATAATTTACTTTGCTTGCGGGACGTGCTGCTTTATATTCCTGTTTTCTTTTAAAAAAGCTGGTAATACCGACTCTTACAGTTTTGAAATAGTATGTTTATGGTTTTTGACCAGAAAGACCGCTCAAATAAAATGTGTTTTAAGTTAGCTACAATTAGTAATAATGTTCATGTTTGGGTGGTATAAAAGTACGCAGGATCAAAACGTAGTAAAGTACTACAATTGAAGTACTTTCGGCAGCGCTGGTCATGATATGTTTTACGCTGTTTGCTTGTCTTTTTGTTCTCTTCTTATTCTACGCTGCTTTTTGTCTCTATTTTGTTATCTTTGTCGGCAACTGCAACTGAAATTTGCGAATTTTTTGTCTATAATGCTATTGCGCTATTTTTTATGCTTGCTTCTGTTTACTAGATCAGTCAGGTTAAAGTAACGTGGATCAGATAAATAAACTGTGGTTGCCTCTTCTAACCAAACTGGTCAGGTTAAAATAACGTGGATCAGGTCAGAGCATTTTTCCCTGAGTGTAAGCTCTGTGGTGAATTACTTATTTCAGCAAAAAGATGGCATTTTAAACGGAAGCTAGAAACTGATATGATCTTTTGTTTTTATAGAAACTTTATTAGCCCATCCACAATAACGACAACAGGCGACGGACGACAGGTCTCCACTCTGTCGTTGTAGAGAAATTTCGGGCGACTTGAATTTTTTAAACGCGACAACAACAAGCTACAGCAGAAAGTACTTAGTGAAATCAGCAATATTTTTTCAGGTTATTGAATTGAATTTAAATTAAATTATATTATTTAATAAACTCACATCAAAGATTGCAATTAAATATATAAATTGAACATAGAAACGAGCACTCGAGCAGCCAGCACGAAAAAAACACGAATGTAAACAATGGCTGAATTTCTTTTTGTCGTCTGTTTTCGTCGCCAAATTAGAATTAAATTGAAGCTGGCTACAGCGACATTTGACAACCCATAAGAAATACATGTAAAATAAAAGTGACGTTTGACGCTCGTCGCCCGTTGTCGTCATTGTGGATGGGCTATATATTATAAACTAATATTCAAATTGAATATTTTTGCTACAAGTGCTATTATAACCCTTGGCATTAATCTATGGATAAATTGCAAACAAACTGAGGAGAAACGAAGTTTAAAGACATTAAAACATGAATCAGTATTCACAGTTTTAAACTCACTCTGCCAGTCAATACAACCAATTGCATTATTTAAAAGATTAAAATTGCAGACTTTGAAATAAAAGTTGAACATAACATCCTTGCCTACAGCCAAACTGTGGTAATTATAAAAATTTACTTGAATATCTAGAGGAAAATGGTGAACATTAGCTGCAGATATAGGAAATGGAGATTTCATTACATTATAATTCATATTATTAGTAATAAAAACTAAATCCAATAAGCTATTGAATAAATTAAAACAACAAGTATCGCCTGTTCAATAAATTAAAACAACTACTATCGCCGTGGATTCTATAGGAAACCTGCGGGGGCTGAGCTACAAGCTGCCGGACGGGTCACAGGTTGTGGATAGTGGACGGCCTCTAGATATAGTGTCCCGGACAAGTAGCGGGTGACCAGCTAGGGTGTGAAAGGGTGAAGTGTTGGACATGCCCTGCGCTACTGTCAAAGCGAGTCTGAACCGCCTCTAAAGCTCCAAGTCCAAAACTCACTGCCTACTATAGACTACAAACTTGAGGAGAAACCAGCCTCGGAAACCAACCCCCACTACGTTGACGACCACCGCAAACGAAAAACGGAAAATAATTTGCGAATATGCAACTGGAATGTCCTGACCCTTTGTAGGGAAGGTGCCTCTGTCCAATTGGCGAAAGCACTCGTAAAAATAAAGGCTGCCAACACCGCCATCTAGAAGATTCGATGGAAAGGACAATGCTGCTCTCAGAGAGCAGACTGCGATATCTAGTACAGCTGACATGCGGGAAGCACGAATTCGTATGCGAATTCGTCATAAGCCGGAAACTACGCCACCTTGTTTCCCGGTTCACACCTGTCAACGAAAGGCTGGCCACAATCCGCATCAAGGCAAAATTCTTCCACATAAGCCTAATTTACGGGCATGCCCGACGTAGGAAAAGGACGATACTGTCAAGGACACCTTCTACGCGAGGAGGACGTGTATGATCACTGTTTGGCCCAAAACGTGAAAATAGTCCTGGGTGATTTCAACGCGAAGGTCGGAAAATAAGGTATTTTTGGCTCTACTGTCGGTGAGTTCAGTCTCCACGAGATCACCTCGAACAACGTTCTAAGGCTGATCGACTTCGCCGCGGCGCGAAACATGGTAGTTAGTAGCACCAGATTCGAACACCTAGATATCCACAAGGCCACCTGGCTGTACCCAGATCACAAAACACGAAACTAGATTGATCATGTTGTGATCGACGGAAGGCACGCTAGATGTACGCATTTTTCGGGGAGTTAATATTGACTCCGACCATTATCTTGTTGCAGCCAAGATCCGCATGCGATTGTGCAATGCAAAGAATGAACGCACAGGTGTGCAACGAAAGCTTGATAGCGATAAGCTGCTATCACAACGGACCGCCGAGGCCTACTCCGCTCAACTCTCGGTAAAGCTTAACCAACCTTACTCTGAACTTGATGATGCAGGCGGATTTTGGGCGAATATATCCCACTCCTTGCGCACTGCTGCTGAGGAAGTCATTAGTTTTCGGCTCCCGCAACCTCGTAATCAATGGTATAACCAGGAGTGTCGCGACGCAACAGCAGCAAAATACGCCGCATATAAAAAGACGCTGCAGTCAGCTGCAACGCGAGCCATGCGCGAGAACTATCGTGAAAAGAGGAAAAAAAGGAGATGCCTTTTCAGACGCAAAAAACGAGAGCAAGAAAAGCGTGAGCGTGAAAAAATTGAGGTATACCAGGGCAAGAAGGATACTCGAAAATTCTACGAACAGGTTAAGCGTTTAAACCAAGGTTTCAAGCCCGGAGCATTCACTTGTAAAGATGAAAATGGTTATCTGGTAACAGATACGCAGTGCGTTTTCATAAAATGGAGGCAGCATTTTCCAATCTGCTTGCGGGCGACGATCCCAACAATTCCGCCCTTGGAGAATGTGGTCCAACACCACCAATTGACGATGATGAGAGTGGAAATTTAACCGCCTTGCCATAACGAGGTTTAAGTTGCTATGAAGCGTCTCAATAACAACAAAGCCGCAGGAGCTGATTACCTGAGTTGCTTAAAACCGGCGGCGGTGAATTGATAAGTTGCTTGCAGTGTGCTTTGTTCTATACTTAAAGGAGACCCGACAATCTGCGCCAACTACCAAAGTAACAGTCTTATTTCCAAACACATACCAAAACACTGATTAGACCTTATCAGTGTGGCTTTCGACTTGTCAAGTCCACCAAACCCCTTGTTATTATACCACGCCAAATCCTGAAAAAAACTCACGAAAATCAAATCGACACCCACCATCTTTTTGTTGATTATGAAGCTGACCAGAAGGAAAATGTGGAATACATGACTTGAAGAACGCATGAATTCTTCGTTGAAAAAAGAGACAAAAAAGATACATGACCGAGTAAAATATCATAGAATGCGAACTTTTTTATTTTGAATGAAATTATTGTTTACTTTTAGTTTTTTGTCAGTGAAAAAAACTGTAAATTAGAAACTGTGAAATTTGAAAAAAAACAAGTGTCATTTACTTTTTCTGTTATAACTACAAATAAAATAAATTATAAAAACGGACTCGAAAGCATTCACTTTTAAATACATTCTTTAGTCATGTAGGAAAAATCACATATTTTATGAGCAAGGATTTTATTCATGATAAAATTATATGATATTTCTTGCATTCTTTAGGAATGCAAAAAGGGATGCATGATTTTCCTATGACATCGCCGTGTAAAAAATCATGCGTTCTGGAATGTATAGTTCATGGGAGTGGTGCATTCTAAAACACATTCCTATACATGACCATTTCCTTCTGGGTGCGTTCGAAAGCCCGATTCGGGATTGCCTGTACGCAGCAATGTCTGAGTTCGGTATACCTGCAAAGTTGATAAGATTCTGCAGGATGACGTTAAGCAATACATACAGCATCCGTCAAGGTAGAAAATGACCTCTCCGAAACCTTTAATACCGAACGAGGTTTCAGGCAAGGTGACACGCTATCATGCGATCCATTCAATTACATCATGGAGGGGATCCTACGAAAGGCAGGTTTACATCGCAATTGAACTATATTCTACAAAGGTGCACAGCTCCTTGCGTATGCTGATGATATGGATATTATCGGCAGAACCAAGAGAGATGTAACTGCTGCTTTCGACGCTACTGAAAAGGAATCAGCGAAAGTGGGTTTAACGGTGAACGATGGCAAAACAAAGTAAAGGGTCCGCCAAATAACTTTTTTTTTTGAGCATGCTATAAAAAAAAAAAACTACTGAATATTTTCTCAAATTTATTTTTTTTATTTGAATGTACAATCTTTCCGGTAAATAATGGAAAATAATTTCATTCAAATGGCTGCCTCGGCTGGCCATACAGTAGCCTACACGATCGGACCAATTTTTAAGCACTATGGATTGTGTGCAGCTGTATTTCACCAATGGCTTCACGAACATTGTCCTTTAAAGCGTCAATTGCGAAAGCGATTGCAAAGCGACAAATAATGGTCCAACGGTGTCAAATGCAATCTTCAAAAACAGGGCGCAAAACATCGAGTAAAGCTTCGGTTGTGTGGCACGTAGTGCCGTCCTGTTGAAACCAAATGTTGCCACTATCTTCCTCTTCAATTTTTGTGAACAAAAGTTCGTTCAACATTGCCTGATAACGATGGCCATTGACTGTAACGGCCACTCCCTGCTCATTTTCGAAGAAAAATGGCCAATGCCTCTGGATCAAAATCCGCACCAAACAGTGACTCGTTTTGGGTGCATCGGCTTTTCAATGTATGCGTGCGGGTTTTTTGTGCGACAATTTTGCTTGTTTACATTCCCGCCAAGATCAAAATGAGCTTCATCTGAAAAGATGATTTTTTTTTTTTGTAAAATCGGCATCTTCTGTAAGTCGATCGCAGGCATTGGAGTCGAACGCATTGGATGGTCAGTTGGCTTCAACTCCTGAATCAATTGGACTTTGTATGGCGTCATACCAAGGTCTTTATGAAAAATTCGTCTCAATGATGTCTCCGAAATGTTCAATTGTCGAGAACTACGGTGAGTTGATGTTGATGCCGCTTCACGCACACTTTCTGCAACAGCAGCAATATTCTCGGGTGAACGCACTGTTTTTGGCTTTTCACGCTTTGGTTTATCGATGAGGATGCCAGTTTCTTTCACTTTTTTCACAAGATAAAGAACATACGGAGCTGACGGTGCTTCTGTTCTTCCAAAATCCGTACGCAATTTTCGCACACATTCTGCAACATTACCATGATTTTCAAAGTAATGTCGCAATATTTCCCAGCGTTGTTCAAGCGTATACACAACCATATTCGTTCAGCGGAAGGATAAAACTAACTATCTGTCAAATCAGACATGTGCTAAGTGTTACCATTCACGAAATAAGCACTAGTTAAAAAAAGAAAACATTAGATGGCGGCCTTTTTATATGCTGTCTTCTATAGTATTTTCGGTTTTAAAATGGCTTGGGTCTAAATGCGTTAAGAGAAGAATAACAATTGCTAATAGGTGCTACAAGGGTTCAGCAAACAATTAGGTTCCAGTGCCCTCTCCGGATCGACAAAACTAATACTCTACAAGATGCTCATCATACCTGTGCTTCTCTATGTCACTTAGGCATGGGTGGTATCGCAAACAGATGCAGCCGCTCTTGGGGTGTTCGAGAGGAAAGTTCTTCGCAAAATCTTTGGTCCTGTTCGAATTGGCGACGACTATCGCATTCGAATGAACCACGAACTGTACGAGCTCTACGACGACATTGACTTAGTCCAGCGTATAACAATTCAGCGACTACGTATGGATGAAGAATCTCCAGCGAAAAAGGTGTTTGAGGTGAAAGCCAAGGGTCAACGAAGAGAAAGACCATGCCTCCAATGGAGTGACCAGGCGGAGGAAGCCCTAACCACGCTTGGTGAGAGATTGGACGCGGCGCGTGCGAAGCAGGAACGCCTGGCGAGAGTTAATGAAGTCGGCCGTAACCCGATCTCTGGTTGTCATGGCCACCTAAGTAAGTAAGTAGTATCGCCTGTGGTCAAAATTCGACCAAATTTTTGTTTGATTTAATATAATTATACAAAATAGTCGGAGCACTCCTTCTCCGCACTCTGAATCATTTAAAAACAATAGTCATAATCGGTTGAGAAACACAGGAGGAAATGGTTCTTAACTGTTTTCCCTTCGCATATTTATGTATAGATTATTTATCTGAGTTAGACCAATACTTAAAAAATTATCAACAAGATACATATCAACTTCACTCGTCACATTTGATGGTGTACGATAGTAGCCACCCGACTGAATATTCCAAGAGATGTTAGCAAGATTAAGTATATTAATAACAAAAGAAATTCAATTCCTTTTAACAGCAACAAGAACACCACCACCACGAAGTCATCCAGTAGCATGTGCTTCACGATCATTTCGATAAACATTGTAGAAATGAGATAAAAAAATTCTAAATTATTAAAACTATTGTTAAGCCACGTTTCCACAAACACTAAAACATCGTACTCGCACTTGAAAGTGGCAGCAAAGAACAAAGCAGATTAAGTCTTTAGACCAGAAACATTCTGATAGTAAATCTTTAATGAATGTATTTTAGAAACTGAGCGCGACTTAGTTGTAGCAACACCTGTTGTTGTACCGGCTTTTGAAAAGAATTCAAAAATCTTAATTTTGACATCAACTGGCCAAATTTTATATCAGTTGGAGATTTGTTCGAGAGTTGAAAACGAACCCATGCGGCCTGGTGGGAACCAGTCAGGTTCACGTTTCTGAGGTGTTTTTGATGGAATCTGACGGTGACAGTTTTGAAAACAGTGCACTCGCAATAACGTGACCTTATAAAAACCTAGAGTTAACGTTTGCGAAATGTTCACGTTCGCGAATGCCAAAATTTGGGGGAAACATTAAGCTTTTTATCATAATTTCGGCCTACTATTGCATAATGTCTTGATTAAAATTTTATTTTCTGAATAAACCACAGAAAGATGTACAGCAGATACTTACACAGCAGATACACAGCCAGTGCACTGTAATGTTCTTTGTAATGAATACTTACGTTTTTAAAAGAAGTACTTTTGAAAATAAGAATAAATAAACTACAGTTCAAGTACATATCGCAGGATTGAAAGAACAATCACTTAACTGCAAAAGTCGAAATAGTGCAGGAAAGTCAGACGAAGTTCCTTTAACAATTAAAAATTATATTCTTTAATGTAACAAAATGTATACTTGTATGAACGTAATTGTTTCCGAGGACAAAACCAAATCATTTCAGAAATGCCATATACAAAGCTGATTTCATGATAACATTATAGCAAACTAAGAAGCAATTTTACAACCCTCCTCCAGAACGGTAAACGCTGATTTTATGTTTCAATTGAGCCGCTTCATGTTTTTGTTCTTCAAGTTCAGCCATTCGTGCAAATCGTGAATAAGCAACATCTCCAGTTTTGATAGCAGACATCATCTTTAAAAAAGAAAACTTGTTATTGGTTTTCTACAATAAAACTTAAATAGAAAACTACACTAAGCTGAAAACATAAACAAAAACAAAATATGGAACTTTATATTCATAAACCTGAATCAAAATATTGGCAAGTGAATTATTGTTTTCTCGTTTCACATCTGTTTTGAAGCTAACACAATAACTATGACTAATGCCGTAGCTAGGGTTAGTCGCATCCGGGGAAGAAAATAAATTGTACAACCCTTAGTGAGTTATACTTAACCCAATAAGAGTAATGTTTTAAAATTAACAACTAATTAATATAATTTTTATACCACCACGCGTACTGCGTAAGGGGTAAATTAATTTTGTTCACGACGTGTGTTACGCCCATAAGGAGGCGTGGTAGGTACAGAAAAGTATATACATTCTTGATCAGCATTACCACCTGACAGCGGCGTACCGAGAGGTTAAGCCGCCCGGGGCGGATTCCCAATTGACCGCCCCTCTCATATACAATTTACAAAAACATCTTTGATATTTATATAGGGTTTTGTAGGCATTGTTTTCTAACAAACACAGAGAAAAATAGTGCCACATAAAATCTACAAGATCTCTTCTTTAAACGTATTTTAAGATACTTTTTAAGAAGAAATCTCAAGATATCTTCATAATTACTTCTAAAATCCATATTTTCAAGACTTTTCAAAAGCAAGGGGCATGAAAGATGAAAGAGAAGAGGAATTTTTTAAGAAAAAATCTTCTTGTTTTTCGGCATAAATCTTCTAAAATTTATTTAGTAAGATTTCTTCTAAAATTCATATTTTTAAAACTTTTTTTCAAGTTCTAGACTTCGTGTATCGTTTATTCGTTATTTCTTATTTATTTATTCAATATTGATACGAAAAGCATATCATGTAGAAAACTTTGTAGCTTCCTGACATTTCTTCCGAAAAAAATCAAAAATAAAACCTAGTAGCTTTATGAGATTTCTTCTTAAACAAAATCAAGAAGAAAACCTAGTAGCTGTATGAGATTTCTTCTTAAATTAATTTAAGAAGACATAGCCAATAACTTTAAGAACATCTTATTAGTAAAAATCATAGAGAAATCTTTTTAACTTTGTTCTACATTTTTAGGTTTTTTGTGGCGATTCTTCTGTGTGCACACATGGTATTTTTATCGAAAATCTTAAGAATATAATCCGTTTTGCGCAGACAAAGCCTTTTTTGTCAGCGGGTGCGAAATAATTAAACGAAGAAAAGTCTTCAACTCTCAAAAATGCAATGCAGAATTTATTCATTTCAATTTTAACTTAGCTTAGAGTTCAAGAAAAGAATGTTTCGTTATTTCAAGGGTAAATAACTAGCAACAAGTAACTGAGCAATGATTATGATTATGTTTGTATGTATCAATTGAGTGAAAGAGCGCAAGAGCGCACAACGGCAAATATAAGAAATAGAATATAAAAAAAGTATGTGCATGAAATGTTTTAACCCTTCTGCGAACCAAATAATTTAACCCTTCTGCGGCCATCCTCCCCCCGTTGAAACATCATCAATTTGAATTGGCAGCACAGCTATTTTTCGGAATGCTCACTTTATAACTCTATTGCTGGTTTGCAATACCACAACTCGCACCACACCGTCATCTCCAGGGATAGTATCTATCACACGACCAAGTTGCCACTGAAGAGGTGGGAGATTTTCATCCTTTAGTAGTAACATTGAGTTCAAACAAATATTGGGTGATGAACCTTGCCATTTGCTTCGCTCTTGTAAAGTGGTCAAATAATTGGAGCTCCATTTTTTCCAGAACGCTTGTTGCAGGAAGCAGACCCTTTGCCATCTGCTGAGCCGACTGATGTCGAGTTGAGTTACATCAGGTTCAACAAAGCTTGTAAATGGTGCACCAATAAGAAAATGTGCCGGAGTTAAAACGTCCACGTCGTCCGGATTTTCTAAAAGTGCATAGAGAGGTCGAGAATTAATTATAGCGGAGTTCTGACACACAAGTGTGCGCAGCTCCTCAAACGTTAAAATCAACAAACCAACAACCCGATGTTGGTTGTTATAATCCGCCAAAGTGCGGAGACCGCGGAGGAATGAATCGCCATTCAATCCCATCTTCAATGCACTGTTGTTGAATTGCTTCGATATGACGCTGGGACATAAAAAGAATCTTCAGCTCTTTCAGCTCATTTTTGGCGCTTACGAAATTTATTGCGTTATCAGACCAAATTGTTTTTGGCCTGCCTCTTGTGCAAATGAAGCGCTTTAGAGCAGGCAGGAACGAAGAAGTTGACAAGACACCTACGACCTCTAAATGTGTCGCCTTCGTCGAAAAACAAATAAATATGCAAATATAGCACTTCATTGGAGGCCTGTTGCGCACTTCAGACTTGTAATAGAATGGACCGCAAAAGTAAACTCCAGTGGTGAAAAATGTTCTGCTAGCTTGTATTCTCTCTTGCGGCAAGTCTGCCATGATGTGCTCAACGATTTTCGGGTTGAGCCTGAAACAGCGAACGCACTTGTTGACAATGCTGCTGATCGCTTTTTGACCACCGATTGACCAATATTGTAGCCAAATTGATGCCAACAGACTTTGAGGACCAGCATGTAGCAACTTCCGATGAAAAATTTCAACCATTGAAATTGTGACTGGATGCTGCCTTGGAAGAATTATTGGATGGCGAGCGTCAAAATCCAGCATTCGCAGACGTCCACCAACACGCAGAAGGCCAAAATCGTCGACAAAAGGGTTTACCGATGAAACTTTCCTCGATGACTTAATTTTTTTTTTGTCTCGAAGAGTTTTTAATTCGTGTGCAAAATTGCTGATGCTGAATATTACAAAGTAATAAGCGTGTGCCTAACTGAATATCATGTGGAGTAAGAGCATCAAATGTTCTGAGCTGTTCCTTGTCTCTTCTCGACCACAATCTGGAGACGTAGGCGAATATCCGCTGTAACTTTCCAAAATTGTTGTGATGCTTGCACCCGAGCGTTAAATCTACCAATCCAGATGTTGCAACCAAAGCATTTCTGCGACGTTCGGGCAGATTTGCGATCAAGTTGAGTTCTTTCAGCCAGCGTTCTTCCCATTCTTGCAGAAACGATGGCCCATGCTTCCAGAGCGATAGATAAAAAAGATCTTTCGGAGATGCACCTCTTGATAATATATCGGCTGGGTTTTCAATTGTTGGCACGTGATGCCACAGCATGCCATCTGTAAGTGATTGAATTTGACTTACTCAATTACAAACGAAAATGTTGAAATTAGTAGACTCTTCACGAAGCCAAGAAAGTACTACGGTCGAGTCGGACCAGCAATGGATGCTGCAATATGCCAGTAGCGAATGTTGCTTTGATTTTATCGATATGAGTAGCTCAGCGAGCAACAAAGCGGCAGATAACTCTAGCTTGGGCACGGTGAGTGACTTCAATGACGAAACTCTCAACTTTGAGCAGAGAAAGAACGGCGCGCTTAGTGATGGGCTTGGTTACATCGATGGGCGTAAATGAAAAAATGAAATTATCAGCTTTTGGCTCCCAAATCAGGCCGAGTGCCTTGGTGATATCAGTTCCATCATCAAACTTTAAAAATTGCTCGCGATCAATTGTGGTACGCCTTTAAGAGCCTCGGGGTCGTTGGAGCACCATTTTGTAATCGGGAACTTTCCACGTTGCAAAAGTTGAGTTACCTGTTGACGAATTTCAACGGCCTTTTCAATCGTGTCACCTCCATACATGAGATCGTCGACGTAGAAGTCCCTGCGCAATACCTTTGCGCCAAGAGGGTAAGACTGCTCTTCATCAAGTGCCAACTGATGCATGGCGCGAATCGCCAAGAAGGCTGCAGGCTTTGTGCCGTACGTCACTGTATCGAGAGAAAATATTTTTATTTCATCCTCAGGGTTATCCCGCCAAAGAATACATCGCAACATATTGTCAGGGTGCAGGACGCGGACACAACGGTACATCTTGCATATGTCACCAGTTAAAGCAACTTTAAAGAAACAAAATTGCAAAATTGTGTTAAATAACTTTGGCTGTATAGTGGGTCCAGCCATCAGCGCATCGTTAAGTGAAATGCCAGAAGTCGTTTTGGCTGAGCCGTCAACTACGACTCTCAACTTCGTTGTCGTGCTATCACTTTTGTTCACGCAGTGCTACGGCAAGAAATAAGCAGTGAAGCTTGGGTCTAATTTAGCCTGCGACATAATATGTGTCGACAAGGAATAACAGCTAAACTCATTTTCAATATTTCAGGAGAGAATTTTTAAAATTAAAATTGCTGCCTAATATAAGAGCACCCTGACTTTTGCTGCTTAGATTTGATGGCCTCAAACATTTAATTTTTAAGTTACAACAATAAAAATGTGCGTACTAGTGTTTTTATTTGCGAAAAATCACAATGAAAGTAAGTACCTCAGTTTGTCCCAACTCGACTTTAGCGGTTATTCCTTGTCGACACAGATATGTTGTAATTCCTTATACTCATTTAAAAATGAAGAGTATTGTTTTTTAAGCAAAGATTACGCAATAGCTTTCTTTCAAGCCCTTTGAACCGATGTAGTGCTTGTGTGTAGTAATCGCCAAGCACATTGAGATTTTCCTTAAAAGGGAGCCGAACAGCGTACTCACCCGAATTGAGCCGAACATAATTTTCCTTGAATTGGTGCTCACAGTTAATTTTTTCTTGCGTGAAGCATGTAGCAGGGGAGCTGCTCTCGATTTCCCAGAATTGCTTAACTAGGACATCTTAATTTGCGTCATCCTCATTTTCGACGAATTGCGCATTTGTAGCTACAAGCGAAGACGATTTGTGGTATGACTGTAAACCACCACCACAAGCTATCCAGCCAAGTCTACTTTTTTGAAGAATCGGTAGACTGCTTGACAAACGAATTTGGCCAACGCTCATGAGGTCGAAGAATAACGAAGCACCGATCAAAACATCAATACGTTGCGATCTATAAAATAACGGATCGGCTAGCTTTAAGTTGTTTCGGATGTTCCATCCTTCAATGTTGATATCGAGATTTGGCTGATAATCTGTGTTGGTTCTAGTGACGATAGCTGGGAACGACAAAGTGAAATCACCTGCTTGTGATGTTTCGAAACTATCAACAGTTTTATCAGCAACGAAATTGGATTCTCCTATGCCTGATATTTGTGTTAAAGACGATTTTACTTGAAGCTGCAGATTGTGTGCTAAGCGTGGGTTACGAAATTGATTTGTGAGGCAGAGTCGAGGAGCGCGCGGCATGGGACCAGGCATCCAGTGTAATCTTCAACTAGAATAATTGCTGTGGCAAGTAAGGCAATATTTTCAGAAGAAAAACTTTGGACTTCAGGAGGCTGGTTTGGGAACTATTGACGCCCGGTGCATCCGAAGTTGGGGAATTCACGTCAATGTGAAGTAACGAGTGATGCTTTGATGAGCAGAGACGACAGTGTCCTAATTTGCACGTTTGCAATGTATTCCCCTTGCCCAAGCAGTTAAGGCATAGTGACAACCGTTTGGCTTCCCGGTAGCGCAAAGTTGACGTTAGATCACGGAACGCTGAACAATTATATATCCAGTGGTCATTTGAATCATTCGAATTACAAAACAAGCATTTAGATGGGCGTGATGAAGCCACAAGAGCGTGCCGAGAGTGGCTGATATGTTGAGCAGCCTTTTTGCCTTGAACTGATGATGAAGTCGATACGACAGCTTCCAAATTTTCAAGCATGCGACACCTTTTCTCATATGAAAATATTCAACATAATGTTACTGCCATCGCTCTCAGAGTGGAACGCCTGGAAGAGACCTCTTCTAAAGTACAGAACCTTGAGGCTGAGCTCGCTGCCGTGCAGCGTCAACTGGCAATGCACGATAACACTGCCGTGGCATCAGAACTTCGGCTGCATGGCATTCCTTTTTTTGACAAAGAAAATCTCTCAGATATTTTTAACACTTTGTGCAAAACTCTCGATGTTTGCACCACCGCAATCAAATCAATTCATCGCTTGAAGAAACATGGCAATTTTCGTACTAAAACCGACCCAATTATAGCAATAAATCTCACTTCCCCAGGCGAACGTAACAATATCTTAAAAATAATTACTGATTTCAAACGCAATAATAATGATTTGCTTAGACTATGTCATGCCGGTTTCGAGTCGAACCAGCCCATTTTTGTCAATGAATGCCTCAGCAAAGCAAACCATGACTTCTTCAAAGCAACCCATCACCTAAAGAAAAAAAAGAAACTGTGGGCTGTGTTCACCAGACGTGGCCTTGTATTTGCTTAAAGAACGTCTCATGATGCTCCTGTACATGTGAAATCTGTTGCTTCGTTAGAGTATATTGTTTCTGACTCCAACCGTCTGAGTAGCGACAATCATTCAGCAAATTACAATGAAACCATTGAAATACCCAGCCATCATAGCGATGGGTTTCGGGATGCATCGAATTCTCAGCCAAACACTCCTAGAAATTAACGTGATTATCAGAAGCAGAGATATTTTTATTGTTCAATTATTTGTTTTCACACTGCTGCAAGTTAACTTACCTACAGAGATAAAGAGATGGGAAACTTCTTTTTAATAATGTTTTTTTTCATGTTTCCCTCCAAATTCATGCTTCTTCTTCAATTTTTTGGGTACTTTTGTGAGTCTCATGTATTGTATACATGATTCACCTCATAGTTGTCAAGTATTATTGTCAAATTCTATTAATAGGGTTGCATTGCAAAAAAAATAAAAATGTACTATTATATCAAAGTTGCTTCGAACTTAAATGCTGTTTGCGGTAGACCAATGGTATTTTCTTTTCCCGATAAAAGAAATCAAGAATATATTCAATTTTTGTGCACCCTCTATGCAAAGAGTGCTGAATATATTGCATTTTTTATTTAACCCAAAACCTTTGCCTTGTTCTAAGCTGATAAAAAACAAGAAAACCAAATTTTGTCATAATTCTACTTTAGGGCCCACGCCTTTTTTATTTATTTTTCGAGTTGGATTAGTTAGATTATATGTATTTGGGCTCGCTTAGCCCAATGGTGGTAAAACAAAAGGACTTTTTTTTTTGTTAAGGAGATAAAATTCATCAAATTTCGAAAAAAGCTTATACAAATCTATGATTTTTTATAATTTTTTAAAATTCAATATTAAACAACAAGTTTAAATAGAGAAACTTGCCTTTATTGTTAATTTATTTTAGCAACAAATTATTTACCGTTTTAACCAAAGTGGCTTTTAGTTAAGCGGGCCCTTCTAGTTTGAATATTTGGAATATTTTTTCTCGTTTTAGTAGAAACAGCTTTGAGAGAAGAAAGACAAATGAAGGAAGTAAATATATTTACCAACAAAACAATATGAAAATGTTTCAAATCTAGTTTTTTATCTAATGAAATCTTTAAGTGAAACGTATTGCTTATTTTATGTTTCGGGTTTATAACAAAAACGTAGTCATTTTAGTTCTGAATTAACAGATAAATATTTGTTCCAAATAAAAGTATTTTTCATTCTAAAGAAGAAATTCATTAACTTTTAAAATTTGTGGTTTTACACTTTCGCCCTGTTTACCAAGAGTTATACAATGATCTCTATTCAATATTTCAATCACTTTTCTAATTTGCGCAAAGCAATATGTTATTCACCAACTTTAAACTTGTTAACAAATAATTGGTGAGTGGTTAAAAGTTATTCAACACAATTTATAAACTTTTAACGAAGTTCTTCTATCTCAAGCGAAAGCTTCATTGATTAAATAAAGAAATAATCGGTTCCGTAAGCGAGAAGGTAATCAGTGATTGATCTGGATTACTTTCTCGATTGTATGTAAGCAGGATTTTGTCGGGGCTTTATGTTCAATATTTTCTTAAAATGCCACTTTTCAGTTCCTTCAGTTGACAGCATTTAAGGGTAGAATTTTAAAATCGTCAATTTTAAGAAAGAACTGCAATTTGTCTTACTTTTGAGATCAACATTTTTGTGAAAAAAACACTATTAAATTTTAAAGGACAGAATTTGTTTGAGAATAGAAACAAAAACTGCAAAATTCTTAAAGAGGGCCAAAATAATAAAAAGTTATTCTGTACCTTGATTCTATTCCTTGTGGAGACGTTCTGTAACAAAAACCGACCTGTATAAAATTAATTCCAAATAAAATAGTACTAGTACAATTCTACTATAATTTCGTACTTATTAATTCGTAGTGAATAATACCTACTCTAAATAGTACAAAACTACGTTTTTATGCAACTCTGCTGTTGGCTTTCATGCCAAGGTGGGTTTCAGATTAAAGCAGTGAGCGCTTTCAAGCGATACAACTGTTCCAGTAGAAAACCTAATTAGCGCTTTTTTCCATGACTGAGTTGATAAGTCAGACATCAAAAATATTGGCAAGTAGTTAAAATGCAATGCCGTGTAACATAATTTAGAGCATATTTTTAAAATTAATACTGAATAAATTAACTTAAAAGAGACAAGAATTACAATTTCCTGGTTAGGCTACCAATTTATTCAATAAATTGTTTAGCATTTCATTGATTTGACAACTATTTTGACGTTTCATATAGCAAACTATTCAGAAAATATAACTTATTGAGAGCGCTGGACGTGGCCACTGAGTTTTCACCAGACTGCTTAAATTTAAGGAAACTGGTGAATTATGTATTTAATTAAGGTAACTGGGGAGTATGTCAAAAATTGCACTAACACATTTATAGAGTTTATGTTGGTATTGTTGCCATATTGACAGAAGGCTATCTCTTTCTTGCCGAAATTTGTCGAAGTTTCCCATCTCATTATCTCTGCTTACCTAAGTCAAAGATAAACATAACAAATCTTACCTCAATTGTAAACACGGAGCAGGGTGGAACACAGGGTGTGCTAGGTGTTTTAAAAAAGTATATTAACACTATAATTGTCAAAAACATATATTGACAAGACATTCTATGAGACTGATACGGAATGAAAGTAAATTTTTGTAAGAAGCAGCCAAGAGGACGGCACATAATGGGAAGTGAAATGTTTACACAAAGTGTTGGAGCAACATTGCTTGTAAACATTTTGAAGTTGCAAATATATTTCCAAACCTGTTTGTTTGGTAGCTCTCATCTACATTTGAGTTGCTGCTGACAGAGAACTTCTTTCTCTTTTCTCTTGTCAATTGTTTTCCTCCCCTATGCCCATTGCTTTATTTTGTTTGTTGGTTTTGTTGTTGTTCTTAACCATGGTCGTTGTTGTTGTTCTTATTAGCTGCCGTATACAATACACTTACTGATTTCTGTTTGAATGTGTTCGTGCGTGCTATAGCTGAAATGGAAAAAGTTATAATTTTTGATATTTTAGCATATTGCCGATCTCATAGAAGTTGCTGTGGAAAAAACGCTGTAACTTTTGTGTTTCCACTCGGATAAATATACATTAAAGGACAAAGATCAATCAAATTGATCGTAAATTAATACTTCATCAAAAATAAATTTTGATAAAAATTAAAAATTATTCCATAATAAAAATAAAATGTAAGTTAAGAATAAAAAATTAAAATTAAAATTAAAATTAAAATTAAAATTAAAATTAAAATTAAAATTAAAATTAAAATTAAAATTAAAATTAAAATTAAAATTAAAATTAAAATTAAAATTAAAATTAAAATTAAAATTAAAATTAAAATTAAAATTAAAATTAAAATTAAAATTAAAATTAAAATTAAAATTAAAATTAAAATTAAAATTAAAATTAAAATTAAAATTAAAATTAAAATTAAAATTAAAATTAAAATTAAAATTAAAATTAAAATTAAAATTAAAATTAAAATTAAAATTAAAATTAAAATTAAAATTAAAATTAAAATTAAAATTAAAATTAAAATTAAAATTAAAATTAAAATTAAAATTAAAATTAAAATTAAAATTAAAATTAAAATTAAAATTAAAATTAAAATTAAAATTAAAATTAAAATTAAAATTAAAATTAAAATTAAAATTAAAATTAAAATTAAAATTAAAATTAAAATTAAAATTAAAATTAAAATTAAAATTAAAATTAAAATTAAAATTAAAATTAAAATTAAAATTAAAATTAAAATTAAAATTAAAATTAAAATTAAAATTAAAATTAAAATTAAAATTAAAATTAAAATTAAAATTAAAATTAAAATTAAAATTAAAATTAAAATTAAAATTAAAATTAAAATTAAAATTAAAATTAAAATTAAAATTAAAATTAAAATTAAAATTAAAATTAAAATTAAAATTAAAATTAAAATTAAAATTAAAATTAAAATTAAAATTAAAATTAAAATTAAAATTAAAATTAAAATTAAAATTAAAATTAAAATTAAAATTAAAATTAAAATTAAAATTAAAATTAAAATTAAAATTAAAATTAAAATTAAAATTAAAATTAAAATTAAAATTAAAATTAAAATTAAAATTAAAATTAAAATTAAAATTAAAATTAAAATTAAAATTAAAATTAAAATTAAAATTAAAATTAAAATTAAAATTAAAATTAAAATTAAAATTAAAATTAAAATTAAAATTAAAATTAAAATTAAAATTAAAATTAAAATTAAAATTAAAATTAAAATTAAAATTAAAATTAAAATTAAAATTAAAATTAAAATTAAAATTAAAATTAAAATTAAAATTAAAATTAAAATTAAAATTAAAATTAAAATTAAAATTAAAATAAAAATTTTCAAGTGACAGCAGTGGTTCCACCGCTACTTCGGTGAGAGTGTGGATCGCACTGATATGAATGTTGTTGAATGACCCTCGTATATGTCAAGAAAGCCAGCAAGAGTAAAAACCATATTTTAATTTTAATTTTAATTTTAATTTTAATTTTAATTTTAATTTTAATTTTAATTTTAATTTTAATTTTAATTTTAATTTTAATTTTAATTTTTTATTCTTAACTTACATTTTATTTTTATTATGGAATAATTTTTAATTTTTATCAAAATTTATTTTTGATGAAGTATTAATTTACGATCAATTTGATTGATCTTTGTCCTTTAATGTATATTTATCCGAGTGGAAACACAAAAGTTACAGCGTTTTTTCCACAGCAACTTCTATGAGATCGGCAATATGCTAAAATATCAAAAATTATAACTTTTTCCATTTCAGCTATAGCACGCACGAACACATTCAAACAGAAATCAGTAAGTGTATTGTATACGGCAGCTAATAAGAACAACAACAACGACCATGGTTAAGAACAACAACAAAACCAACAAACAAAATAAAGCAATGGGCATAGGGGAGGAAAACAATTGACAAGAGAAAAGAGAAAGAAGTTCTCTGTCAGCAGCAACTCAAATGTAGATGAGAGCTACCAAACAAACAGGTTTGGAAATATATTTGCAACTTCAAAATGTTTACAAGCAATGTTGCTCCAACACTTTGTGTAAACATTTCACTTCCCATTATGTGCCGTCCTCTTGGCTGCTTCTTACAAAAATTTACTTTCATTCCGTATCAGTCTCATAGAATGCCTTGTCAATATATGTTTTTGTAATTGTTAATGTTAACTTTGATTTCACATTGAGCAACTGTTTTCTTGTACAAGCTGAACTTTTACTTTTTTCTTTGAATTTTTGTCACCTCATCTTTTTAAATGATATTAATTTAATGCAATGCATTGCTAATGCTAGGAAACTATTCTGTTTTATAAGTTTATATGACATTAATCAATAATAATGGTATTTATTCTGGAGACAATGTGCGAAATATGGTTCAAATCTTTTGTAAACAACAAAATGGCATAAATATTTGCCACATCAATGCCCAAAGTCTAGGTAAAAAGATCGATGAATTCAGGCATATATTTGAAAATGGTTCTGTTGACATTGTATGTGTCACAGAAACATGGTTTAATATCAATACGAACAATGAATCATTTAAATAGCATGGTTTTAATATGTTTCGTGGTTTTAATATTAAATGCAAACTTGTATGCAAACCCCAGAAAACAGTGCAATCGAATATTTATTCATGGATATTATGCGTGGGGTTGAAAAAGCTCTCATTGGCACTATTTACAGGCCAAACAAAAATATTGATTTCTCGGATGTCATGAATGTGATTGAACAAATTTCGGTATCTTACCTCAACATTGTGATTGCAGGCGATTTTAACAGCAACATTTTAAATGAAAACAATTTAACCTCAAACATGAAGAGTCTTGGACTTTTCTCGGCAAGTGATGATACACCGACACACTTTACAAACACATGTAATACTCTTCTTGATTTATTTTTTGTAAGCAACAAGAAAAAAATTCTCTTTTATAATCAGATCTCAGCTCCAATTTTCTCCAAACATGATCTGATCTTCATCATTTTTGATTTTCAACCGATCATAAGCCCTCAAAGATACACTTATCGGAATTTTAAGCACATAGATTATCCTAGTTTAAATGTAGAGGTCGATGCTATTGCTTGGAGTTACATATCGCACACTAAATACAAAACAGTCACAACTCAAAAAACATAACTTTTCAGGAAAAGCGAAAAATATAAATCTTTGGTTGAAACTGGAGACGAAAAGCAATTTCCATTTAAACACACAAGCTTCATTCTTCCATTTAATGAAGAAAATAATGAAAAAGATAGTAAGATATGTGTTTTGTGAATTTATTAATAACATAAAGTCGATATAAAAAAATTTTGAGTTGTGCCTGTTTTGTATTTAGTGTGCGATATACAACATGACATCTGTTGATAACCAAGTTGACTTTCTACAAAATAACATTCATTATCTTTTTGAGGTTCAATACGCATATTCAAAACATTATTACTGATCGTAACAGAGCTTATAAAAGATGGAAACGATATAAGACCCCTGAACTCTACAATATTTACCTTTTGCTAAAAAAAAGATCTATTGAAGCTGTAAAAAAGGCCAAGCGCCAATTTTATGAGCACAAGTTTACCCATTTAAAGGATGGTAGAAAAGTTTGGAAAGAAATTCGTAACATAGGAATTAGTAAAAATACTACTAAAAACCCACCTTCGAAGGTTGTGTTGATGAACTAAATCAAAAGTTCTCTAAAATCTCAGTGCCACCGGTCATGAATAACTTTTACAAAAATTCTGTTAGTATTGTTAGAAGCAACGTTTCTTTTAGATTCAGAAATGTCAGTGAGACTGAAGTGGTTGAAAGCTTTTTGTCGATAAAATCAAATGCAATAGATGTCGATAATATGCACCCGGTCTTTATGAAAGCGCTACTTCCCAAACTATTGCAATATGTCACTTTTATATTCAATAATGTCTTAACCACTAGTGTTTTTCCTAAAAACTGGAAGAATGCCAAAATCTTGCCAATTCTAAAAACTATTAGAGCTATTAATTTTCAAGCAAATAAATGCTTACCTTACAAAATACTCTTTGATATCTTTAAAGCAATCAGGCTTTAGAGCTAAGCGTGGATGTGTGACTGCATTAATTGATGTAGTTGAGGATATTCGTTCTCAACTAGATGACAAGAAAGTAACCTTTCTCACTTTGCTCGATCACTCTAAAGCATTCGATGCAGTAAATCATGATGTACTTGTTACGAAAATCTTGAAAATTTATAGCTTTGAGGCTAACGCTGCAAGTCTCATCGAATCATATCTGACTGGGAGGCTGCAAGCCTGAGGTGTCCCTCAGGGGGTCTGTTTTGGGCCCCTTACTGTTCTCGATTTACATTAATGACCTGCCTGCTATACTGAATAACTGCGAGATGCATATGTATGCAGATGACGTCCAACTGCATACTTCATGCTCTACCAATGAACTAAACAGAACTATTAGCAAAATAAATGTAAACTTAGAAAAAATTAATGGCTGGGCGCAAAGAAATGGTTTAGCTCTAAATCCTAAAAAGTCACAATGCCTAGTGATTTATAAAAATATTATTGATACTGCCTGCTTGCCAAATTTAATATTAAATAACTGCAAAATCGAATTCGTGTCAAATGCCAGAAATTTAGGCATTTTTTTTAATCAAACTCTTTCATGGAACTTGCACATTCATAACGCAATCGGTAGGGTTTATGGAATGCTTCGTGGGCTATGGCCTTCACAGTACTTTACACCACATAAAATAAGAATGCTAATCGCGAAGACATATCTCATCCCAACACTTCTGTACGGATGTGAAATTCTTAGTAACTGTGACCATTCGTCTCTGGAACACTTTGCCAGTCCATCTTCGTAAAATTAGCAATGCATGTATCTTTAAGAAAAATTTAATGAAATTTTATCAAATAAATAACTAAAAGTTCAATTGCTTTTTAACTTATTTTATTTTTATTTTTGTTTTAAATTGTATACTGTTAAATAATTATAAGAACATCTATCTTTCTAATTAAGTCTTTTTATTTTTGTATTTAATTTTACCAATTGTATTAACTTTTTGTGTCCGTGACTGACGCTTTAAATGTAAAGGTTATTTAATAATCTTGTAGCGTAAGGATTAAGCTCGAAGAAATAAATAAATAAATAAATATATATATCGCATATATACGTATACGTTATCAATTGAATTTTATTGGAGACATTTCTTCATTCCGAATAAAATTCGTTTAAAATTTCATCGCATAATTGTAATTTTCTTCAATTTGAATAATGCATTTTTCAATTCTGTAGTATTGAAGAAATTTCTTCACTATGAAGAATGTTTTATGCTTAGTGAAGAATTTTCTTCAAATTAAAGAAATTTATTTAAAGTCAAAAAATTTCTTCACAAAGCACAGTTATCTTTGAAACTGAGTATATCTACAATTTTTGGCATTATAGACGTAATTTTAAAACATTTTTCAAGTGGATAAGTCATAGATGGATGAAAAAGAAGAATTAAAAATTATTTTTTTCAAGTTATAGCTCACGGAGGCAGTGATTGATAAATTTGATATTGTTAATAATCTTTTTGGGAAGTACCCTGGAAAGATTTCAAAATTTTCAGTTATAACTATTTAATTATCTTTTAGAGTGTGGAATTGACTCAGATGTGTTACTTTTAATACAGCCGGAACAGCTTCAACAATTTTTTGAAATTTATCCTCTTCCAATTGGTCTCCAAATAAAAATTGAATACAACTTGAAAATTATACAACAAATTCATACGTTACTAGTAATATTAACATATCTTTTATTATGCTTTTATTCGAATCTGTGCGGATTAATGAGTTTGTTCGAAGTATATCCGGAAACATAATTTACTTCAATATGAAAATAATTTCAATAAAAATTCATTAAAATTTCTTAGCAATCATTTCTATTAAAAAAACAAATTAAATAAGCAAATCAGAAGTAAACTATGAGGAGATTTGTTATTGTTATTCACTTAGAATTTATTTGAAATCATGCGACATGATTCAAACATTGTATCATATAGTTTTTTTATTTATTTTATTAATTTTTTTTTTATTTACAGATTCCGATTTCGATATCCAAAGTCCCAAAATTACAACACTTATATCCAAACCTACAAAAGCGCAGTTATAAAAGATAATTTTTTGATTTCTTATTTTAAATTAAAATGTGTATGCATTACACTGTTGTAGTTTTTGACAAGAAATTTTTGGTTCTGTGATGAGACCAACCTTTTTGGATTTGGGGGAGTCCCCCGAGCACAACTGTGTCCTTGGTTAAGTGAGATTGGCGCAAATTTTTAAGAAAGCCGTGTTTTTCCAAATGGTCGATCTTGAGCTATTCTTAGCCTTTTGCCACGTCTATTTCTAGAGATATCTCGCAAACAATTTGTACGATCTTTACAACCAATAGAGAAAACTAAAGGTATAGAAATTCTTCGTTAATTGTTCTCATGCTACTTTCGGATCCGAGGATTACTTTTTGTGTAATTAATCAATTTTTGAAAACTTGTTGTTTTTTTTAAAAGAAAATTGGAAATTAAATTCATGGAACAAAATTTGCTTGCCTGTTCTGGCCTGTTCTGGTAAAGGGTGTAAAAAGTGTAAACTTTTAACCTACTTAAAAACTAATTTACATGTTAACTTTCAAAACGATAACACACGTTTAAAAAAACGTGTAACTGTTTTTTTGTATCTTCTACCAGCATATTTTTAAAAATTCTTAAAATTATGGAAAAACTATAAAATTGTCGTACCGTAAAATTAATTTGAATTTTTCGTAAGTAAACAATAATTTATGGAAAAAATTATTAATAACACAAGAACTACTCCTCGGATCCGAAAGTAGTATAGGAACTGTTGACGTAGAATTGTATGACCTTAAGTTTTTTTCATTGGTTGGTAAGACCGTGCAACTAGTTTGCCAGATATCTTTATAAATAGAAATGGCAAAAGGCTTAGAATAGCTCAAAATGGACCATTTGGAAAAACTTGATTTTCTCAAAATTTTGAGCCAATCTAACTAAACCAAGGAGGTAGTTGTACTCAGGTGACTTACCCAAGTCCGAAAAAGTTGGTCTTATCGCAGAACCAAAATTGAACTACAACAGTGTTATTTATCTTTATGAAACTGTTTTGTAAGTATTGTAAATCAAATTTTATCCATTTTATTTTTCATGAATTCATTTATTTAAAATAATTTCAGTTTAAGAATTATTATAAATATATATAAAATTTTATATAAAATCATTTTATGTAACTTATTGTAACCAATAAATACTGTTTTAATAAAATTATTTAAAACGAATTAAGATATTTTCATTTTCTTAAAATTTGCGTACTGGGGCATCATTTTGGTAAGTAGTGACCATCAAAAAGAAGAATATTTTGTCAATATGAATAATGAAATAATATGTATTGAAGAATATTTCATTATTGTTAAAAAAAAAAAAAGTCATACTGAATAAAATTTTATTAATATGAAGAAACAACACCTTGGAGGTGTTGACCGCATAGTGAACACCGTTTCATCAGCTTGACCTGCTTTTTAATCATATTTACCGCCATAATTTTTTTCTGTGCAGCAAATATCGACTTGCTATACCGATAGCATAACTGATGTCAGGTCTTGTACCCATAGCCAGATACTTCCAATTAGTTGCCTATATTGAGAATTCGATTACTCTGATTCAGTACATTTACAATACCAAGAAAACATCCAACATTTACTACTTTTACTTCAAATTTTTGTTTTAAATGCTCCATAATTTCATTGAGACCTTTATCACTGCTATTAAAAATCATTCCATCATCAACGTATGTGCATAAAATAACACTGGTTTACAGCCAATATATACTTTGAATGCCACTATCCTTTTCTCATGTAAAATCGGTCGCTAATTCCGAAAAAAAATTATTTTTTTTTTCTGTCACTCCGTTTTCGAGATATTGCCCACAGTAGGGTTTCAACGAAAAAAAAAAGTTGGTTCCACTTAATTGCATATATCTCCAGAACCAACAACAGTAATCAAACAAATGATATATCAAATAAAAGCTAATAAAATTTCTTACAAACAATGCAAACATAATTTTTTGGTCGAGTTGTTAGTTTTGGCGGAATAAATTCAAATTTCGGGGATTTTTTTTATTTTTCAGAAAAATTTCCAAAAAAAGACAAAAAAGTTGCAAATTTCGTTAAGAAATCAAAATATGTTATTACTTTTGATATTTTTTACTAAGAGCCCTTATTTTTCCAAAAATAATAAGCTATTGTTGAAGAAAATCTATTGAGAAATGAAAAGTTGTGTTTAATGGAACGAAATCACCCAAATTGTGTGATTATCAATTTATGCATTTGGACTTATTTTATTGCCATAAAAAAAAAAATGAGCACCAAAGGTTATTGTAATAAAATCATATATTCTTCATTTTTATTGTTCTTTTAATAATTTACATTATTTTTACATTATTTAAATTGTATATAATTATTATTAATAATTTTTATTGTTGCATTAAATCATTTATATTGTTATTTTCATTGTAAATAATTTTTATTTATCATTCAGAAATTCAAAATGATTAGAATTCTTGTTTTGTCGTTAATTTAATTCGGGATCGGTTTCTCTGATGAAAAACCAACAATAGTCGCCCATCATTCCTTCGTCCAAAAATCCTTGGCAGCGATTCTCAATTGCTTTCATCAATTGCTTTTTTCAGTCAAAAATATAAGTTAAAAGTTGACTTTTAATTTTTTCAGTCAAAAATATAAGTTAAAATTTGGCTCTTATTTTTTCTTAAAGATGGAAAAAAATTATTTTCGGCGTCCTTGGCTACATTCTTATCACTTATTTACTGGTAAAATTAATTCATTTGAGTGAATGATTTGGATAAGATGCCAAATGTATTTACAAAATAAGCAATACTCTTTTATCATTTATTAGATGCCAACATAAAATTCAAATTTTAATTTTTATTTTTGACCGAAAAAATAAAAGTCAAATTTTAACTTTTATTTTTGACCGAAAATAAATCGGTCAAAAAATAACTATTATTTTTGACTTTTTTCATAAAAGTCAAACAAATAAAAGCTTTTTAAGATTACTATTCCTTAGCTAAGAAGCATCGCAGTGCTATATTCAAAAATCGAATAAACAAATTCTTTCTGTCTGACTTTTTGAATTGAAATGTCGATAATAACAGTTATTTTCGGTCCCTGAAAATATTATAACAGGTTGTATGGAAGGTACCACGCCCCTTTGTGATATTTCCAATAAATATGTTTTTAATGCTAAGAAACTCACACAGTAGCAGTGTACCGATTTTGGTATAGATAAATTGGGGTTTAGAGTTTTGCCAACCCTCCCCCCTTCTGGTTATAAGCTGAACTAAGCCAATGTCGACGTAGGGCTCATTCCCCTCATGGTTCATTTGAATGTGGTAGGCGTCGCCAACTCGAACAGGACCAGTTCTTTTGTCAAGAACTTTTCTCTCGAACATAGATGAGCACAGGAATGATGAGGGTCATGTAGAGTGCCAGTTTTTTCTTCGACAGAAGACTCTGCAACCTAATGCTGACTAAGCCCGTAGTAGCCTATAAGCAATTGTTACTCCTGTACTCCAGGCTGACATTGTTGTTGCTGTTAACGGCGGTGCCAACGGCGATGCCTGCTTATCATTACAGCCTAGACGCAGTGCATCCCTGTTTGCGACAGCATATACTTACTTACTTAGATGGCGCTTACAACCGTTGGTCGGTTTTGGCCTGGTCTAAGAATTTGCGCCAGCCTCTTTTGTCGTGCGCTTGCTGGCGCCAGTTGGAAACTCCAAGCGTCGTCAGGTTATCCAATGCCTGGTCTTTCCAACGGAGATGCGGTCTTCCTCGTCTGCGTTGGCCACCGCTGGGTACCGAATCCAATTTTTTTTTCGCTGGAGCTTCGTCGTTCATTCTCTCGACATGACCTAGCCAGCGAAGCCGCTCTATTTTAATACGCTTGACTATATCGATGTCGGCATATAGCTCATACAACTCGTGGTTCCATCGTATTCGGTACTCGCCATTGACGCAGATTGGACCATAGATCTTGCGAAGGATTTTTCTCTCGAACGCTCCCAAAGTCCTTTCATCAGAGCTGCTCAACGTCCAGGTTTGTGATGCGTATAGTAGGACGGGCATGATTATTGACTTAAAGAGCGTCAGTTTTGTTCGTCGAGAGAGAGCTCTGCTTCTCAATTGCCTACTGAGCCCAAAGTAACATCTGTTGGCAAGAGTTATCCTTCGTTTAATCTCAATACTGATATCGTTGGAGGAGTTAAAACTGGATCCCAGGTAAACAAAGTCCTTCACTACCTCAAAGGAGGTGTTATCAACAGTGACGTGGTTTCCAAGACGCTGGGACTGTTTGTTTGTTGACACGAGATACTTCGTTTTATCTGCGTTCACTGCAAGACCCATTCGACTCGACTCTTTTTCTAGCCTGGAGAATGCTGCACTGACTTCGCGCGTATTTTGCCCAATGATGTCAATATCATCTGCATACGCCAGCAGCATAACACTCTTATAGAAAACTGTGCCGCTGCGTCTCAGGTCAGCAGCTCGGATGATCTTCTCCATGACTATATTAAAGAAGTCGCACGATAAGGAATCACCTTGTCTGAAACCTCGCTTGGTATCGAACGGAAGGGAGAGGTCCTTCCCGATTTTCACTGCGCTGCTGGTGTTCTTCAGCGTCATCCTGCAAAGACGTATTAGCTTCGCAGGAATACAAAATTCAGACATGATGGAGTATAGGTGACTCCTTATTGGACTGTCGAAGGCGGCTTTGAAATCGACAAAGAGATGGTGCGTGTCGATTTGTTTTTCGAGGGTCTTTTCCGAGATTTGTCGGAGCGTGAAGATCTGGTCAATGGTGGACTTTCCAGGTCTGAAGCCACACTGATAAGGTCCAATCAGTTAGTTGACGATGGGCTTCAGTCTTTCACACAATACGCTCGACAGGACCTTATATGCGATATTTAGAAGGCTAATCCCACGGTAGTTGGCGCAAATGGTGGGATCGCCTTTCTTGTGGATTGGGCAGAGCACATTGAGGTTCCAATCATCTGGAATGCATTCTTCCGACCATATTCTGCATAGAAGTCTGTGAATGCATTTAAACAGAGCTTCGCCACCGGTCTTAAACAGCTCAGCCGGTAGACCATCGGGTCCTGCGGCTTTGTTGTTTTTAAGCCGAGCTATAGCTGTTAAGACCTCGTTATAGTCGGGCAGCGGAACTTCAACGCTGTCATCCATGATTGGGGTTTCCGGGATATCATCTCCACTGGCGGGATTGTTGTCAGCGTCGCCATTTAAAAGACTAGAGAAGTGTTCCCTCCATAGCATCAGTGCACTCTGGATATCTGTCACTAGATTCCCATTCTCATCCTTGCAGGAAGAGGCTCCGGTCTTAAAACCATCGGCCAGGCGTCTTTTTTTTTCAAAAAATTTTCGAGTCTCATTCCTGTCGCCATGCATCTCAATTTTCTCGCACTCACGCATTTCCGCCTCTCGTTTCTTTCGCCTGAAAATGCGTCTCTCTTCCCTCCTCTTCTCTCGGTATCGCTCCATAACAGCACGCGTTACAACCGACTGCAGGGTGGCTTTGTAGGCGATGTCCTTCTCTGCAGTGGCGTCGCGACACTCCTGGTTGTGCCACTGGTTTCGGCGAGGGCGGTGGTAGCCTATCACCTCTTCGGCAGCCGTACGCATAGAGTGGGATATGTGCGTCCACTGTCCGCATATATCGTCGATCAGAGGAGTGCTTTCTTGAAGCAGGAGTGAGAGTCGAGTAGCGAAGGCTTCGGCCGTTCGTTTTGACTGCAGCTTATCGACGTCTAGCTTTCTTTGTGTAGGATTGCGAGCATTCTTAGCTGCGCACAGACGTGTGCGGATCTTGGCTGCGACAAAATAATGATCCGACAGCATATACTTTGTTTTATTTTATTGCGGTTCGAAAATTTGCATAAAATTCTCCTTATATATGATTTTTTTACTCAGTCAAGCAAAGAGCAGACCCAACAATAGTAAAATATACAGTCTTCAGAGGCCGTTATCTTCTCGAAATAGTAATGAAATTCATTGTTTTTTTTTCTGTTATTAGGACACTTGTTTTCGTTCTTTCAAACCGGTTGGAAGTCAATCCAATGACAACAGCAAAAATAGCAGACAAAAATGTAAAAAAAGAAAAATGCTACAGTTTTGCACTCAAATTTTATTAATTGTCTTTGCGTTATTTTTGTAAGAAAAATATTATTTTTAAAATCATGTGCACGTGCCTTTTCATTTCGGCACAATTTTAATATTCCAAAATTGAAAAAGTTACATTGTTGCTACGAGCTACCCTAAATTTTGCGATTTATTAGCTTTAACGCGATGGCCATCCCGACAGGTTTTATAATCCATTTACAAAATTTTTTGTATCATTTGGGGATGCAGTCAATAGAATTTTGCAGCAGTGATTGCGCTTGAGTATTATTTTGGAATGAAAATATATTTTCGATAAGATAAAACCCCGGCCCGTTAATAAAAATTTATATTTTTTCTTATCTTACATATAAAAAATTGTAAACGACGTGAATATTCAAATGCAGTCAGAGGAATTCACATACTTTGTTCTATAACTTAATAATTATGAAGATAAAATTGCTGAAATTTTATTAAAAACAAATTGATAGCACAAACTTGAAAGATTAAATTTGTTTTCCTTGCTAATATATTTAAAAAAAAATATTTTATTTCACATATATGTATTTTCAAAAAAATTCATTCACATACATGTATTGTAATCATTAACGTTACTTAACGCATAGGCATTGAGATCAGTTTTATAAATGTACATATATGTTCTCCATATATCCTTATTATTCACAGATATGAAATGTAGATATTAAAAATTGCTTTTATTCTTGAAAAAGTCTGTTATTTTTGACTGAATATTGTTCATCGTACTCAACCCAAAATAGTATTGTTCAATATCTTCAATTTCTTTTAAAAATTTATTGAACTCATTTTATGACTTACTCATGTTAGTTTTAATATAAAATTGAGATGTGCAACCTCTGTTGTTTATCAATCGTAAAGAAGTGTTACCATTGTATTAATAAGTTTTACCCTTTCGTTAACCTTGTCCATTGTAATGGAAATGAATTTGAAATGAGTGTAGCGGAATGCATACCGTTATTTTTGATAAAGAATGCATTGGCAACAGTGCATCTATTCTCTATTTTTGCCTTTCATTCCGAGAGTTGTGTTCATAACAAAAGCACGTGCTGTTTCTATGAGAGCATGTTGAGACGTAGAGAAAGCAACCAAACTGAGTGGAAGTTTTCGTTTTCTTTTTATCTTTATAAATTAACTTATTTGCCTTTTTTTTTTGATGTTATAGAAAATTAATGTAAAATAGTAGTAAATGTCTATAAAAACATATATGTTGTTTTACTTGGGAAAAACAAGTTATTTAAGAGTAATGTCTATTGTAAATGACGTGCTCAAAAACCAAGTTCTTTTTTGTTTATTAATTTTTTTGTAAGCACTTTATTTAGAATGTATTTATCATAAATTCAGTCTTACTTAATATTTTTTATTATTATTTCTTAAAAGATACTGAAAAGGTTACAGACTTTTACATTTTCGTAGTTCTTCAAAGTTATTTTATGTCGGTGATTATAAAATAAATTTTTTTTTTAAAACATTAAAATTGTCATTAAATTTTAAGTGATTTTAACCGGGGAGTGTTTATAAGCGGGACGCATATATAGAAATAAATTGTGTACATTTAAAGCCTGAAACTTATGCAGGCTTCAAATCAGCGTTTTTGTGTGGCGTACGGCAGCCATATACACACAAGTTCGATAGTTAAGAAGCTAGTTCGCCAGCTTGGCACACAAGTTGGCTTGTTGACAAAAATTTTTGATTTTCTCTGTCCAACAAAGCAAAAAAAAAACATTTCTAGTCATTGCGAAACCAGGGTTGTATTGAAACATAAGTGTAGTACTATGTGGAGTACATTTTAATGATTTAAGTACGATATGAGAAATGTTTGGTACTTTTTGTTTTCTATTTGGTAGTACTCTATGTAAATTGCATACAGTATACGTGATAACTTTGTTTGGATTCAGTAAAAAATTTGTTTCGAAAAAAGTAAGCAGGTGTGGAAGACTTGGAAAGCATTTTTGCTTTATTTTCCCCACACAAAAATAATTTTATTTCGAAGCAATAAATACTTTTTTAAGAGTACATTTCTACTCTTCTCAAATGTAACCCTGTGTGTACCAAACAAATTCCGTAATTTGAACGTTCGCTTTCTCGAACACATACAAGCCGCCATATTGTTTGCGAACACGAGTTCCAGATGTGAAAGCCACATTAGCCTGAGGCTACTTTAAGTAGGAACTACTAAGCGGGGAATTCTTTTATGCGGTGTGCACATAAACGGAGAATACTTTATACATAGAGCGTTACCTGAATATCTTACAATTTCCAATAAGGAAAATGTCTCAATATCACAATTTGTATTATCAATTTAATTTATTTTATTTCAGGTAATCTAATTGAGTTTATTTTGCAAAATATGTCAGTTTGATATAAAAAATATAACAGAATGACAACTTAGGCCTTCTCCTCACGGAACAATTGAAAGTAATGCACTTGGAACACAATTGTTTTTTAAAGTTTCAAACCAGTGCAATGCAAAACTTAATGGCTGAATCGCAAAGACGCGTTAGGTCGGTCACGCGTTGATCGTACTTTGCTCGTACTTTACTCGACTTTACGAGATGAACTGTCAAAACGCCTGCCCTTATAATTTTGAAATCATAATGTAGCGTGGACATGTTGTGCGTCTATCACTTAGATGATGCCACTAGTGTCCGACCGAAACCAAAATTTTGGCCGAAACCGAAACCGAATTTCGGCCATTTTTGTAATATTCGGCCGAAACCGAAACCGAAACCGAAACTGAATGTCTACATGAAAATTGTTTAAAAAACAATTTATTTTTTTTAATTTATTAGTTAAAAGCTTTCAAAAACATAACAATTGAAACAGATTATAATAACGTATATATACGATAAATATTCTTTTGCCTTTATTCATAAAAATTTACGAACCTCTTAAAAAGCCTTTACAAAAAAAAATTTCAAAAACAGTATCCATAAACGTCCAATAACGACAATAATCTCTTATAAAGGCTTCTTAAATGAGTAACCTTCAATAAACCCTTGATAAAGCCTTTTTAAAATTTTTACTCTAATGTGAGCACAAATATTGTCAAAAATACTTCAAACTGTTTCAAAAAATATGAAAACATGGCAAAACATTTCAAAATATTGAAAATAAAAATTATAAGTGACAATTTTTTCACAGAAGAACATAGATTAAACAATTTTTTGACTGTTTGCATGTCAAAGTATTGATAAAATTGTGACAAATAAACAAAAAATTATTGAATTTATCATATTCACGAACCATTCTTGACACTGTTCCCATTTCAAATTGAGAGTGTTCCTATTTTAAAAAATAAGCTGAGTTAATATTTTTATGAATAACAAAATTTTAAAAAACATTTTATCTCTAAAAAGCTTTTTGACTATTGAGCACTTTAAATCTATTTCAAGATATTCTTATGAATATGACCGTTTGAATATTAATGTTCAACTTTAAAATAATAAATATGGAGATCATTTTAATACCACTTTAAGGAACTTTTTAGTATTTAAAGTTAAATAACTTAATATTAGAATCTAAAAAAAATTACATTTATCGTTTTGTGCTGGACTCAACTCACACGGTCAATCAAATGACTGAATTTCACGTTTTTGTTCTACTTAACACCATTAAAAATATTGATGAAAGCGAACTCACATTGATGAAAGCGAACTTACCATTGAAATATATGTAAGAACCGAATTGGTAGTGTCCGATCAAATATTCGGTTTCGGTTTCGACCATATTGATGCCGAATAGCCGAAACTGATTAAAAGGGCCGAAACTGGCCGAAACCGAAACCGAATATTCGGTCGGACACTAGATGCCACTATACGCAGTCAAATCAAAAAATCCCACAAAGTCCCATTTACCCAAAGTATGTAATAATAATGTTGGCACAAATATTAATATTAAATTATAAAATGCTCAACTTATCAAGCATTTAATAATGAATTTCATCATTTCCATAAAACAAATTAAAAAATTAAATCATTTTCAACATAGCTATTCTGACAAAAAAACAAATCCCATGCAAACATGTCTTTACCATAGAAACTGAACAATATCCACATATTCAGCTAACTCTATGAAAATACAACCCTGTGCTATCAGCAAATGTCAAACGCACGACCGAGTAGAACATTTTTCAACTTTTTTCGGCATGTCGCGCATTGATCGTACTTTACGCCTTCCTACGAGATTTGACAGTTTTTACGATACAAAGTACGATCAAGGCTTGAGGTCGAATTATGAATTGCTCCATAACAACTCGTTGTTTCTACTTTAGCTGTCAAATCGCGACCGACCTAACGCGACTTTGCGATTTGGGTATAATTGTAACCTATGCTTTCAGAAGGGCAAGGCACGTGACAATGTCACATTGATTATTTTTATAGAAACAGACATAATTATACCTTAAGGGCCAAATAGACTACACAGACTGTCGGTCAGACAGATGTTTTTTTCTTGTCATTGCGACGACTATGCACTACACAGACAGTTCTACACTTGCTTTCGTCTCGTGCGGTCGCATGTTCTTTTGTGTGAACAAAACCAAACGCAGTTTACATTATTTACAATAATTATTGCTCAGTTCAATAAGACTGAGACTCATATAGTTTAATAACGTGTGTGAAATTTTTATACCGTAGTATTAAAAAAAAAATCAAAGACAATATGGGCCGTGGGCCCAAGTCCCTCGGATCTAGCAAGAGGGCAACCATATTCAAAAATGCCAAACCAACTATGACGTTCGGAGGGAGCTTTTGTTCAAACCGACCATCAACATCGCGCTACAACAGATACAGTGCTCTATCCAACCAAGATGATATGGAAGTATCTCAAGAGACAAATATCGTCGAAGAAGATAGACAGCCGAAACCACCACCAACTGTCGTTGACATTGCCTTTCCATTCAGAGAAGTACAGCATATATTAGAAAACGATTGTATTTACAAACGCACTTCAATTGGAACTAAGGTGTTTCCATCAAATCCTGATAAATACGAATTCTGTAAGAAAGCGCTTACAGAAAATAAAATCGAGTTTCACTCTTACAACTCTAAAGAAAATCGATTGTTTACAACATTTCTCTACGGTTTACCAAAAATAAACACGGAAGACATCGTCGAAGATATCAAAAGCTACAACGTCACCCCAACATCAATAACTGAGGTAAATACAAGATATAGCTCTGTAAATGATGATCTTTACAAAGTACAGTTTGTACGTAAAAATTTTAGTCCCACTTCTTTGCAAAATATTAAAACAATAAAAAATGTTATTGTTACTTGGCGAAAACAAAAACCAAAAAATAACAACAAACCAACTCAATGCTGGAACTGTCTAATGTATGGCCATGGGGGAGAGCACTGCAGCAGATGACCGGCATGCATGTTATGTGCTAAAGAACACCACACCAATGACTGTCCATATAACAAAAATGACAAAAGACCCGCCGTCTTTTCTTGTTTCAATTGTAAAAAATTCGGCAAAGACCGAACTGATCACTCTGCTAATGACATAAATTGTCCACTTCGTGCGCATTATCTCGAGATCAGAGAACAATCTACTACAAGACAACCTAAGAGAGTCGCAACTGTCCGCAGAAGCTCTTACAACACACAGCCGCCAGCGGAACCCTTTACAAGCAGAAGCAAAACTACTAACGTAGGTAACCGTATCGATGATCGGCGCTCTTATGCTAGTCAATTAAAAAACAATAATAGCAACGATCTCTTTAATATCGACGAACTATTCAGTATTTTTACCTCGGCTCTTGACGAGCTTAGCAAGTGTACATCTAAAGTACAACAAATGTATGTAGTCATGTCAATGGTAAAACATGCTTATGATATCAAATAACCATGCACAGTTTAAGCTTTTACATTGGAATTCAAATGGAATTACCAACTACTCAAAACTTAAACAATTAGAACAGCTATTGGAAACTCAGAATATTCATGTAGCATCATTGAATGAAACATTTTTCAATGATAACCATAAACCTTATTTTAAAAATTAAATACTCTATAGGAGAGACAGAACTGAGACAAGAGGCGGAGGTGTGGCTCTCTTGATACACAGATCCATAAAGCACAAACTAATGCCATCTACTAAAACTAGAAGAATAGAAAATTTATCGGTTGAGGTTTGGATTAACCAAAGACGAGTCATAATAACAACTGCATACTCGCCTAGATACACGAATAGCTTTAATAATGATATCTTAGCTCTGACTCCAGATAATAAAGAATTTATAATACTTGGAGACCTTAATGCTAAACATACTGCATGGAATTGTACCACAAACAATGCTGCTGGTATTGAGTTGCACACATTGCAACAATGTTGCAACTTTTTTGTCTATAACCCCGATAGTCCTACCTTATATCCACACCAAAGACAACGAAGCGCATCTTTTATTGACTTAATTTTAAGTAATACTTCTTTGAACATGAGGCTAAAAACTTTAGGCTACGAAATACCGTCTGATCACCGTCCGATTGTATGTACTATAGATTGTGCGACATTCAGTACAATTGATCTCGGTAAATACAATCTTAGCCGTTGCAATTGGAGAACTTTTAAAAACGAAATAAATCGTAATATCATATTATCTGTAGAGAGTTACAATTCCAAATCAGCCATCGACAATGAAATTGTAGCTTTCCTTAATCTAATTATGTCTGCAAGATATGTTTCCACGCCCAAAATTAACTATTCACAAAATTTCTCCTTACCACGTGACGTACTAAAATATATAAGCGAGAGGAATAAGTTTAAGAGGAAACAACAGCGTGCAACGGACAACCAAAATGCACTTTTTTATGAACAATGCACCAAGTTTCTTAACAATTTAATTAACAGAAGAATAAATTCTGAAAGAAATAAAAAATGGACAAATCTCTTGACTAGCATGAAACCTGGGAATAAGCGGTTTTGGAAACTTAGCCAAAGCTTAAGAGGAAAACGCAATAAACAATAAGCCGGATCGATTTTGTATGGAGAAAAAAAAAGTCATCCGGACACCGACTCAAAAGTTAGAGGGACTCTTAAAAACTATTTCTGCATAATTTTTTTTTGGATCGGAGAAATCCCCATGGAGCGGTTTTGGTTCTCCTGAACCCTTTTTTAGGCCAAAAAATCAAGTTTTTTGCCTATAACTTTTTTTTTTCTTCAGAATGCATACCCAAGATAAGCAAAAAAGTAAAGATTGTGATAGTACACAAATATTGGTTAAAAAAAATTTTGAAATTTGTTGTCCTTACAAACTCTTTTGAGACCCCAAAAAATCGATATTTCATCATTTTCGAAAAGGTGTTTTTTTTAAACACCTATAAAATATACATTTTTCGTGGTATTCATATGCATTTAAGCTCATTGGTAAAGTATTGAACTATTCTTTCCATTGGTATAACGTATGGAGTGGTTTTATCAAAAGTGAGTTCCATGAAAAATACGTATATTGTAGGCGTTAAAAAAAAATATTTTCGAAATTCATGCATTTTGTACTGGAGCGCCATCTGACGTAAACTTTTCTAAAAAATGGTTATCAGAATTCGATTTAGCGTACCTAAAAACTCAAACATACCAAGATTTGTCAAAATCTAACGGTAATTAAGGCAATTAAATTATAATTAAGCCGAAGAATCCTTCTGAATATCAATTTCTCATGTTTTATATAATTGTTGCACTTAGTTTTGGTTAAACTACACCATACGATATATCAATGGAAAGAAGAGCTCAATATCTTTTCACTAAGCATAAATGCATATGAATTGCTTGAAAAATAAATATTTTATAGGTGTTTAAAAAAAAACACCTTTTCGAAAATGATGAAATATCGATTTTTTGGGGTCTCAAAAGAGTTTGTAAGGACAACAAATTTCAAAATTTTTGTTAACCAATACTTGTGTACTATCACAATCTTAACTTTTTTGCTTATCTTGGGTATGCATTCTGAAGAAAAAAAAAAGTTATAGGCAAAAAACTTGATTTTTTGGCCAAAAAAAGGGTTTAGGAGAACCAAAACCGCTCCATGGGGATCTCTCCGATCCAAAAAAAAATGATGCAGAAATAGTTTTTAAGAGTCCCTCTAACTTTTGAGTTGGTGTCCGGCGATATCTAAATTTCGATCCGGCTTAATAAACAAATCCCTATTCTTGAAGATGCTAACAACAAACTTATTTCAGACGAAGACAAAGCTGAAGTGCTTGCAAGCACTTTCGCGCGTTCTCACTATTTAACCGCCAATATGCTCCATCCAACAGAGAGCAAAATTAATCTTACAGCAGAAAATCTTAAAATTGAATCGCCAAACATAGACGGAACAGAATTTACCACGCAAAATGAACTGGTAGGCGTGATATCACAACTAAAAACATCAAAATCTCCAGGATTAGATAACGTCCCAAACATCTTACTTAAAAACCTTCCAGATAAAAGTGTCAAAATACTTGTAACCTTATTCAACAGCTGCCTTCGATTGAATTATTTCCCCTCCGCCTTCAAAAAAGCCAAAGTTGTCGCCATCCATAAACCTCACAAACCTAAGACAAGCCCTAGTAGCTATAGACCAATAAGTCTTTTGAGTAATTTAGGAAAGATTTTCGAAAAACTTATTCACCGCAGAATCAGTGACTTTGTGTCTTCTCGTGGTTTAATATCTAAAGAGCAATTTGGTTTCAAAAAAGATCATAGTACAAAACACCAAATCAGCAGAATAAAAAACAAAATATTAACAAACAAGCAGAACAAAAAATCAACTGGTATTATACTTCTGGATATTGAAAAGGCATTTGATACAGTCTGGCATAATGGTCTTATTTTCAAGCTGGTGTCCATGAATATGCCCAAGTATCTATGCAAATTAGTCTCCGATTTTCTACTTACCAGAACGTTTTCGGTATCGGTGAACAACTTTCTCTCTTCTCCCAGAAGTATTCCAGCTGGTCTGCCTCAGGGCTCAATACTTTCTCCGCTATTATATGTGCTTTATACTGCAGATTTTAAGGCCCCAAAGTTAATGGATGTAGCTTACTATGCCGACGACACAGCTCTGATCACAACAAGTAAACTAACAAGCGCGCTTTTGAAAAAAATGGAAAAAAGTCTCGAGTCCTGCAGCAAATATTGTTCGAAATGGAAGATCCAAATAAATCAGGATAAAACACAAGCTATTATATTTCCATATAATAAATCACCAAAAAGATTACCAATGCGCCAATTAAATTTTAATAACGTTTTTATAAAAACTCAAACCGAAGTAAAGTATCTCGGTGTCATACTTGACCAAAAACTGTTATTCCGCAAACATATAGAGGCAGCCTGTGAAAAAGCAGTTAAATCATTAAGATCATTATGGCCTTTGTTGAACAGACGCTCAAAGCTCGACTTTCGAAACAAAAATTTACTTTTCAAATGTGTCATAAGACCGATTTTGTCGTATGCTTCTCCTGTATGGTATAAATCAGCAAAATGCCACCTCATCAAAATGCAAATTATACAAAACAAATGTCTAAAAATGATAAATAACAAGGACTGGAGGTATTCCACACTAGCGCTGCATAACGAATCGGGTTATGAATTGTTCGCAGATTTCATCCGAAGACAAAATTATAATTATTTTACTAGAATTAGGAACTCTTCTTATGCTATATTAAGAGATTGCTTAGAAATAACATAATTTATAACTATGTATGTACACTTGAAATTTACCAAAAATTAAAAAACTCTTGTTATATAGCGACTATTTTTTGAAAATATTCTATTTGTATGCAATTAAGTTTTCAGATATTTTTGTCTCTTTTTTTTTAATTTTTCAAATAAAGGTCTTTTACCCCATTTTTGCCTTTAAGAAGTAATTGATATTTATAATTCATTGCGTTAATCGAACTAGATATAAGTAAAATTTGTTGTAATATCTTTGATAGATCTCATAAATAATATTTTAATATAAGCACTGTATAAATAGATATATTGGATGAATAAATTGAAATTGAAAAAATTGCACTACACAGACTTCATGCACGCAGACTTGGTTTTTTAGTTCCCCTTTGTTGCGCGATGAGTGAGGACAGCGTTGCTTCATGATTTCTATCTTTATTTTCATCACTAACACTTCATATTCATTGTTTTTAATATTTTTTCAGAATACTTTTTGCTTTCAATCCTCCAAAGTGACGACAGGGATTTAAAAAGCTCAATAAATTCAGCTAAATTTATCCTTTCTTTCGCTGCAACACGTCTTTGCACAACGAAAGTTTCGCAAATCTGTGAGGTTTCACCATACACTACACAGACGGTCCGTCAGACACGACCTAAAATTAAAATATTTTAATTTTTGTCAGACATCTGAACAGACCTTCAAACAGCCAAATACACTATTAGACCGTCGCAACAAACACGTGTTTGATGCGACAGTCTGTGTAGTCTATTTGGCCCTTTAGGGCCCAAAAAGAAAGCGACGTGTGCTCCAAAGTACTATTATTCCTTTCCATTTACTTTCTGTTTTTATTCGCGAAAAACAAACGGCAAAAAAGGTTTGGGTTCATCCGTACATAAAAAGTTATGTAAACAGCAGGTTTTTCGTGGCAGCAAAAGAGCTGCAGTAAAGTGATGCTTAATTTTTAGCATTCTAAAGAATAACCAAAGAAAAAAAACAAGTTGGTGATATCAATTGCAGCATTCCGTGTTGCATAAAACTTATCGTAAACTTGCTGCCGACTAGTTTTGAAAAAGTTGCTTCATATGAAGGTTTCGGTATAGTTACGGGTCAGCAAAATTTGATGCAATTGCATTACTTTTTAATTGCTCCGTGTGGAAATGGCGATATTATTACACTTACCGAGAATGATGAGAGCGGACAACACAATTTTGCACATAGACCGAACCATGATATAATAATGAGGTACGGTAAAGAGATTCACCACACCGTCTACGAATGTCATAAGAAGGTGAAAATGGAAATTAGCGATGCCACTTTTTCTTGGAGTTGATATATGTGGGACAAATACTTTGAGAGGGAATTAAAAAAGGGTAAAAGGGATTAAGTAAGAAGAAATGGATTTTTTGACTCGATTTCGTTATTTAATCGTTTTTATATAATTTTTTAAAAATTTTCAAACTAATAAATTGTTTCAAGTAATAAATTGTTTTGAAATTTAAAATAATTTTATTTCTTTGTTGCCAGCAGTATTTATAATTAAATAAACTATGAACTATATATTATTTGAGATGAAATATATTAAGGGTATTCATGCAAAGCGGCAAGCTTAAATTTTGGGCAATAAGCTATTTCTATCAGATAGATTTTGTGAACATCCCCTAAAGTTGATTGTGCATTTGCAGAGATAAGTCAGCTGTTAACTTGTAAACAGCCAACTTTCAGCATATCATTTCGGTTTTGTTTTATGTAATAACCATTTTTGTTTATTGTATATTTATTGTAGCTATGCTTTTATTTGGTGGAAACAACTTTACTTGGAAATATATAAACAGCTGACGGCTGGTATAAGCTTGCCATACCGATTGATCACCTAAATCGTAGAGCAAATATATCTGGTTTGTGCAAACGGTTCTCCATACATATAATTTATAAGGCTGATAAAATTATACGGTTTATACCATTTATAAGGGTATTGCCCATTTAAATGAATACCCTTATTATTTGAGATGAAATTATATCAAGCTTAATAGGATAACGTATGGACGAATGTGTCAAAAAAGTTTTATATAAGAAAAGCTTTTATTTGATTTTTAAGTTTTATTTTAACTAATTTAGAATTGCCCTTTAGCTTTTGTTTAGCTTTTTGTAGTCTTAATTTTCTATTTAAAGATTTTATTCTTGTATGCATTCTAAATCTCATTAATTAAATCATTCTAAATAATTTTTTATTTAAAGATTTTATTCTTGTATGCATTCTAAATCTAATAAATAATTTTATTTCATCGTTTGGCAAAGAAACGTGTGAACATTCAAATCATAAAAAATTTGTTTTTGAAAATTTGCACAGTGCATAATTTTTTAATAACAAAACACGAACTTCCCCGTTTTCTGCTCAATTAATTCAAGAAAATCACTACAGACAAACATGGATATTTCATGAATGCTTTTTAAGATACGGCAGCACTGATTTTTGTTATTTTGACATTCGTAGACGGTGTGGTGAAGCTCTTTACCGTACCTCATTATTATATCATGACCGAACGCGACATTACACAGAATATTTCAAAGAACAGAAACAAAAAAGAGAACGAAGACAAAAACAAGGTTTTATACGAAGAACAATGCAAAGGCAAGAAACAGGAAAGCTTTGACAAAATATATGTAAAGGAACAACAAAAATACCGCTTAAAACAAGAATGACACAACACACTGGACATTAGAAACCAAAAACAATAAAAGCGTTAGTTCAATACATAATAACCTCAAGCATCACAGCCTACTTTGATGTAGTCAGTGGCGTAGATAGCTTTCGGTTCTGGGAGAGGTCCGCAAAAAAGTAATGACCTACGCTAAGTTAAGTAAATACATCCTTGTAAGAGTACCCATCAAGTGTATGGAATTTTCAAAAGTAACATTTTTTTTCGCTTCCCGCGAACTATCCTGGAGAATGGGTGCTAAAAAAAAGATCTGTAAAAATAAACTTAATCTGGTCTGCACAGAAATTTTTTATTTTTATATATGTAAAGGAACAACAAAAATACCGCTTAAAACAAGAATGACACAACACACTGGACATTAGAAACCAAAAACAATAAAAGCGTTAGTTCAATACATAACAACCTCAAGCATCACAGCCTACTTTGATGTAGTCAGTGGCGTAGATAGCTTTCGGTTCTGGGAGAGGTCCGCAAAAAGTAATGACCTACGCTAAGTTAAGTAAATACATCCTTGTAAGAGTACCCATCAAGTGTATGGAATTTTCAAAAGTAACATTTTTTTCGTTTCCCGCGAACTATCCTGGAGAATGGGTGCTAAAAAAAAGATCTGCAAAAATAAACTTAATCTGGTCTGCACAGAAATTTTTTATTCAATCTCAAATAGCGATTGTTTTTTTGTTATGCAAAGAAATAATAACAGAAAATTATACATAGAAAAAAGAAAGAAGTTTGTAGTTGAATATGAAACACAGTTGTTTTAAATTTTGTTTTTTAGAAACGCAAATTCATTAAATCTCTGTTTTAAAATTTTTTGTTTAATTTTAAAGTATGTTTTTCTTCTCAGAGTATTTCTAATTTCATTTCAGCTCAGTTCATGAAAATATTTGCAGGTGAAATGTTTTCGCGTATATTTAAAGCACTGGTTTTTCTGTTCAGTTTCATCAAAATCTCCCAAGAATGTCCTTTAACTAAAAAGAGGCTTTGAAAACTCATATGTGTTACGATGATTCCATTAAACAATTTTATAAAAAAGCAATACATTTTTTTGACAAAGTCATCATAAAAACATCATAAATCAAAAGTAACATTTTTTTTCGTTTCCCGCGAACTATCCTGGAGAATGGGTGCTAAAAAAAAGATCTGCAAAAATAAACTTAATCTGGTCTGCACAGAAATTTTTTATTCAATCTCAAATAGCGATTGTTTTTTTGTTATGCAAAGAAATAATAACAGAAAATTATACATAGAAAAAAGAAAGAAGTTTGTAGTTGAATATGAAACACAGTTGTTTTAAATTTTGTTTTTTAGAAACGCAAATTCATTAAATCTCTGTTTTAAAATTTTTTGTTTAATTTTAAAGTATGTTTTTCTTCTCAGAGTATTTCTAATTTCATTTCAGCTCAGTTCATGAAAATATTTGCAGGTGAAATGTTTTCGCGTATATTTAAAGCACTGGTTTTTCTGTTCAGTTTCATCAAAATCTCCCAAGAATGTCCTTTAACTAAAAAGAGGCTTTGAAAACTCATATGTGTTACGATGATTCCATTAAACAATTTTATAAAAAAGCAATATTTTTTTTTGACAAAGTCATCATAAAAACATCATAAATCATTAAATTCATTTGATAATCGCAAAACAACTTTTAACTTAATAGAATCAATTAAGAACAACTTTCATATTTGACTCATGGCTCTGGGGGGAGGGGGGTCCGGAATTTTGGACGTTGAAAACAAAAAAAAAGAAAACTGACTGACATTAGAAAACTACTGAATATAACAAAAAGGGAAAAAATTTTAAAGAATACACTTGTAGGATGAACAGGTATTGTTCCTTATAATCAGACCTGGGCAAAATGCATTAATTTTACATTACCATTAAATTAATAAAAATTTAATTAATGTAAAAATTGTTTCATTACCATTTACTATAACAATTTTAATGCATTGTTTTTTACATTAAATTAATTTCTTATCAAAATAATGCATTAATTTTTTTTATCATTAAATTGTATGGCAAATAATGCATTGATTTTTGTTTATACCAAAAACTGTCGCTTCTACGTACCCTAAGATGGCGCTTCACGCCAACTGAAAATGTCATCTTATTTCTTTCATTTCCTTTCTTATTTTTATATTTAAGCTAAATCATAGTTAGCTACTTAGATTTAAGAACACTTTATAACGAACTATCAAGCTGGTAAGAACAAAAAAATTCTATTCCAAAAATCCACCTCTCACCGACCTTTTATATCTCTTCCATTTCATATTTGATATATTTCTTACGGTTTCAATCTCAACGCGCTTGAGATTGAAAAATTCTACAATTCAACCATTCTACTTATTCCTAGAGGGTTCCTATTTCCAACTCATCATTTGATCCATTTCGAGCCGGATATATTATATATATATATACAGTCTCTCAGGTGCGTTTGCATTTATTCTATATTCAGTCTTATTAGAGCAGTGCATAATTTACGTAGCGTGCTTAATGTTAAAAAAACCAGTTCCGCGACGAGTGCCGTATTTTGTTTTCTTCTAAAAAAAAAAAAAAAAAAAAAAACTAATTACGTTCAATCTAAAGAACATTAAAGAAAAAAAATTATATTAATTTGCATAAATCCCTTAAAAAACAAAAAAAAACAAGTAAAAAGTTCGACATAATAAAATATCTACTAAAAAACCCTAAATTAAAAAATTCGTTCATTAAAAACGTGATTTTATATATTACATATCTTATGTGTAACATCTATATATATAAAAAGAAGTGTACGTTTGGTTGAAATCGCAACACTTCAGAACGGCTGGACCGATTTGGATAATTTTTTTTTAAATGTTCGTTTTAGTCCAAGTTAGGTTTTTAAGGAAAGAAAAATTGACCACGCCCACTTTTGCGCCCACTTTTTTTGATTTATCTAAAATCGGAAAACGGCTGGACCGATTTGGATATTTTTTTTTCAAATGTTCGAAGTAATCCAATTTAAGTTTTGTCGGAAAGAAAAATTGACCACGCCCACTTTTGCGCCCACTTTTTTCGATTTATCTAAAATCGGAAAACGGCTGGACCGATTTGGATAATTTTTTTTTTAAATGTTCGTAGTAATCCAATTTAAGTGTTTACTGAAAGAAAAATTGACCACGCCCACTTTTGCGCCCACTGTTTTGATATATATATCTAAAATCGCAGAACGCCTGCGCTGATTTTTTTTTTAAATGTTTGTAATAGTCTACAAAAGTTTTTTACATAAAGAAAAATTGTCTACAATATCGGTAATATCAATATTATCCATTATCGATATTAAATTTCATTTTCACACTTGACACTTTTGAAGTTTTCAAGATGTCACATATTAGAAGACACTTGCTTATTTTTTATTCACACCACCCAATGTACCCAGTGTGTTTTCTTTTTCATTTGGATTCCGACATAAACAGACATAAATTTTGCCGAAGCAAATTCTTTTGGATAATTTTATTACTTACAAGCAGCAATTGTACTATTAGAGGAATGTTCAATGAGCCACAAAAAATCACTGGAGACAACTGGAGACATCGTACAATGAAAGATTTACGTGGCAATCAACAACTTTTCGGTGGTGCATTGATATTATTGTCTGGTGATTTTCGACAAACATTGCCCGTGATTGCACGATCCACACCAGCGGATGAAATTAATGCATGCTTGAAGTCTTCCTTTCTGTGGCGATATGTCCAAAAATTGACATTGCACATAAATATGCGTGTTCAGTTGCACAATGATCAATCTGCAGATCATTTCTCGAAACAATTGTTAGAAATCGGCAATGGAAAAGTTCAAATCGATAATGCAAATGGTTTCATTACTTTGCCAGATAATTTCTGTACAATTCTCAAATCAAAAGAAGAACTGATTGAACGCGTTTTTCCAAATATTGTACAAAATTACAGAGATCACAATTGGTTGAGAGAACGCGCAATTTTGGCACCAACAAATTTACATGTCAATGCAATTAATTTTCTGATCCAAGAAAAATTACCAGGTGCAGTGACATCATATAAATCTATTGATAGCGCAATGAATAACGATGATGCCATACATTATCCAATCGAATTTTTAAATTCATTAGAACCACCTGGTATGCCACCGCATTGTTTAAATTTAAAGGCCGGCTCATCAATCATTTTGCTACGGAATTTAAACGCACCAAAACTGTGCAATGGCACCAGATTGGCTGTAAAAAAATTGATGCCGAATTTGATTGAAGCAATAATATTGACTGGAAAAGCTAAAGGCGAAATTGTACTCATACCGCGTATTCCGCTGATACCAACAGATATGCCATTCGAATTCAAGCGTTTACAATTTCCGGTGCGTCTGTCATTTGCCATGTCCATCAATAAGGCGCAAGGACAAACGCTTCAAGTATGCGGATTAAATTTGGAACAGCCGTGTTTCTTGCACGGTCAATTATACGTTGCCTGTTCAAGAGTTGGCATTCCAAGCACTTTATTTATTTACGCACCGGATGGAAAAACAAAAAATATTGTTTATCAAAATGTATTGGATTGAGTTCGGTGATAAGAAATCATAAAGTTCGAAATACAACTATTTTTTAAGATTACATAAAAAAAAAACACTTGGTTTCACTTTACTGTGTCTTATAAATTGCTAAAACAAATGTGTGAATTTTTCAGCATTGATACAAACTGAACTGATGCAACATTAACGTTATGTTAAAGTTTGAATCATTAGTAGTAAAAGCTTTCATATAATCTTTTTGTAACCGAAATAGTATAATTTCACAATTTTTCTTCAGTGTAACGAAGTGCTCCGGGTTTCGCTATATATTTATACTTTTCCAATATAGGTGTCGGGTGTAGCAACGCGCACCGGGAATTGCTATTATTTTATATAATTCTATATAAAAAGTTACAATCAAAAATATTCATAGAACATAAAAAAAAGTTGCTAAAAGTGCTAAAAAAAAAAAAAAACACACAATATATAAAAAAACATACATTGTTGTTGTTCAATCTTGAACTTGTCGAATTTGAAGGGCATATTATATAGTCAAATGTATAACCGTTCGACCTCTCTTCGCTTTATATAAGGTATGTACATTAGAGCGTATCACCAAAACTAACCTATTTTTTTTTTTTTTTACATTGTACATATACACATACATATATCCATATGTATAAATTCTTTGTGCCGTGGTCATTATCTCTGTTAAAGTTAACATATCTATGTTGATAACAGATTTGAGCATAGAACGTTAGAAAGTCTCCACTTTATTCACATGTGTTTATTGTTGGAAACATCCAACGTTGCGAATATTGTTCATGTTTAACAGCATATTTGCGCAATATATTGAATGTTTATGTTTTTTCTCTTCTTTGCTTCAACATTCAAGCAAAATTTTCTTATTGAAACAAGTTCAAGTGATCTACGCATAGAAATTGTGCTGCGAAGTTCATGTTAAAATCTTTTTTCTTAGCATTGATTAGATACACAAGAATTAGTATACATTTTTTAATCATTGCTTATCCATATAAAAAAAAAAAAAAATTGTTTTTCACTTTTTTATTTAAGTTTCCTCACTTATAATAATAAAACAAAAACAACAAAAACAACAACAACAAACACTTCCACCAACAGCGGCAACATAAACAACAACAACAAACACTTCCATCAACAGCGGCAACAAAAACAACAACAAAATAATTAGTCAAACTTAAATCACTCCATAAATTTCGATACTTGAATCGCGAATATTAACCCATTCATACACATTACCAACATATTACCTTTATTAATTCTCTGTTTTGCAATTATTAAAATTTTGTTAGACATTACCAATGCATTACAGTTATGCCTATGCTAACGTAATACATTGCAGTGGTGGATAGCTTGTTACACGTTACCTAGACATTAAATTACATTGTATGCTAAAGGATTACGTTGCATTTGTAAACATTTGTTACACATTACCTATGCGTTACATTAATTGTATGCTAAGGCATTAAATGCAATTGCAAGCGTTTTGCTAGACATTACTACCGCATTACATTAACGTTTTCCTAAGGTATTACATTCAAATTATTAATATTTTGCTTACTATTACCTACACATTACATTTCATACAATTATTTCTTTGATCAAGTACTATACTCCAATCACTTTTCCAACCGATTACATACGCATTACTTTTAATTCTAAGGTACTGCTAATGTAATACAGTACTAATACGAATATTTGGTTATATATTATCTGCGATTTACATTAAAGTCTGTGCTACGGTATTACAGCAGTATTGCTAATATTTGGCAACACATTACCTACGCATTAAATCAATTTCTATGGTAAAAATTACGTTCAAAGTACTTACCTTTTCCAACGCCTTACCTACGCATTACATTTATTCCTTTGCCAAGGTATTACATTTCAATAACTTACCTATTCCAACGCCTTACCTACGCATTACATTTATTCCTATGCCAAGGCATTACATTCCAATAACTTACCTTTTCCAACGCCTTACCTATGCATTCCATTTATTCCTATGCTAAGGAATTACATTCCAATTACTTACATATTCCAACGCATTACTTTCATTCCTTTGGTAAATTATAACGTTCCAGGTACTTACCTATTCCAACGCATTACCTATGCATTACATCTATTTGTAAGCAAGTTATTACTTTCTTATTAACAGCCATCTACTCATTACATAGGCATTATTGATTCCTCATTATTGATAACATACACAATCTTATTATTTGTTTTGGTTAATTTTTACCGATTACACTGGTTTACAAATAACGAAAAGTTGTTTGTACTTTGAATGCCACTATCCTTTTCTCATGTAAAATCGGTCGCTAATTCCGAAAAAAAAATTATTTTTTTTTCTGTCACTCCGTTTTCGAGATATTGCCCACTGTAGGGTTTTCAACGAAAAAAAAAAGTTGGTTCCACTTAATTGCATATATCTCCAGAACCAACAACAGAAACCAAACAAATGATATATCAAATAAAAGCTAATAAAATTTCTTACAAACAATGCAGACACCATTTTTTGGTCGAGTTGTTAGTTTTGGCGGAATAAATTCAAATTTCGGGGATTTTTTTTATTTTTCAGAAAAATTTCCAAAAAAAGACAAAATAGTTGCAAATTTTGTTAAGAAATCAAAATATTTTATTACTTTTGATATTTTTTACTAAAAGCCCTTATTTTTCCAAAAAAAATAAGCTATTGTTGAAGAAAATCTATTGAGAAATGAAAAAGTTGTGTTTAATGAAACGAAATCACCCAAATTGTGTGATTATCAATTTATGCATTTGGACTTATTTTATTGCCATAAAAAAAAATGAGAACTAAAGGTTGTTGTAATAAAATCATATTTTCTTCATTTTAATTGTTCTTTTAATAATTTACATTATTTTTACATTATTTAAATTGTATATAATTATTATTAATAATTTTTATTGTTGCATTAAATCATTTATATTGTTATTTACAGTGAATCAAAAAAGTTTACATACACCATAATTCTATAGTAAAAATACCTGTTAATCGTATTAAAAAAAAAATATAAAATTTAAAATGTGAGTCTTATTTCAAATAATACACATTTGCACATCAATTAAGCTTAAAAAACTAAATGTTTTTTTAAAACGAAAGGAAAAAATTCAATAATACATTAAAATGGTCAAAAATTAACATCAAAAAGTTTACATACACTTTAGAGATCTCTTGTTATATTTGGTAAAATAAAATAAGATTTTAATAACTTAATATTTTGTTGGCCCTCCTTTGGCTGCAATGATTGCTTCTAGACGCCTGCGCATACTTTTGACTAAAACATTTGTGTCATTTTCTGTTATTTTTGACCACTCAGTTAATAAAGCAGTCTTCAGAGTTTCCTTAGACGATATTTGATGTCTTCGGATCCTTTTCTCCAATAAATCCCAAATATGCTAAATCGGATTAATGTCTGGTGATTGTGGAGGTGTATGCAGCTGCTTACAATTATATATCAGCCATTCGCGGACAAGATACGACGTATGTTTGGGGTCATTATCTTGCTGAAAATAAAAGTTGTTGCTATTAAGTCCCAGTTTGTGAACACTTGTACCCAAATGGTTTTTGAGGATGTTCAAATAAACATGTTTGTCCATTTTGTCAGTTATGAACACAAGTTCCCCCGCTCCGGATGCGGCCATACACCCCCAAACCATTACATTTCCGCCACCATGCTTTACGGTTGGAATTAAGTTGTTTTCTTGCATCTCCTGATTGGCCTTTCTCCACACTTTTCCAGCTCCATCCGAGCCAAATATGTTGTACTTTGATTCGTCGCTAAACACAACATTTTCCCAAAACGAATCCGGCTTTTCCAAGTGCTGCTTAGCAAAATCCAACCTCTTTTTTTTGTTCACTTTGGATATAAAAGGTTTACGACGTGCCACACGACCATGATACCCAGCACTGTGTAGTGTATTTCTTATTGTTTGAGGATTAATTTTTTTTTGCGTACACTCGGATATGTTCTGTGTTAACTTCACTGCAGAAATTTTGGGATTTTCCCGAACGGCGGCGACGACTTCGCGTACTTCACGTGGCGTTAAAATCTTTGGTCTTCCCGATCGTTGCTTTGTTTGCAAATTGCCGTTGTTTGTGTATGATTTTATTACAGTTTGTACACTAGCATGAGATTTTCCAATTATTTTGCCGATTTCCCGTAATGATTTGTTTTCCAGATATAATTTCAGTATCAATTTACGCACTTCTAATGGAATTTCCTTACCGCGTCCCATCTTAGCAATCTTCTTTACACTTTGAACTCCAAATTGCAACTGAACTTCAAAATATGCTAATAATTGCAATGCTGCTATTCATGATCAACGATCAGTGTGGCTGAGAAGCAGCAATTACCGTTACATAAGCAACAACAAAGCTAATTGAAGAATCTGTATGTAAACTTTTTTGACAATTATTTTGGGGTTTTTTCGCTTTCGGCGCACTTACGCAGCGGCTTTGGAAAAAAACAGGATATGCATTCTGCATACCAATAAACTGAATATTTGTCTAGCTTTTTAGAAAAAAAAAGAGAAAGAAAATAAAAATATTAAATCATTTGAGAATGGTTAAAGATATGAATTACATGTGTATGTAAACTTTTTTGATTCACTGTACATTGTAAATAATTTTTATTTATCATTCAGAAATTCAAAATGATTAGAATTCTTGTTTTGTCGTTAATTTAATTCGGGATCGGTTTCTCTGATGAGAAACCAACAATAGTCGCCCATCATTCCTTCGTCCCAAAATCCTTGGTACCGATTCTCAATTGCTTTCATCTGTTGGTGGAATCTTCTCGTATGCAACAATTCAACTTTTTGAGACCCAATGTTAAGGTGACATACTTCAGAAATCGTGAAAAACCGTTTGCTATACACTTTACTAAGAATGACAATATCTGCTATTGCGTAGTCATTCCTGGCTTATTTAATACCTTCGGTCAGCCGTACATTCCCAAAGAGTGGCGTTTGTTTATTGATAGCAGTATTAAATATGAATAACACGACTGGAAAATATGTTCTGATATCAAAGTCGTTGGTACACCACGTCGTTGGTAAACCACTATTACAAAAAGGACTGGGCAGAAAGAATTGAGTCGAAAGTTGGAGAGAGCAACGTCAAAAATGTTCCACTCGTCAAAAAGAAAACATAATTCTCCCACCGCTGCACATCAAACTTGGACTTATGAAAAACTTTGTCAAGGCGTTAGACAAAGAAAGCGAAGCATTCACATATTTGAAAACGATTTTTCTAAATCTTTCTGATGCCAAGATAAAAGAAGGTGTCTTCGTTGGATCGCAAATAAGAAAGGTGTTAAACGATCTTCAATTCGCAGAACTATTGTCACCAGTTGAGGCAGCGGCGTGGGATTCTTTTAGGACGACTGTTTCTAGCTTCCTCGGGAACAATTAAAGTGAATCTTACGAGAAAATAGTCAACGAGTTGCTCAAGAACTATAAAAAAATGGGCGTAAATATGTCTCTGAAAATTCACTTTCTGCACTCCCATTTGAATTTTTTTCCGAAGAATCTCGGTGACGAGAGCGACGAGCATGGGGAAAGATTCCACCAACAGATGAAAGCAATTGAGAATCGGTACCAAGGATTTTGGGACGAAGGAATGATGGGCGACTATTGTTGGTTTCTCATCAGAGAAACCGATCCCGAATTAAATTAACGACAAAACAAGAATTCTAATCATTTTGAATTTCTGAATGATAAATAAAAATTATTTACAATGTAAATAACAATAGAAATGATTTAATGCAACAATAAAAATTATTAATAATAATTATATACAATTTAAATAATGTAAAAATAATGTAAATTATTAAAAGAACAATAAAAATGAAGAAAATATGATTTTATTACAACAACCTTTAGTTCTCATTTTTTTTTTTATGGCAATAAAATAAGTCCAAATGCAGAAATTGATAATCACACAATTTGGGTGATTTCGTTCCATTAAACACAACTTTTTCATTTCTCAATAGATTTTCTTCAACAATAGCTTATTTTTTTGGAAAAATAAGGGCTTTTAGTAAAAAATATCAAAAGTAATAAAATATTTTGATTTCTCAACGAAATTTGCAACTATTTTGTCTTTTTTTGGACATTTTTCTGAAAAATAAAAAAAATCCCCGAAATTAGAATTTATTCCGCCAAAACTAACAACTCGACCTAAAAATGGTGTCTGCATTGTTTGTAAGAAATTTTATAAGCTTTTATTTGATATATCATTTGTTTGAATACTGTTGTTGGTTCTGGAGATATATGCAATTAAGTGGAACCAACTTTTTTTTTTCGTTGAAAACCCTACAGTGGGCAATATCTCGAAAACGGAGTGACAGAAAAAAAAAATAATTTTTTTTTCGGAATTAGCGACCGATTTAACATGAGAAAAGGATAGTGGCATTCAAAGTACATATTGGCTGTAAGCCAGTGTTACCGAACTAATAACATTTTTAAAATTTATTTAAAATAACTTGTGTTGATTATTTGCCGATTTTATTCGATTAGTGTGTAAATGTTCACGTCCTTTCACTGATACAAATTTATTTCGCGCCTTTTTTATGAAAAATTTAAAATTTTGCTGGTCTGCTGATATCATATTGCTTACAGTTCATTTCATCTTTTTATCATATCATATCTTCCTGGTCATATTTGACTCAAATTCCGATTGTTCTTTGGCTCGTTTGAACAAAGAAACAACTAAGCTGATCTTGTGAAGATTATTTTCGAACTATTTCTTGGTTGTTCTTATGAAATATTTTCACCAGAACAAATTTCAAATTTCACTTGCTCCTATTTATTTCACCATTGACCTTTTTTGCTCCTGTTTATAAACATTTCATCGTATATCAACATGTTGTCATTAGATTCCTTTATCCAAGTTACTGACCACATAGTTGAATTCGAAGCTGACTTTAACGAGTCATCATTTGCTTCATTTTCATCTCATTCTCTCGAAGTGCATCGAGAAGAGATGAAATCCATTTGGGCTAACGTTAAGACATTCTACCAAGTGTGTCTTAAAGAACTTCAGTCTAGCGATGAAGACGAACACGTTACTGATCTGGAAACAGTCAAGACACGGTATCGTAATACATACCAGACTTATGTTCGCTGCGTTGCAAAAATGGGTGAATTTATCCAACAGCTAACAGCTCCAATTCCAGCTCCATCAGCAACAACATCGTTCTCATCGAGCGGTTTCCACTTGCCACCCTGCGACACAGAAATTTTCAGTGGCGACTATCTGTCTTGGCCTTCATTTCGTGATATGTTCACGGCTATTAACATCAACAATACACGTTTAAGTCCGGTGGAAAAATTATTCCATCTAAGCCAAAAGACGCGAGGTGAAGCCAGAGACATAGTCAAGAAAGCCCCATTAACCAATGAAGGTTTTCCGATTGCGTGGCAGAACTTAAAGGATCGGTTTGAAAATAAACGAATCCTCGTTACCAGTCAACTGAAAATACTTTTTAGTCTACCATCAGTATCCTCTGAGTCCAGTAGTGCTATAAAAAAGCTCCAACGCGACATCAACAGTTGCATTTCCGCACTTCAGTTTTATGCTATAAATATCCAAAACTGGGATTCTATTTTCATCTTTCTCTGCTCCACTCGACTTCCAGACTCAACCCTAGCTCTTTGGGAACAGTCTTTACAGAATAAAACTGACATCCCGAAATGGAAAGAGTTAGATTCCTTCCTGACCAGCCGTTATCAAACGCTGGAAACAGTATCCGACATCAGGTTTTCTGGCTCCTCCCACCAAAAACCCTTTGAGCCAAAAAACAAGGCTCGAAGTTCTCCAAGCCAATTAAATGCTTATCATTCCAGTGTTGCTAATCCTCCATGCAAGATCTGTGCTAAGGATCAGCATACCATTCGAAAATGCCCTAGGTTCTTATAAATGAATTCTGATGAGAGATTATCATGCGTAAAAAAATATGGGCTTTGTCTCAATTGTTTTGCAAGGGCTCATGCAGTCAAAGATTGTAAAAGTGCATTTCATTGTATTACGTGTAGCAAAAGACATAACACACTTTTGCATCGTTCTTTTATAAAAGATTCCAATCCTTCTAGTTCCAATTCAGCAAATATTTCCAGTATTAATTCGCAATACTACTCGCACAACCCTCAAAGTTCCACTTCCGCAAATTCCAATATAAAGCATGCATAGCGACACAAACACAGTCCACTACTAATACTGAACCAGTTCATTCCACATCACTACAAAATTGCTTCGCTTCTGGGTCAAAAAGAGTTCTTTTGGGTACAGCAATTGTGCAAATTTGGCACTTAGGTACCACCTATACTGCTCGAGCTCTAATTGATTCAGGATCAGAAGGAACCTTTATTTCAGAGAGGTTATTTAAGCTGCTTAAACTTCCATTTAAAGCAATACAAGCTCAAATTCCCGGCTTAAATAACGCTATTTCAGCAAGATCCCAAAAGGTTTGCTCACTTCTACTAAGCTCGCCTAGCAACCAGATGATTTCCATCGAGGCGACTGCGCTCGTTCTTCCACAACTCACTGGAAATCTTCCAACGTGCACTATTGATCCAAAGGTATTTGCGAATCTTCCAGATTTCAAATTGGCAGATACTGAATTTTTCAAGAGTTCACACATCGATCTACTTATAGGTGGTGATCTATTTCCATCTATTTTGCTAGAGGGCATTCAACACCATATTTGTGGCTCGTTGATTGCTCAAGAAACCATCTTCGGATGGATTCTAACCGTTCCAGTGAGAAATCAAGCTGAGTCAACTCCGTCCAATATTATCTCGTATTACACAGAAGTATCTCTAGACAAAGAGATTTCTCGTTTTTGGGAGGTGGAGCATCTTCCCAAAAAACCATTTCTATCAGACTCAGATCGTTTTTGTGAAGAAAATTATTCACGTACAACAAAACGAGGTGAAGATGGTCGTTATACTGTATAACTTCCGTTCAAAGATAGTTTTCCAAATACTTTGAATGTCGGCCATTCACGATCCATAGCTCTAGCACAATATCTTAGAAATGAATCTAGATTGTACAAAAATCCAAATTTCAAATCCCAGTATGACCAAGTTGTTCAAGAATACATTGAACTGGGTCATATGAAAAGAGTTTTCAATTCTAATTTCACAACCTTTCAATCCCACTACTACTTGCCTCACCACGCAGATACCAAAGCAGAAAGTTCTACAACAAAGGTTCGTGTTGTATTTAATGCTTCGAGTCCTTCTTCGAATCAAACCAGTTTAAACGATTTACTCCATGTGGAGCCAGTTTTGCAAACTGATCTCACTATTTTTATTCTCAATTGGCGTTTTTATCAGTTTGTATTCAACGCTGATATCGAAAAAATGTATCGTCAGATTCTAGTGGATCCAAACCATACTCCATTCCAAAGAATTCTATTCCGAGATTCCCCGTTAGAAGAAATAAAAGATTTCGAGCTAAAAACGGTGACATTTGGTGTAAATCGTGCTCCGTATTTAGCAATTCGTACTCTTCTCCAACTGGCTGACGATGTTGAGCAATCGTACCCACAAGCCAGCAAAATTTTACGTACGTCCATGTATGTTGACGATGTACTTGCAGGTGGGCATGATGTGAATTCTACCATTCTTTGCCGAGATGAACTAAAAAGTGCTCTTAGTTCAGCAGGGTTCAATTTGCGCAAATGGACATCGAATTCCAAACATGTACTAGAAAGCCTTCCACGAGAACATCTTCTGGATGAAAATTTCCTTCAACTCGATGATAGCAGCATTGCTAAAACTTTAGGTGTGCGTTGGAACGCATGCGCAGATACATTTTATTTCGTTACTCAGCCACTTTTATCCAGGTCCCAATTCACAAAGCGGGAAGTTCTTTCACAAATAGCTAAGCTTTTCGATCCTGCAGGTTGGCTTACTCCATGCATTGTATTTGCTAAAATACTTATGCAGCAAATTTGGTTGTCACGTATTGACTGGGATGAAAACTTGCCTGACAACTTGCTTCAAACATTGCAAAATTTCCTCCAAAACTTTCCACAAATCAATTACATCAAAATTCCGAGATGGATTGATTATAGTCAAGACTGCGATCTTGAGATTCATTCATTTTGTGATGCATCTGAGACAGCTTATGCTGCCACAATATATGTTCGTGTCATTCCAAAGTCTGGTCCTATTTCGTCACATTTACTGATGTCAAAAACTAAAGTCGCACCAGTGAAAACTTTATCGATTCCAAAATTGGAATAATGTGGTGCTGTTCTCTTAGCTGAAATGTTCGATTCTCTTATTCCGCAGCTTAATGTTAACAAGTTCAATTCGTTCTTTTGGACAGACTCCACAATTGTACTTGCTTGGCTTAAAAAACCACCATGTCAATGGAAAACATTTGTAGCTAATAGGGTTTCGAAAATACTCCAAAGTGTTGGCGCAAGCCATTGGTATCATGTTGATTCACCCAACAACCCTGCAGATATAGCAAGCCGAGGGTTACATCCTTAAGAACTCGTTGACAACGAGTTGTGGTGGCACGGTCCAAGTTGGCTAAGAACATCCAAAGATTTCTAGCCAAAACTATCACAAAACTTAAGCTATGATACGCAGGAAGAAATTAAATCAGTTAAGTCCAATTTCAATTTTTTCCACCACTTTGACGATATTCTTGAACGATTCTCCTCATTTTCTAAAGCTATAAGAGTCATTTAATATTTATTCAGGTTTTATAATCGTACACATCCTATTAAAAAGGCATAATTTTGACAAGTTTCTGTCGAAATAACTAGTGCTGAAGTGATAAGTACTAGAAATCGACTCATTGTTCTTTGCCAAAAGGTTGGATATCCTGATGAATATCATTGTTTATTAAAAAACAATCCAATTTCCTCTTCCAGTTCTTTACTAAATTTGAATCCATTTCTTGATGATGTAGGAGTGCTCCGAGTTAAAGGCAGACTTGTTTTCTCTCCAGTATTGTCGTACGATGAACGTCATCCTATTATTCTTCCTTATAACTCTCAGTTCTCGCGATTGTTAGTCCAATTTACCCACCATATCTCATTACACGCAGGTAACCAACTTGTTTTGAATTTGATAAGATTACAATTTTGGATACCACGGGTAAAGACATTGATAAAGAGCACTATTAATGCCTGCAAGGTATGCGTAATTTACAAACAAAGATTGCATACTCAGTTAATGGGTGTTCTACCTGCTGAACGAATAACTTTAACTCGCCATTTTGCCTGTACAGGTCTCGATTTCGCTGGTCCCTTTGAAATCAAAAACTACACAGGTAGAGCCTGCCTGATAACAAAGAGATACGTGTGTGTCTTCGTTTGTTTCTCAACGAAAGCCATTCACTTAGAAGCTACTAGTGCTCTTACAACTCCAGCATTCCTTGCTGCCTTCAGTCGCTTCGTCTCCAGACGAGGCTGTCCTATTGATCTCTATTCTAATAACGGCACAACATTTGTAGGTGCCTCAAAAGAACTGATACGCGATTTTCTCGCTGTTTCACGTTCTACATTATCTTCAAATTTCAGCCATCAGAACTTAACCTGGCATTTCATTCCACCTGGTGCTCCTCATATGGGTGGATTATGGGAAGCTGGCGTGAAATCTTTTAAAACTCATTTTCGAAAGGTTGCTGGTTCATTCAAGTACACCTTTGAGGAATTTTCGACTTTGCTTGCAAAAATCGAAGCATGTCTTAATTCCCGTCCACTTTCTCCAATGTGAGAGGATCCAACTGACACCTCTGCATTACCTCCAGGTCATTTCCTCATCGGCAGTTCACTTCTAGCTCCAATTGAACCAACTATAAATGACAAATCTATTTCTATAATCAATCGTTGGCAACGTCTTAAAGCTCTGCAACAACACATTTGTACTCGCTGGAAAAATGAATATCTTAAAGAACTGCATAAGCGAAACAAGTGGCAAAGACCACAAGAAAATCTAAATATAAATTCCATAGTCGTTATCCGCGATGAAAATTTACCTCCTAATGAATGGCGATTAGGTCGTGTAACAAAAGTTTATCCAGGCAGTGATAGTAAAGTTCGAGTAGCTGATGTACTAACTGTCGGTGGTACCATTACCAGACCTATAGTCAAGCTCGTCGTTCTTCCATCCAATTAATAATTCTCTCCTATTTGACGAAACGCATTCCTCCAAAATCTATGGATTCCAAATTTAAAACAGCTTTCCATAACATAACACTGGCAGATCCAAATTTTTTCAGTTCCAGTGCCATATCCTTGGTACTGAGTGTGGATTTGTATTCCAAAATTCTACTGCCAGGGTTAATGCCGAGCCTTAATGGTCTTCCTGTTGCTCAAAACACCGTATTCGGTTAAATTCTCTCGGGTTCATGCGCAAACTAAAACCATTAAATTCATTACAAAAAAACACAAAACCAAAATCCTACTTACACGCACTATCCAGCTCTAAAATAATGACTGAATAAAATGCAAATGCACTATATTTTAAAGTTTTCATATTTATAATGAATTTAATTATTACTGAAGATATTGAGTATTATTATTGAATTATATTTTTAAGTATTTCTATAAGAATTTATATAACTTTGTATTTACGAATTTAATTGCAGCAATACTGCAAGGCGGGCGGCAATGTTTATACCAAAAACTGTCGCTTCTACGTACCCTAAGATGGCGCTTCACGCCAACTGAAAATGTCATCTTATTTCTTTCATTTCCTTTCTTATTTTTATATTTAAGCTAAATCATAGTTAGCTACTTAGATTTAAGAACACTTTATAACGAACTATCAAGCTGGTAAGAACAATAAAATTCTATTCCAAAAATCCACCTCTCACTGACCTTTTATATCTCTTCCATTTCAAATTTGATATATTTCTTACGGTTTCAATCTCAACGCGCGTGAGATTGAAAAAATCTACAATTCAACAATTCTACTTATTCCTAGAGGGTTCCTATTTCCAACTCATCAATTTTACATTATCATTAAAACGTATTGTGAATAATGCATTCTTATTGCATTATCATTAACAACCTATCAAACCAATTTTGATGAAAGGTATTTTAACTTTTATGGGTTCCATGGAACATTTGGACCAAAATGAATGATTCTATGGCCAATGGGATGCAATGGGATTATCTGAGGTCACAGGTGGGTCATTGGTACTTTTATGGGTTCCATGGAACATTTGGACCAAAATGGATGAAGCTATGGCTGGATATGTTTAAGCCAAAACGAGTTACAAAAAATTTAACTTCAGACTTTAATGTTTCACGTTTTAGTTATATTTTCACAGTTTTTGGCTATGACATTATTGCTTTTAAAATTTATTATGTTAAATTGTTATAAATTATGAGTTTTATCATATATTCACTCTTTTTGCCTTTTGTATATGATTATATTATATTTGAAGGTTATCCATAAGCAGTAAACTCCAATCGTACGTCGGAGCTCACACACACACTTTATATTATTTTATTTTTAATTAAAATAAAATTTGTGTTTAAATGATTTAAAAAGGGATGAACTTTTCTATTTAATTTTATACAACTTCCACAACAAAAAAAATTTTTAATGCCGAAGTCAAAACAAAAGCAGCAATAATATTTTTGAATTTTTAATATGTAATAATATTATGTAACTTGAAAAGAGAATTGAAGAAAATTTCATGCGACTAGTCTCCTGGTATAATCCCTTCTAAGGATTGCATACTCAGATTGCAATAGCTACAGCTTAATTAATTTTTGTGATTCGGTGTATGCCTTGAAACGTAAAATGATTTTACATTTAAATAATTGATACATTTTAGAATTTTGTTTCAAACATTAATTCGGTTAATAATATTGTTATATTCTGTTAAAATGTTGGCTGAAGTTATTCCATATATTCGAGACCGTTTCAGTTGTTTTTCCTTTATAATATTGCGTTTGATGAAGTAAACACCATCGAATACGATATGTATGCTTTAACTTGTTTGTTTTTAATCAAAACATTTTACAATTTTTCTTATTCAGTTGACTTATTAGTTACTTAGTTTGGTGCGCAAGAGTTTATCTCTTTTCCATGCAAGTTTATGCCTGCGTTGGCCCAAATACATATCCAACTAATAACATTAGCACGGTGTTCCAAAATTACATAGTGACCCGTATATATAGACACATACATGTTTGTACATATTTACACGTATATATCTCCTTTATAATTGGAATTGGTTTGGTGTTTAAGAGTTTACTCTCTTTTCCACGTAGGATCTTGGGTTGGATAGTTGCCGCAAACTTACTAATATTCATATTATTTATAGTTACTTTGGTCTCTTTGTTTTAGAGTTTTATGTAAAGTTTACTACTTATTTGATGTTGTTTACTTTTTCAAATTCATAAATTCTTAATAAATTCGTGTTTCTGTATAAAATTTTTAAGTTCCGCTGAAAAGCCAATTAATGTGCTTAGTGGAAATTCATACTTCGCCAACTGGTTGTGTGTTTTAGTACGTAGGTGCATTCTATCTTTCCGGTTAATCCGGTCTGTTGTAGAATGTAAGTCGTGCATGCGTATAGTACGGGCTATACGTATTCATGAGATTTCACACTCCCTTGGCGAATCCAAAAAAAAAAAAAAAAAAAAAAGGCAATTCCATATAAGTCCAAATGCTCCATGGAACCCATAAAAGTGCCAATGACCCACCTGTGACTTAGATAATCCCATGTCATCCGATTGGCCATAGAACCATCCATTTTGGTCCAAATGTTCCATGGAACCCACAAAAGTGCCAATGACCCACCTGTGACCTCAGATAATCCCATTGCATCCGATTGGCCATAGAATCATCCATTGTGGTCCAAATGCTCCATGGAATCCATTTAAGTGCCAATGACCCGCCTATGACCTGAGATAATCCCATTGCATCCGATTGGCCAAAGAATTATCCATTTTGGTCCAAATGTTCAGTGGAACCCATAAAAGTTAAAATACCTTTCATCAAAATTGGTTTGATAGGTTGATAGTGATAATGCAATAATAATGCATTATTCACAATTCGTTTTAATGATTATGTAAAATCAATGCATTATTTGACATACAATTTAATGGTAATGAAAAATTAATGCATTATTTTTATAAGAAATTAATTTAATGTAAAAAAAATGCATTAAAATTCCTCTAGTTAATGGTAATGAAATAAAGTTATATTTTCATTGATTTGGTTTAATGATAAAATTATGGTCAATGCATTACCTCTTTTAATGCATAAGTCCCAGGTCTGCTTATAATATTATCGATGCGTATTATCGGACCAAAATCATTTCGCAAAATACAGCCTCAAACCATTTTAAACCCACCACCATATTTTATTGTTTGCTTCACATGATGTTGTAAAGTTAAATTAAATTAGATTAGAAATGGTTGATTTTTGTCCATCAAAATCACCAAATTACCTAAAGTTTAAATAGGCACAGAATTAAAAATATTGGCCTTTGGAAATTGAAACGTAAAAACTCACTTCTTCTATCGAATTCAGTAAGGTGATTCTATGTTTTAAGGTTTCATAGTAATATAACTAGCATGATGCCAAAACAGCGTTTTTTGGACTAAGTTTTTTTTACTGTTGAAGATGGTAAAGATATATAGTTGTAGCAATGTTTGTTCAGGAACTTGGCTGTTATTTTTATTTGTGGTAATTAAGAAGCTATTTAAATGTTCCTTCCGATAAAACTCAGTTTGAATATTTAAACTAACCAATTTGTATAAAAAAATTCTAAAAGTTGAAAATTGACTGTCAAGCCCATATTTTGGTAGGACATTTTAACTGTCAATTCTGACTTTTTGAGGTCAAAAATGCTGATCCTTTTAAAAAAATAAGAAAAGCGCCATCTTCTGAAGCTGTTTCTTACTAAATTTATTTGCTGAACAAAAAGAAGGTTTCATCACCTTCTTAACTACTTTTTTTTTGTAAAAAATGATTTTTAAACAAAAGAGATATATAAGAAAAAATGTTTTAGGAAGGTGTTTTAAAAAAAAGGATTTTAGTGCAACAAAGAAAATTTATAAGTTTTTCTTGTAAGTCATTCTCTACGCTATGATTCCGCACACTCAAAGCTTAAAAAATAATTCCTTGCTTTCACACGACTTTTTTAAGAGTTGCGTCTTCATTTTCAGTTAAACGTTTCGTGCATTCCATTTTGCATAGCAGTCAAAGTGTGTTCTCACCAATTTTGAGCCCTCGTTGAATTTAATGTTTATTAAGGCATTTTCTACCAAATCGAAGATATTTTGTGTAAATTTATTTGAACACCACTTGATTTGTTGACACCTTGTATATATTTACTTGTAATGAGAATTATCCTTATTTCTTTTTGTCATTGCAAAAATATCCTTTCAGTTTATGTTATTAAAAAATGAATAGACGTCATCAAGTAGTCTACTTAAATATTTTTTTATTGTTGAATCTTAACCCTTTCCTTGTTTTTGTACAATATATTGTACAAAAAAAATTTTTAATTTTGTCTTCTTCTTCTATTAAAGCTAACGAAAATTTTGAAAAAAGAAAATAGTTTTTTAAATCAAGAATGCTTTCACTTTATGAAATTGAAATTTTATTGGAATGCGATGAGTAGTTATTTTTTTATTTACATTTTAACAACAGCCCAAATTGAATTTGTGTGATCATAAGAAGTGAGCAAACAAAGCAAAGCATTTTGAGCAGGTAAATATAATTTGTTTTATTTTAAAATAGCTTAAGACAAACCTATTAATTCCATTTGTTAATACTTTGTTAACAAATTCAAAAAAATTTATTAAAAAGAAATTGTTTTGCTAACTTAAAAAAAGTGTACAATATATTGTACAAATTACTCAAAAGCAAACGTACAATATATTGTACATAAATAATTTGGTCAATATATTGTACAAAATACGGGAAAGTTTGTTGATTTTTTTAAATTTCAAAGGCAATTTTCCGGGCTTGCTGAAATAATTGTACAATGAGTTTACGTAAAAAAGGATTGTCAGATAAAGAAATTTCAGAGTTTTTGGACCGGATCGAAAGCGGATTTATGAGATTTTGAGGAAGAGGAAAGTGATATTGTAGAAGCAGCTGAAATCAGGTTTGAAGGTGAAATTGCCGACATCGATCCTGAGGATGAGATTCTTATAGATTCTTCTATAAGACACAACACAACCAACACTTTTCCTAGCCATTAATAAATTTGTGTATGTTTAGGGCTACGCTAATTTCAAAACTAATATTTAAGTTTGATTTAACGTACTTAAAAAAATTTTTACACATAAAAAGGTTTCGATTTCTTTTTGAGTTTTTACTCCTTTCATGCATTTTGGTTAATATATTGTACAAATTTTCGAAAGCTCTACACTCTTTCTAGAAAACTTTTTAGAACTTTTTTTTTAATTTTAATACTAATTTAACCCAAATCTTTGAGTTTAAAGCATTAACAAATTTTTTTGGTTCGAAATAGAAAAGTTGACCGGAAAGGGTTAAGCCAAAATTAAAGCATCTGTATATAACATCGTAACTGGATTTAAACGGTTTAAAAATTGAAGTTAAAAACATACAATATTAAAAATTTAGATTCAACATAAGATATTATTTGATCAAGTATACATACACAGAGAGCGTTCTCCCCATGGGCCTAAAACAACATTTAATCCAACTTTGATTCTACTCTTTGCCTAATGTTGAGCAAAAAATTTGTTTTCTAGTTGTTTTTAATTTTTTTTTTCAAACCATGCTTCATATTTAGGTTAATTTCTCAACAATGGTAAAGAAAAACTTAAAACTCGGTGAGTTTTTTAAAATCCATCAATAAAAATTAATTTATGCTTAATTTTTGTAGGCATGGAGCGGCTAGGTTGGCATTTGATGCACAAAAAGGGTCAAAAACAGAATTTTTTGTACTGGATTTTTTTGTAGCTCATTTTTCTGCAAAACCATTACAAATATCATAAAGCCACTCGGTGAAACTTTAGATATTCATAAGCTAAACAAATGTTTCTTAGATGACTCTTTCTGATTCCTTCATATATTCATGGCATATAATATATAATATATATTTCTTGCATTTTTTAAAACAATTTTTATAATTTGTAAAAATTCTGTAAAGAATATATCCTTTTAAATAATACAAAATTATAAAATGTTTGACTTTCTACGAGGAAAATGGATAAAAAGATTAAAACGCAACACCTCAAAAAAAAAAGAGATTTTTTAAACATCTAGTTATCAGACACCCTGTTTGCAAGGATATTATTTATTTATTTATTTATTTATTGGCCAACAAGGCAACTAACTTATTCTAACAGGTTTATGTTTATGTTTATGTTTATTTTTGTTTTTTTTTTTTTTTTTCTCTTTTCTTTTTCCTTGCTTTGGGGTTCTTTGATATGCAAATCCAGGTTGGCACAATCCGCCCACCTGAATGACACGATTCAAGAACATGTCAAAGCGAAAAGGTGAAGAAAATTTAAAGTAAAAGGGGAACTAACATACTAACGTATATTATACATAGGGATGAACATATTATAATTCCATGTTAAATTACAATTAAGGGGGAATAATTAAAGAGGCATGGGTTGTGACAATACTAAAGGCTTAGGGTGGAAAGAGGTGTTTGGATAGGAAACGCTTGAATATGAGTTTAGACATTGGTTGAGTGTAGTGCTCACTGATAGTATTAAATATCTTACAACATCTGTTTATGGGTTCGTTTCTAGCGTAAGTGGTGTGGTGCTGTGATTCACTCAGAAATCTTGCCTAGTTCTCCTTATTGGGTCATTAATTGTTACTTTTTTAGAAATATATTCAATATCAATGTTTTTGATAATGACATCGAATATAAAACATGAACAGAGTAGCATTCTTCTTGATGACAACGGCATTATATTAATAGCTTTCAGTCTGTGTTCATAAGGTGGCAGGTTTCTATAATCCCGAGGGTCATACATGTCTCTCAAGGCAAAAAGTAAGAATTGTTTTTGTATAGATTCTAATCTATCACTATGCACTTCAAAACTTGGATCCCAGACTGTGCAACAATATTCTAGTATTGGACGCACTAAAGTGCAATATAAGTTTTTAGTTACCCACACATTCTTGAATTCTTTTGCACGTCTTTTAATGAAACCGAGAAGCTTGTTAGCCCTGGATATGATATTATCGAAATGAAGGTTAAAGCGCAGTCTAAAGTCAAGGATAACTCCAAGATCCACAATGTGATATTTAGTTCTACCCCATTAAGCTCAAAACGTCTATAAAGTATTTCTTTTTTACGGGAAAAACTTATAACGTAGCACTTTTTTTCATTTAGGGAAAGCTTATTTTGAACACACCAATTTTCCAGGGATAAAAGTTTACTCTGTAAGAATACTATATCCACTTCTGATTTAATGACATAGTACATTTTCAAGTCATCGGCATATAGAAGATGTGGAATGTCATACAAAACTTCAGATATGTCAGCGATAAATGTGTTAAAGAGAAGTGGGCCGAGGTGACTACCTTGAGGGACGCCCGATGAGACATTAATCTTTTTAGATAGAATACCTTGAAATTTAACGTATTGTGATCTTTCACTAAGATATGAATTCAGCCATTTCAACAAAGAACCTGAAATACCAAATTTTTCTAATTTTTTAGTTAAGATTACATGATGAACTCGATCGAATGCTTTGCTAAAATCGGTATATACTGCATCTATCTGATGACCTTTTTCCATATTATTAAGAACATCTGAGAACATGATTGTGAGGTTTGTTGTGGTTGATCGTCCTTTACGGAATCCGTGTTGCTGTTCATTTAAATGAGGATTTACTATTTCTGTGAGCTTAGAACATATTATTTTTTCGAAAAGTTTCGGAATAGTTGACAGTAAGGCGATTCCTCTGTAGTTTTCGATGGCTCTCTTATCACCGTTCTTATAAATTGGTGTAAGATGAGATGATTTCCAATAGGATGGAAAAACGCCTAATTGCAAGGACTTCGTAAAAATAATATACAACGGAGAAATTAATTCACTTATGCACTGAGCAAGAAAAGTTGGTGGTATAAGGTCCGGACCGGAAGACTTATTAAGGTCTAATTCATTTATAGACTTAATTATATCATCTTGTGTTATGTTGATACTGCTAACCAACGGAGACGAATTGGAATAAAAGGACGGAGATTGAATTCGGGTTAAAGGTGGACGAAAGACTTCTTTAAAGTGGTCTGCAAAGAGATTACAGATCTCCTGTGGGTTAGAAGAAGAATTATTTCCTTTAAACATGGATATCGGATACCCGGTCGTTTTTCGCTTGACATTTACGAAGTCGAAAAATTTTTTCGGGTCTTTAATAATTCTTTCTCCAATCAAGTTGGTGTATAATTTGTAAGCTTCAACAGACTTTATAGAGAACTCTTTAGACAGCTCTTCGTACTTTGCCTTTACTTCATCACTTACAATGACGGTGTTTTTAATGAATTTGTAGAGACTATTTCTTCGATTTCTGAGTTGTCTAAGATTTGGATTCAGCCATGGTTCAGATAATTTGTTCCTTTTTTTTATTTTTGGTACAAAAGCCTCAAGTACGGAGAATATACTCTGATAGAAAAACGACACAGCATCATCCAAATCTAAGAGCAATAGTCGTTCCCAGTTCATACACTTCAGTTCATTTCTTATATTTGTATAATCGGCGTTAAGAAAATCGTACACGATTGAGTTATTAAAGGATTGTCTAAAAGTTATATGGGGAGAACAAAATTTGACCGTGAAAGCTGTGTGGTGGAGGGTATTTGCGAATAAATGTTCGGCTTCTGAAGTTGGAATGACATTTATTTCGTCGTAAGAGTCAGTAAGAATTAAATCTAACCAGCGACCGTTCTGGTTAGGAATTGGAGCTACTTGCTGACAATCGTTACTATAAAAAGTGCTCAGTAAGTTAAAGTCAATCGAATTAGAAAGATTAACCGGAAGGAGATGCCTATCATTTTCATCGATGATAAAAGAAATATTAGGACGGTTAAAGTCTCCTAAAATAATAATCTTATCTTCTTCGTTTAAGGTGTCTGTTACTGAGGTTATAGTTTCACATAACTCATTGTATGAACATTCCGTAGAGTTAGGAGGAATGTAAGTTGCACCGATATAAACATAAATATTTTTATCAAGCATTACTTTAATTATTCGGAGTTCAAGATTTTTATGGGAGGGAGTTGCAATAAGCTCGCTAGATAAGGAATTGTGAGTGGCAATCAAAACGCCTCCACCACGAGAAAGCCCTGTTTTTATATAGTCCCTATCGTTTCGATATATTGTCCAATTGCTTTCAAGGATTTCCTCATTTTTAATGCGAAATGAAATTGGGATAACTTTTACTGGTATGCATGTTATAGGTAGGTTGGGGCGTTGTGGAAGCCTTAACTATGGGAGATGTACTGGTTAAGGATGACATAGGATTGGCTTTTGGTGCAAGATTAAAGGATACTCGGTTCTGCTTCGGAGTCTTTGGCTTAGATGGCTGTTGCACACCTTTATCATAAGCGAAATAGGAAGAGGTAAAAGGCTGCTTATGGTGAGAAGAGAAGTTAGGGAAGATATTAGTTTTGGAAGTCCAGTTAGAATCTGACAAAGGTTTTTTGGGTACATTAAATTTATCATTAATCTTAGGAATACTCTTAACATTACTAGAGTTAGGATTATATTTAGAATTTGAACTATAATTATAATTATATTTATCAATAAAAGTAGTATTGTAATGAGTCTCATTAGAATTAGAATTAGAGTGGGGTAATGTTTTATTTTTGATGATCGATTTTTTTAGTCTTCGATTTATTTCTTCTAGGCTTGTCGATCCATTCGGAAATTGTCCACTTTCCGTTCCCCACATGCCACCATAGGCATTCAGAAACATCCACGCATATTGTGTTGAAATGTTCAGCTTAAAACTGCAAAATTTACCTCTCCTGCTAGACATCTTCAGGCAGTTTGAGATTGAGACGCCAAAATTATCCAGAAAGTAATTGCGCATCCAGGACACACTTGTTCTCACTGGAGTGCCCTTAATGAACAGAGTGGTTTTTTCATTTCCGTTCACATTATTCAGCTTTTTGATCCTATTGTCCCATTCAGACACTGTCCATGATGTTCCAAACTGCTGTATTAATTTTCTTGGTGCAGCGACAGGATCTGCTGGTATTTCTTTAACACTTTTAGAGACAGAAGCCGGTGGTTGTGAAAAAGAGTTAGCTGATGGAGAGAGAACAGTGGCTTCCAAGATTTCTTCAAAGATGGAAGAAATGTTCTGATTAGGAGAATCTTGTGTGTTCTGAATTCTTTCGGGAGCAAGTCTGATGACATCCGTTATTTCTGCAATCGACACGCGGAGCATGCCTAGATCGTCACTGACTTCATTTATTTTATTGTATAAAACTTCTATCAATGGATCTGGCTGATGTGGCTGTGGCGTATATTTTTTTGAAGTTGATTGCATCATTATGTTTAGATCATTTCTTAAAAATTTTAAGCTCTCAGTAACTTTTTTTAAAGTATCACTGACAGTATTGTTATTCCTCTCAATAGTTATTTACTTGACGCTATTGATCGAGGCTTCTAATGAGTTCATGTCACTCTTAAGATCATTGGTGAAATCTGTTACTTTTGGCACACTTTTTGATAATTTTTCAATCTTAAGATCAAAGTTTTTAATCTTAAGATTTGGAGTACTACGAAACGAAGCTTAATATATACTCTCTTTAATGAGTGTTGTCACACCTTGGTATCTTAAAGTTAAAAAAAGTTTTGACACCATGCTAAATATAACAAATCTAACAAAAGTCGAATTCAATGCATCTATTGTAACTCATATTCAAATTTATCTCTGAACCCTTTATTTTGTTTGCTTTCGCAGCTGATTTTTATGATCTTGTTTTTGTTTGTTGTTTTCTGATGAGTTAGGTTATGTCATGCTGGAAGTATTGACGATGGATTTTCCAAGTTGACAACGCTATGTTTGATAGTGACACTCACTACAGTGGAGCTGTAACAGGTGGCATTAGTGTCGGCAGTGCGGTTGTCGAAAGGAGTGCAAATGTGTAGGCAATGAGTAGTTCGGGCGGTGCGGTTGCCGCCAAGACCACCGAAAAATGTGTTGGTAATGGCAGTTGTAACGTTTTATTTATTTATTTCATCTACTGGCCAATAGCCCTCACAGATATAAACTTAAACTAAAATCTAAAACTATAATTAATAAATCATATAACAATTTCTTAAATATTTCTCTATTTATACTGAAATCTATATGACTAGCAATAGAATTACAAAGAGATAAACACTTAGAGATAACCTCATTCTGGCTGAAATTTGTTCTATGGGGAAAAATATAAAATAATGGCCTTTCCCTAAGACCTCGTATTGGTGCATACAATGGAATAAGTTCCAACAATTGTGGACATTGTATCTTGCCATCTAAAATGTCTTTGACAAATAAAATTGAAAAACTATTTCTTCTTAGCTCTAAAGATTGGATTCCAAGAAGATTGCACCGAATATTATATGAAGGCATATCTTGATACGAGTACAAATTACGTAAAGCGAAGCGAGAAAATCTTTTCTGAACTTTTTCGACTCTATTAACATCAACCGCATACGTAGGACTCCAAATAATGCTGCAATATTCAAGAATAGATCTGACTAAGCTCACGAAAATGGATTTTACAGTGTGTGAGTCAGAGAACTCCTTGCAGTTTCTTTTGACAAAACCTAGTTGTGAGTTAGCCCTTGAAATGACATAGTCTGTATGAGTTTTAAATGAGAGATTGGTAGTAAAATAAATGCCAAGATCTTTTACGGAGGTTGTTCTTTGGAAAAAATTGTTGGCACCAAATGAATATTCGTGTGTTATGCAATCATTTTTGCGGTAGTAAGTTAAAATATAATATTTGGAGAAGTTTAACTTTAAGCCATTGACTTCACACCAAACCAAAAGAGCATCAATATCTGTTTGAAATTGCAAGCAATCGGAACTATTCTCAATAGTAGGAAACATTTTCAAGTCATCAGCATATAGCAAAGTTTTACAGAATTGAAAGCTTTTGGGTATATCGTTAATGTATAAAATAAACAAAAGTGGTCCTAAGTGGCTCCCTTGGGGAACACCTGAAGTAGCTCGGACCATACTTGAGTAACAATTTTCAATTTTCACGAATAATTGTCTATTAATAAGGTAAGAGTTCATCCATTCTAAAAAATTTGAGTGGAATCCTAGTTTTTCCAATTTTGAAATTAATAATTTATGGCTTAAGCTGTCAAATGCTTTTACAAAATCTGTGTATAACACATCAACTTGAAGGCCCTTCTCTATTGCATTCATGCAAAAATTTGAAAATATAGATAAGTTAGTGCTGGTGGATCTGCCAGCGAAAAATCCATGCTGCTCAGTGGAGATTAAGTTCCGCACTTGAGAGAATAATTTATCGGCAATTAATTTATCTAAAAGCATTGGAATGATCGAAAGTTTGATAATTGGTCTATAGTTTTCTATAAGATATTTTTGCCCGGATTTGAAAATGGGAGAAATAAAAGCTTGTTTCCACTCATCTAAAAATATTCCGCTCGAGAGGGACTTGTTGAAAATTAAAGTTAATGCAGTGCATAGAGAATCCGCACAGGATTTAAGAAATATTGGATGAAGTAAATCGTATCCACCACCCTTAGAACAATCAATGCTCTGAAGAGCATTAAATACTTCACATTCAGAAAATTCTACATTTCCGATATTTACAATTTCAGATACATAAGGGAAATTACCGAAATCAGGGGTCTGGTTGATATTATCAAAGACTGATCCAAAAAATTTCGCAAATAACTCGCAAATATCTTGATTATTATTCGCTTTAACGCCATTGAATTCCATCGATTTAGGAAATTCAGAACTTTTACGTTTAGAGTTGTAAAAAATCCAAAAGGACTTGGGGTTGTATTTTATATTTTTTTCCATTAAACTTAAATATTTTTTATAAAGAAAGTTTGATAAAAAGTCAAATTCACGTCTGCGTTGAATAATTAATGATTTATCTTCTTCAGAGTTAGTTAATTTAAATCTTTTATGTGCTTTGTTTCTTGAATTTTTGAGTTGGGACAATCTGTGATTGTACCAAGGTACATTTTTTTTGACTTTTTCGGTTTTTTTATAGGGACATATAAATCGAGTCCTTCTTTTAAAATATGCTTAAATACATTATACATATTGTTAATGTTTAATGAACCTATTACTGATATCCAATCGATGGAGTAAAAATAATTGTTTAAAGACTCATAATTTGCTTTATGAAAGTCGTACAAAGTACTTATGTCTTCCATTTGGTTGTTCGTAAATTCATAAGAACTGAATATGAGCATAATTGCTTTATGATGTACTGATTTTGATGTTAAAGGGATGTCACATTTAAATAACTCATATTTTATATCATTATTTAAAAAAATTAAGTCTAAAAACGTTGGTGTGGTTTCCGGAAAAATAGCCGCATAAAACCAGCACTATTGCCAATGACATGCTTAAAGCTAAGTTGGTGCTTCTGTTGCTTTGCGTATCATTTATTATTTCTATTTCAATTATTTTTTTCAATTGTTAGTTAGGAGAGTGGCCCTAACGCAACGGAGAGTGGCCCTTGCGCAATTGCGGAAAATGGGGCCACTCTCCTAGCTTTGAAGAAACAAAGATTCTGTAACATGAGAACAATTACAAACGACGATACACAATAGAAATGCTCCACATAATTAACACACCCATACAAAAGAGACTTAACTATAAAACGGACACCGATAACTGCGCTCATATTTATAAACATTTAATCAGAAAAAACATTAGTTGACGAAAGTAACTTTAAACAACAAGGCTTGTTTGTTACTGGTAATAATAAATACTTGTAATTTTCATTGTTTAATTCTTTTTAAATATGTTTATATTGTGTTAAAATAGTTAATACTTGTATTTTCATTTATTGTTTTAAATTTGGTTTATATTGTGTTAAAATAGTGTGTGACAAATGTTTTCATGATCTTATCAGGTCCTATCCTGAAGATGACTAATATTTTTAGTCGAAATATTGACACAAATAAAAATTATAAATTAAAATTTGCTTTTTAATTTTTATACCGCCAAAGCCTACAACAATTAAATACCAAATTAAAGGCCGTAAACATCAATTATTGCTTTTAGCTGCCTTCGATTCGCCAGTGCTCAACTCGCTTGTGAAAAGAACGTCTACTCATTTTGCTTTTATTTGCTAAATAGTTGGCAACGCTTTTGTTATGACGACCACATCAATAAATACATTAAAATTTATCCCGTACACCAACCAAGTGAAAAAATAAGAACTTGGCAACGCAACTTTACTCAACTCAACAGGTAGTTGACTTTCTCTATGCTCAACTAGCTGGAGACTTTGTTGTTGTTTTCTCATACAAATTTTGAAATAAGCGACATTAGTTGAGTATAGGCTGGCGAATCGAACGCAGCTATTACTTTATTTACTTGCATATGTTATTTTTCCACCCTATTGTAACCTTAATCTTTCAACTTTCTGTATTGTTAAACCATGCAATAACAATAGAGTTCAGCTACTACAGCTTTTTCGCACATTCTCAGCATTAATCTATTTGAAGCCACAATCCAAATCTCATTGAAATTTTTCAATGTCATGAATTCCAGCGGCTCAAAACAGGTTAATGTGGGAAAAATGTACCCACCATAGAATGGATTGGGCTCAGAGACAACACAGAACATAACAACTAACCATGCATACACAAATACAGATCTAATTACACAATAGCTTTCAATCTACTTTTGAGTTGACCTTTTGACAAACTAACATCAAAAAATTATTTACTATTCTTTCTTCTTCGGCAAATTTTGTCAATGGTGCTCCTTTTCCATTATCAGCTCCACCTTTCGCTTTGCCTGTAATATCGTATGCACGTGTTTCCCTTGCTCCTACTGTTGCTGATGTCCAACAAATTGCAATTACTTCTGACATTTCTGTTCCTAAACCTTTGATTGCTATTCCTCCAACTAAATCAATCTTTGTTTTCGCGCTTAGCATCTGATACAACAGATAATGATATAGATTTTTTCATTAAATCAAAGTTGAAATGTTCATCGATTCTTTCTATTTCTATTCATAAATTCAAATATGTAAACGCACGTCCGACTACTTCCTTTAGATTGACAGTTCCAGAACATTTATTTAATACTATTGTTGATGTAAGTTTCTGGCCGCGAAATACAATCGTACGCGAATTCGAATTCAAAAATAATCCGCGATTAGTAAATGTAGTACACTTGCCTCGCCCGCGAAATAGCCCGCAATCTCATCCAAAAAACGATTAACAAATCGCAAGTCTAAATTAGAACTTGTGTATCAAAACGTAAGGGGTCTTAATTCCAAACTTTCTGCAATGTTCATTAACAGTTTTGATTTCGAATATAACATTATAATTTTCACGGAGACTTGGCTTCGCTCTAATATTCTAAATTCTGAAATAATGTGTAAAAATTATCAAATTTTCCGTAAAGACCGTTATAATAAGATCGGTGGTGGTGTTCTGATAGCTGTTCATATCTCGTTTGCATCTGATGAATTAACAATTCTCGACACTAGTGAACTGGAGTTTATTTGTGTTTCAGTTAAATTAAATAATTGCATTGCTTATCTTACCTGTTCTTACATTCCTCCAAATTGTGACATATCAATTTACTTAAGACATATAAACGCCATCGAGCAAGTTCATAATATGTTAAAAAATAATGATGTTCTTATTGTGTTGGGCGATTTTAACCTACCCTTTGTGTCTTGGAATTCGACAGATGACTCTTCATTTCTTACACCTGTTTCCACTAGTAATTGGATAAATGATTTTTTAGATAAGTTATCTGACCTGTGTCTTCAACAAGTCAATAATACTTTTAATAAAAACCATAGAACGCTGGACCTTGTGTTTGTAGATAGATGCACTACTGTATATCTCAATCGCTCAAACCCTGTATCATTTCCGGAAGATGAACATCATCCAACTCTTGAAATAACAGTTTTACTTGCTCATGAAAATGAAAATAAACTTACACCTGATAAGCGAAATACAAAAATATATAATTTCAAAAGTACAGACTACCTCGGTACAGTTTTTTAATGATACTTTGCAAAGGTGCTTCTTATTGTGCGTCCCAACAAAGCAAATTAATTCTTAAACCTTAAGTCCACCCTGGCTAACAAGTGAACTTAAGTCACTAAAAAATTTAAAAAATCGCTTATTTAAAAAATATAAAAAATCTGGTTCTAATATTGACTTTGCTTGTTATTCATCTTGTCGTTGCAGATACCAGCTATTAAATAAACAGTGTTATACTGCTTATATAGCCAACATCAAATCTCAATTTAATGGTAATCCGAAAGTCTTCTATACTTTTGTTAATTCAAAACGTAAGGCTTCCAACTTTCCACCCCTTATGAGATTCAATCAAGAGGAATCGTCTTGTGACAATGTTATTTCCAACATGTTTGCAAGCTTCTTCAAATCAACTTACTCCAACATACCATTTAATATGTGTTCTGAGCATCCTTATATACCTCCAGTTAGCTCTTTTGAAACTCCAGTAATAGACTCAATTATTGTTATGCATAACCTTCGTCAAGTGAAATGCTCTTTTTCGACTGGCCCTGATGAAATTCCGAGTTGCATTCTAAAGGCATGTGCTAGCAACCTGTGTGCTCCTCTATCAAACATATTTATTATATCCCTGCAAAGTGGACATTTTCCCATTATATGGAAAGATTCATATATTATACCTCTTAATAAATCTGGCTCCAAAATTGATGTCACTAACTACCGAGGCATCGCCAAATTAAGTGCAATCCCTAAATTATTTGAGAAAATCATAACTGAACAACTAACCCACTTCGTTTCATCTTCCATTTCTGTCACTCAGCATGGTTTTTTAAAGGGTAAATCAACTTCAACAAACCTTTTGGAGTTTACAACTCGTGTAATAAAAGGTTTCACTTTGGGAAAACAGACTGACGTTATTTATACGGACTTTAGCAAAGCTTTTGACAGCGTCAATTATAATCTTCTATTGAATAAACTTAAGCTAATTGGGTTTCCTTTAAAATTGCTAAATTGGATAGAATCTTATTTATCGCGACGTTTTCAAAAAGTTTTATATAAAAATTCTTTATCACAAAATATTATGGTTACATCTGGTGTTCCGCAAGGAAGTCATCTTGGACCGGTTTTATTCTTACTATTTATTAATGACCTTCCCTCGGCAATTAAACATTGTGACGTCTTAATGTATGCTGACGATGTGAAACTTTTTCTTACCCGCAAGTCACTCGACGAACAACACCTTTTACAATCTGATTTAAACAGACTAGTGGATTGGTGTAACTTCAACCTATTAAACCTAAACTTAAAAAAATGCAAATCAATGACACGTAGAACAGCTCACAGCACAAATTACACTATAAATAACATCCATTTAGAAATTGTTCATAGTTTTGTTGATCTTGGAGTAATTATGGATCCAAAACTTCGCTTCAATCTCCACATAAATTTGGCTGTAAATAAGGCTAGAGGTGTTCTTGGTTTCATTAAAAGATGGGCGAAAGAATTCAATGATGCCTTCACAACTAAATTACTATATATATCTCTCGTAAGACCTATTCTTGAATATGCTTCCGTAGTATGGAACCCTCAATATCACGTCCACATTGATGCAATAGCATCGGTTCAAAAACAGTTTTTACTTTTTGCTTTACGTCATCATCGTTGGAACCCAGATATTATTCTTCCTTCGTATGAAACCCGCCTTAAACAAATTTTACTGCCTTCCCTGAGAAGCAGAAGGATGGTGCTTAATGTCACCTTCCTATATAAATTACTTTGTGGTGAAATTGACTCCCAATATATTCTCTCATCTCTTAACTTTAACATCCCAAGAAGAGGAAATAGACATTTTGTGCTTTTTAAGTTGAGCCAGTGAACTTCAAATTTTGCCCTTCATGACCCTTTACGATGTATGTGTAGTGATTTCAACAATAGCTACAGCTTAATTAATTTTTGTGATTCGGTGTATGCCTTGAAACGGAAAATGATTTTACATTTAAATAACTGATACATTTTAGAATTTTGTTTCAAACATTAACTCGGTTAATAATATTGTTATATTCTGTTAAAATGTTGGCTGAAGTTATTCCATATATTCGAGACCGTTTCAGTTGTTTTTCCTTTATAATATTGCGTTTGATGAAGTAAACACCATCGAATACGATATGTATTCTTTAACTTGTTTGTTTTTAATCAAAAAATTTTAAAATTTTTCTTATTCAGTTGACTTATTAGTTACTTAGTTTGGTGCGCAAGAGTTTATCTCTTTTCCATGCAAGTTTATGCCTGCGTTGGCCCAAATACATATCCAACTAATAGCATTAGCACGGTGTTCCAAAATTACATAGTGACCCGTATATATATACACATATATGTTTGTACATATTTACACGTATATATCTCCTTTATAATTGGAATTGGTTTGGTGTTTAAGAGTTTACTCTCTTTTCCACGTAGGATCTTGGGTTGGATAGTTGCCGCAAACTTACTAATATTCATATTATTTATAGTTACTTTGGTCTCTTTGTTTTAGAGTTTTATGTAAAGTTTACTACTTATTTGATGTTGTTTACTTTTTCAAATTCATAAATTCTTAATAAATTCGTGTTTCTGTATAAAATTTTTAAGTTCCGCTGAAAAGCCAATTAATGTGCTTAGTGGAAATTCATACTTCGCCAACTGGTTGTGTGTTTTAGTACGTAGGTGCATTCTATCTTTCCGGTTAATCCGGACTGTTGTAGAATGTTAGTCGCGCATGCGTAAAGTACGGGCTATACGTATTCATGAGATTTCACACTCCCTTGGCAAATCCAAAAAAAAAAAAAAAAAAAAAAAAATTCCGGACAATCGAACACACCGGTTATGAGTTGGTGTAAATAGACGATATCCGCGGACTTCCTTCGTTCACTTAAAGATTGCATTTTTAAAAGTTTTAAACGATCCTCGTAAGGAGGTAGGTTCAAAAAATCAATCCCACCTAAGCCCCTAAGAGCAAACCGAACAAAACGTTTTTGGATTCTCTCTATACGATCAACATGCACACTATAACTTGGGGACCAAACTTGACTTGCGTACTCCAAGTGAGGGCGCACTATTGCATAATACAACGTAGTAGTTGTAATCATGCTATTGAGTTCTTTGGCCAAGCGTTTTATAAATACAAGCATTGAAGATGCTTTTTTACAAATGTAATCAATATGTTTGTTGAACGACAGCTTAGAATCCATGCATATACCAAGGTCTTTGACGGCCTCAACACGACTTAAAGCAGTATCTTTAATATTGTAGTCAAAAATTAAATTATTCCTTTTGCGCGAAAAGGTCATAGTTTGACATTTAACAGGATTTAGAAACATATTATTTTTAAAGCACCAAACTTCAAAAGATTTCAGGTCAGCCTGGAGTAGGTTGGAGTCGTCTTTAGCATTTATTGTTCTGTATATTTTCATATCATCTGCATAAATTAACAGGTGAGAGTGTTTAATAATGTGGGTAACATCATTCATTAATGGCTAAAATAAACAGAAGTGGACCTAAGTGCCTGCCTTGAGGAACACCTGATTCCGCAACAAATTCAGGAGACAGAACCCCTCGGAATCGTATTTGATAAGATCGTTCTGTGAAATACGATTTAATCAAGTTAACAAAATATTGTGGAAATCCCAATAACTTGAGTTTAAATAAAATTAAATTATGTGGTAATTAATCAAACGCTTTACTAAAGTCAGTGTAAATGCAGTCGACCTGGTTACCTGATTCAATTGTATTAAGGCAGAAAGATGTAAAATCGAGAAGGTTGGACACAGTGGATCTGCCATTAACAAAACCATGCTGACGAGTTGTTATGACTTCTCCACAGTACTTCTTAACCCGATCATATCCCACTCCTTCAAAAAGTTTTGGAATCGATGATAGTTTAGCAATGGGCCTGTAATTAGTAACATCATTCCTGTAACCCTTTTTATAAATGGGGCTTATAAATGATTTTTTCCAAAATTGAGGAAAAAGGCTTTCATTTATAGATTTATTAAACAACAAAGACAGTGGTTGACACAAAAAAGAACCACATTGTTTTAACACAACGGCAGGAATTCCATCAGGTCCAGCGCTTAAATCTTCATCTATCGATCCAATATAATTAAAAATATCCTAAGCAGTAAAGGATATAGATTCCATAGAAACCTTGGGTGAAGAACTCATATAATCAAAATACCCAACATCAGGGTTAAAAGAATCGGAACAGAATGATTCTTTAAAAAGAGTAGCAAATAGGCCACAGATTATGACGGGATCATCAGTAAATCCGTCAAGAGTTTTAAATGATGAAGGGAATCCATCGGATTTCTTTTTTGTATTTATGAATCCCCAAAATTTCCTTGGATCAGACAATATTCTCAGCTTAATATTGTCTAAGTATTCATTATATAGCGTAGCTGAGCGATTTTCAAATTCCAGAAACAAACATTTGTAAGTTTTTAGGTCATTTGAGTCTAAGCTACAGACATATTTCTTCACTGCTCTGTTTCTGTTGTTGCGAAGTGTTTTTAATTCTTTTGTGTACAAATTTGTGAATTATTCGCAAATTTGATGCTATATGGTACGGATTGAGAAAACATAGCAAAAAGTTCCAAATAAAAATAACTAATGGAATTATTAAGATTATTTTCATTTATGTATTCTAAAATTACATTGAGTTTACTATGAATCAAATTATTCAACTTCAAAAAGTCAGCTTTTTTAAAGTTGAATTCATAAATTTTGTAAAACATTTGCATTCCAATATTAATATTTTGAAAAAGTCATACTGTTCCAGTGTGCACTGTGCGCAAAAATAATACACTACAAATCGTACCAAAGTAACTATTTTATTTTTCAAAATTATATTCTGCTACATTTTGTCCTTGCAACGAGATAGAGATAACCAAAATCGCTTAATTTTTGAGTACATGCGACCACATTGTTTGGTAGCAGATTTGTATGGGAATCAGTGTTTTATGATGAAAAAAAAAACGTTAAAATTGCTGGCATTTGGCGAATTCTTAACCGATGTCAATGTTATTGGATTCAATGGAAAGGTCTCTTATAGTGCAGGTTAGTTCCGTGAAAAACAAATGTACTCCAACAGGCACGTTATTTAAATAAATTTAAAATAAACACATATTTTTTTGAGTAATTTACAAAAACTACAAGAACTGTATTCGCTCCACCCTCCGTTTGAATAAAAGTGGATTTCGTATTCCATTTCTAATAAGGCAAATAACTACAAAACGTCATTGAATTGGTGCACCGTTGGTGCAACAAAATTCGTAGTCATAATTTTTAAAAATCAATTAAAAAAAATTGTGATGACATTGAGAGGTCACACTAGGTGCGTTGAACTCGCAAAAGGCTCATCTTTGAGAATTTCTACAAATGGTTCTTGTAATAAATTTTTTAATTTTTCGTGGCACTGTGTTATTGTGTAACTTAAATTTATTTGCCCAAGCTTTGTGAAGCCGGAATATTCAGTTAATATCTTTAAACGCTTAAACCTCTACATTTTGAAAAATAAGTTACTTGGCCTTGTTTTATCACAGGAAAGTTTAAAGAAAATAATTGTGATTTGTTTTCCTCTCTTAATTATTTACCTGTAGATATTCATCCAATTCAACTTGGCCATTCATATTGGTATCAATCTCTCTCAAAATTTCATGCAGTTGCTCTCCAGACACATCTGCATCTCCAAAACTCTGAAAAAGTATATGGTATTTTTGGTTATTTAAACTAGATGGGTTATTTTCCTTAAGAATTACAGAACCTCTCTTCAAGGACAGATTCTGAATTCTGGATGTTATATGATCAAGTGGGACGAATGCAAGTTAATAAAATTCTCAAATTGGATAAGGGCCGCTCAATAACATGATGTGTATGGTAATTGAATATTTCAAAATTAATTTTTTATTCACATTTAAGTGACACAAAACGTTTTCATTATAACAATATAAAATTATGTTCTAGTGAAATCATGTTCAAATGAAGCATTAAATTTTGATCAGGTTCTTTAACGTATATTTGCAATGATGTCCTTCTTCTTGATGTTGCAAGCATAATACTTTTGATTATGTTCTATGACATGCAGAGTCCGCTGATACTCATCTTCTTAAGTGGACGCATTTGTGTTGAACCGTGTGATTACATTTATTGCCCTTTCACCATTTTCGTTCATGACAACAGTTGCAGTGGCTATTTTCTCAGCACGTTCATATTTTTTGTTTTTGAGTGACTAGGATCGATGTTTTTAAATTTTTGGGATTGCCTTTGTTTAATTTTTTTTTATTTCTTTATGTTTTCATCTTGTTTGTGTTCCCTTTGTAACACCTAGATATAAGCTAGTCAGCCTATCCGTCAGTGTGTTGACCATAAAAGCATGTTAAGGTGATCGAGTTTAGATAATTGCATAAAACTGGGTGCATACGTTCATATTGACCCATGGATTATGTTATACATGCTTAATGCTACCAACTGTACTTACTTTGTAAGTATCATACTTATTTTCAGCACCATATACTTACTAAAATAACATACTTATAAGTATACTTACTTTTAAAAATTATACTTATTTATACATACTTTTTACAATTGAAATTTTTTCAAAAATATAAAATTAAGTTCAAGAAATCTAAAAAATGAAATAAATAGATCGCATAATGTAGACAAATTTTACGTGGAAGTCTTATGCTGCACAAAGAAGAGAAATATTTAGACCCGAACACAGAAGACGAAAAAGAACGATTAACAACAAATGGTCAATATAATGACTCCATTGACGATATGTTTGAAAATTTGTATGGTAGAATTTCGACATTTATATGAAACATCTAGTTCTAGTTCTAAATTTATTTAAGTTGATACAGATGATTTTATTTCATCATGGACGGAAGAGCTAGAGGAGTTTTCAGAGTACATTTGGGTTTGCTTGAGGAAGTTTCCTGATTGGCCAACAGTGAAGAAATCGTTGAAGAAATTTGCTAAGAAAACTTCATTTGATTTGTCTGCTAAGTCCTCTAATATTTTTGAGCAGTATGCTCACATAAAAAAGTATTGTAGTACAGAAAAGTTAAAGAAGTGGGAATCAATGGCCCACTGAACTCAGATGGGTGGACATTTTCAAACATATGCCCGCTTATAACGTTATATCATTTTCATCAGCTCCAGTTGAACGTTTGTTTGCCAAAGCGGAAAAAGTTTGGAAATTGGAGTCAACAGCGTTAAAAATACAGACTCTGGAGTCAATTTTATTTGTAAAAGATAATATTGAATACAGCTGTATCGAATATTACAATCGAATATTTCAAGACAAAACCTGAAATATTAAACAAAATTTTGCTCGAATACAATTTCGAGCAAAATACACCGGTAAATGAAGCATTTCAAGTCAGTGACAGTGAGGGCGAATAATGATCATTTTTACTATTTCTGTATACATTTTAAAGTGATTTTTTTTTCAAACTACTTTGAAAGTATGTTTAACTTTAAGCTTTTTGTTATGCTTTTTAGTTTTTGAACTATTTTTTATAATTGAAATATACATGAACTGCAAATATATAAAATTAATTTTGTTAATTTTATTTGTTACCTTTTTAATTTGTTAGGTTCTTATTATTAACATATAATTTTATATATATATTTTATACATATAATTTTTTTCTCAAATTATTAGACTTATATTTTTGAGCTCTTTCTTCTCCCTTCTGAAAACAATCGAATTTACCTAGGGCTCAAAAATATAAGTCTAATAGTTTCATAAAAATGATTAGATCTATTGACACAAAAACCTAAAATTAATTTTGTTTTTCTATTTAAGGCCTTTTGGCCTTAGTAGATTGCATACACAACTTTTTTTGAGGAGAACAAAAGTGACGGGAACTCTTAAGGACTATTGATACATACTTACTTATACTTATTTTAAAAAATTATCCTTGCTAATACTTACTTTTCAGTACTTTTACAAGAAAATATACTTATTTTTTGGTAACATGAGTTGGTAGCATTATACATGCTCATTAGACCGTATCGAAAAAATAACTTTCGCCGCACACCAGCTAATCTAAAGCGTTATTGAAAGAAAGTTTCGAAAAAAACATTTTTTTTTTTGACCGAACGTAGGGGTTTTGACCTCAGTTGACCCCTTATAGTACTGACCCACCGAACGCCAGTTTCTACCATCTTAACGTACCATTTTGACATCAGAATAAGAAAGCCCTTAAAAAATCATTAAACTTTTACAAACGAATTTTTTCGCTATTTCCGCTAGAAATATGAAGAATTTTTGTTGTAATTTTTTTTGCTAATTTTTAAATTTTTTGTCATATCGTATTATTTTTATAAAATATCCACGGAAAACGTTCACATCCGAAAAAAGTATCTTAATGTACAATTCTAAAGTAATTAAATTAAAGCCTGCAAAAAACTTCCTTCGTATTAAACTTTCTGGACTATTCTTTAAGATCGCGCTGTTAATGTTAAAGGTTTGTCGAAGTTTAAAATAACGGCAACAATTGCAGAATGATTCGGATACACCTAGAAAAAAACTTAAGAAAAATTAACAAAAAATCTATGTGAGTTTACCTAGGGTTTGGTCTGTTTTAAGCCTACAAAGTTCTTGGATATGACAACAAAGTTTAATCTGCTTATTTATCGAATTTAATATTTATGGTGAATTAATGATGAAAACCATTAGTTGTAAGCACATTTTCACAAGTAAAATTGCACTCTTGGGAAGTAATACAATTGAATGGGAAGTATTATCTATACATTCCGATGTTTAACATTGTAAAATGTAAAAAATTTATTCATTGATAACTATTTGCATCTTCCTTGTTCGCAGTGTTTGTGTAATTTTCTGTTTTAGCTACCAGACATACTTTGAGTACTTTATACATAAATTTAGTTACTTTTACAAAGTTGTGCTTTGTGAATTTAAAAATTTTGGTTTTGTATAAATTATCAAATTTTTCATTTTAAAACCATTTTCAGCTCACACAAAAACTTTTGTTATTATAGATAGTTATTTCATTCAGTACATTTATTATTCACAAAAGTCATCTTAGATAATTTTACTATGGTTTTTTTCTGGATGTTTTCGGTGGATATTTTATAAAAATAATACGATTTGACAAAAAATTCAAAATTTGCAAAAACATTAAATAAAACAATTTTTAAAATATTTCTAGTGAAAATAGCGAAAAATTTCTTTCATAAAAGTTTAATGATTTTTTATGGGCTTTCCATTTCTGAAACCAAAATGGCACGTTATGAGGTAGAAACTGAGGTCGGGTGGGTCAGTACTATAAGGGGTCAACTGAGGTCAATGAGTTCTAGTGACAAAGAATAGGTCTTCCTGAGACAAAAACAAAAACAAACAATTATTTAAGATCGAACGGTAAATACCGAAGTTATAAAGAAATATGTCGATGCGCAACCCCTACGTTCGGTCAAAAAAAAAAATTTTTTTTTCGAAACCTCCTTTCAATAATGCTTCAGATTAGATGGTGTGCGGCGACATTTTTTTTTTTCGCCTATATGGCGAGACGGTCTAATGCTCATATTAACTCAAGGAATAATTTTGGAATCCGCTCCCAAATAACCCCAAAATTGAAAAATCAATTCAAACCTTTCAAAAATGAAAGGGATGAACTTTTTAATGAATGTATTTTATATTAAATCTAGGATGTTTCAAAAATCAGCGTAATCTGGAGTACAAACACGCCCACCTCCCATACAGCCCACAATAGTAAAAACTCTACAAAGATGTTAAAATTAAAGCTGCAAAGATGAAATTCATTATGTATTTATGTTACATCAAAACTAAGATGTGTAAAAAAAATACTTGAAATCCACCCACGAACACTTTCACCTTCCATACAACACACAGTATCTCATACTTTATAAACCATTTAAGAAATACGTGGAATTTAAAGCAGATAAAAAATGATTTTTATTTAGGTTATTTGTGTAGGGGAGCAGGCATTTATTTTTGGAGGGGGGGGGGGGTTTATCAAATTAAGGGCTTAAATATGAAATTATAAACGATAATATATAATAATATAATATTATAAATAATATTATAGAATTATTGTATTATAAATTATTTACAATTTTATATAAACGGCTGTGATGTTGCGGTTAATGAGTCCGATATTTGCACTCTTGGTTCCTTGTTCAAACTTTTGTTTTTGCGCAAACTTTTTTTTCAAAGGTTTCATATCACAGCATCAGTTTCAATGTTCAAACAAAGCATACGTTTATTTTGTTTTCTTAATAAAGGGTGATTTTTTTGCTATTTTTTTCAGTGTACATTTTTGGCACCTCACGCGTGATTAGTAGCATTTGACAAAACTCCAAAAATGCTCTGCAAGGTTTGCCATTTCACCATAAATAGACTAATAAACAAACAGCTTTTTTAAATCAATCAACTGCTGTATAAGCCAGTGTCAATGAATATCGCGATTTGCAATTCGTTTCCGTTCTCAGCAATTGGGCTTGTGTTATTCGACCACCTGGAACATTTTAAGTAAGGACTAGGGATGTTACGGAGGTGAGTTTATCGGAACCGAAGTCGGAACCGGAGTTTTTAAATTTGATTTATCGGAGCCGGAGTTGGAATCGGAGCCGAAGTCGGAGTCGCAGTCCAAGAAAGATGTGTTAGTTAACTGTTAAGGTTATTAATGATAAAAGAATAATTAACATAGTACAGTATTCACTATCTTTAATCAGCACTGAAAACTTTATGTAAATATTACACACATGTGCGTATATACGAAAAAATAGGAAAATATATAGTTGTAAGTTTTGTTTAAGCCAAATGAAGTGAATCTAAAAGTACTAAATTGTACTTAATGAACAAAAGCTTGCCAGCTTTCTCCCCGTCCAACGACGAATGGGAATGGGCTCACGTATACAGCCACTAAAGTTGTTTCATTTCTGGTTATGCCTCGTTTGCCGAAAGACTGCTTTAGTTCGTCTTATACAACAAACCGAAGCGATCTCACTTAAGCCACCGACGGCGAGAGCAGGTAAAGCAAGAGCCACCAAACACGAGTCGCAGAGAGTGACGATGATTTTATTTTAAGTTCTCTCTATTCTACAAAAGTGCTGTAAGCACAGAGAATAGCAAGAGAGCATTCGAATTTTGCAATGAATTCGAGTTACCCGAGTTAATCGAAACAATTTGTTTACGGAAAAACACAAATCTTCTGTACGCATGCTTGCCACTTAAGTACTCCTAAACGGCTGGACCGATTGTGATGAAATTTTGTGCGCATGTTAAATTGGGTTTCTGAATAGGGTTCCTGAATTGGAATCGGTAGGTGGCGCTTTAATCGAGTTCTAGGAAATTATTTTTAAACGGCTTATATTGAAATTTTTAATATGTTTGTGTAGGTTTCTGAATAGTTTAGAATTATGTTTTACTCTTTAGATTTTCGCATACCAGAACAGCTTATGTCGAATATATGTTATATATGTTATGTTATGTTATGTTATGTTATGTATGTTTATGTTTATGTATGTTTAAAATGTGGTAAACTTGATGTATTAATTGTGATACACTATCTATTATATTGTTATTATTTTATGATGATTTTAATGTTTGTGATACACTATCTATTATATTGTTATTATTTTATGATTTTATTTTATGATGATTTTAATGTTAATGAAAATTAAGTCGTGCGTGCTTAGTGTGTGTCGTGTGAACCAACGGAACCCAAGTTCAAACCTCACCAGTTTTTCACTCAGTTTTTTCAATAAAAATAAAATTTTCTGTTTGGCCGTGACCTCTTTGCAAACTTTAGACAATAAATAATGCCATGTAAAGCTTCTTGAGAACATGAACTTTAGCCGTTCGGAGTAAGCATAAAACACGTAGGTCCAACTCTCGGTCAATTGTTTGCAAACATTTAACAACACAATCGATCATAAGAAGCTCTGTCAAAATCCTTCCAAGGAGTAGAATGGCCAATTTGTCTGTTTTTTTAAATATATAAGATATTACATAAGCAAAAAGAAATTTGTGTGCATTTATGAAAATTTTCAAGAAAGCATATTTAATGTCTTAAGTCATATGCAAAATGTTACTTTCAAAATTCTTGACAGAATTCAAAAATAGATTTTGCAGAATTTTATTTTACCCTTAACCTGAACTTCGAAGCAAACGTTTGTAACACATAGAAATAAGTGAGTCCGGTATAGTAAAGTATATAAATTCTTTATCAGCGTCACCTCGTGAGTCAAGCTATCTTAGTCCGTCCGTCCCTCTGTGTGTTGTCCGTAAACACAGGATAAGAATTTATATTAAATTTATATCAAAATAAAAATATTTTCGAAAAATAGGTGTCACTAAGCGTCAAAATAGATGCCTTCGGACACGCCCACCTCCCATACAACACAAAAATTGAAAACTCCATAAATAAGCTTATGTTTTAATTACAGAGATAAAATTTGGTGCGTATGTTTTTTTAGTCAAAACAAAGATGTTTTTGAAAAATGCTCGTCATCCAACCGTGGACACGTTTACCGATATAGCCCAAAAAATTAAAAACTCCATAAATAAGCTTATGTTTAACGTACCGAGATAAAATTTGATATGTATATATTTTATACCAAAACTAATATATGTTCAAAAATTGGGCGTAATCTGTCTACGGACACACCCACCTCCCATACAAACCAAACATGGAAAACTGAATAAATAAGCTTTTGTTTAACCTACAGCGATAAAATTTGGTATGTATGTTCTTGAAACAAAACAACAATTTTTTTTAAAAATGGACATAGTCCGCCAACGTACACGCCAACCTCCCATGCAAACCCCAAAATTTAAAACTCAATAAATAAGCCCGTGTTTAACCTTCAGAGATAAAATTTGGAATGTATGTTTTTTGTAACAAAATGGATTTGTTTTTGAAAAATGGGCATCATCCACCCACGGACACGACTACCTCAGATACAACTCACAATAGCGAAAACACTATAAAGGCATTAATATGTGATGTACAGGAATAAAACTTGGTATGTGCAAACTTTTTATCAAAATTGAAATGCGTATAAAATATGGGCTGCATCCGCCCATGGACACGCCCATTTTCAACGATTTTATTGAATTTATTTTGAAAAAGTAGGTTTAGGGTATTTTATAGTCGGGCTATATCCTAACTTGGTTCTAGTTTGAGCTATAAAATACTATATTTAAGGGAAAGTTTCATACACCAGATTGTTTTTGAAAATTAAATGTTACTTTAAACTGAGCAGTACATTTTACTTCATTGGATGTTTTATTACAACAAAGTTCCTACACCAAGATCAACAAAACGCGATATATAATAAAGAAATAGTAGTCCTTGATTTAGTGCCATAATTTCAAAACTTCAATCCCTTCTGAAATTTCACCAAGTTAATCAAACCACGCTTCAACACTTTGCTCTTAAAAAATCAAATAAATGTAACATCGTGTTTTGGCTCTTAACCCTCACTTTGGTACTATTTACATATGTACATTAGAGTGGGTCGGCCTCTATACAAAAAAAAAAAGTTTGAAAAAACCACCCCCTATTTTAAAGTTGACCTCGAGAGGATTCCGAAAACAAAAAAATTTTTTTTTTTGGACCACCGGAAAAACAGCCAAAATGGTATTTTTTGCATAACTGAAGCATTACATGTCAGAACTTAAAAAATTATATGTCGTTGAAAAGGGCTTTACAAGTACTACAATGTCTTCTTAGAACATTTTTACTTTTGAGGTCATATTCAATTAGTAAGCCCCATTAGCCCGACTTAACCCCCTTAAATTTCTTTTTCGTATTCACGTGAAAGTGCCAATGACCCACTTGTGACCTCAGATAATCCCACTGCATCCGATTGGCCATTTTGGTCCAAAAGTTCCATGGAAACCATAAAAGTGTCAATGACCCACCTGTGACCTCAGATAATCCCACTGCATCCGATTGGCCATAGAATCATCCATTCTAGTTCAAATGTTTCATGAAACCCATGAAAATGCCAATGACCCATCTGTGACACCAGATAATCCCACTGCATCCGATTGGCCATAGAATCATCCATTTTGGTCCAAATGTTCCATGGAACCCATCATAGTACCAATGACCCATCGGTGACCTCAGATAATCCCACTGCATCCAATTGGCCATAGAATCATCCATTTTGGTCCAAATGTTCCATGGAACCCATCAAAGTACCAATGACCCACCTGTGACCTCAGATAATCCCACTGCATCCGATTGGCCATAGAATCATCCATTTTGGTCCAAATGTTCCATGGAACCCATCATAGTACCAATGACCCATCGGTGACCTCAGATTATCCCACTGCATCCGATTGGCTATAGAATCATCCATTTTGGTCCAAATGTTCCATGGAACCCATCAAAGTACCAATGACCCGCCTGTGACCTCAGATAATCCCACTGCATCCGATTGGAGAAAGAATCATCCATTTTGGTCCAAATGTTCCATGGAACCCATCAAAGTACCAATGATCCGCCTGTGACCTTAGATAATCCCACTGCATCCGATTGGCCATAGAATCATCCATTTTGGTCGCAATGTTCCATGGAACCCATCATAGTACCAATGACCCACCTGTGACCTCAGATAATCCCACTGCATCCGATTGGCCATAGAATCATCCATTTTGGTCCAAATGTTCCATGGAACCCATCATAGTACCAATGACCCATCGGTGACCTCAGATAATCCCACTGCATCGGATTGGCTATAGAATCATCCATTTTGGTCCAAATGTTCCATGGAACCCATAAATGTGCCAATGACCCACCTGTGACTTTAGATAAGCCCACTGCATCCGATTGGCCATAGAATCATCCATTTTGGTCCAAATGTTCCATGGAACCCATATATGTGCCAATGACCCACCAGTGACCTCAGATAATCCCACTGCATCCGATTGGTCATAGAATCATCCATTTTGGTCGAAATGTTCCATGGAACCTATCAAAGTACCAATGACCCACCTGTGACCTCAGATAATCCCACTGCATCCGATTGGCCATAGAATCATCCATTTTGGTCCAAATGTTCCATGGAACCCATCATAGTACCAATGACCCATCGGTGACCTCAGATTATCCCACTGCATCCGATTGGCTATAGAATCATCCATTTTGGTCCAAATGTTCCATGGAACCCATAAAAATGCCAATGACCCACCTGTGACCTCAGATAATCCCACTGCATCCGATTGGCCATAGAATCATCCATTTTGGTCCAAATGTTCCATGGAACCCATAAATGTGCCAATGACCCACCTGTGACCTCAGATAATCCCACTGCATCCGATTGGCCATAAAATCATCCATTTTGGTCCAAATGTTCAATGGAACCTTACATGTACTTGCTCATGAAAATGAAAATAAACTTACACCTGATAAGCGAAATACAAAAATATATAATTTCAAAAGTACAGACTATGTTAAACTCAACACCTTACTCTCGCAGACTGACTGGTCACCGATTCTATCTATTAAACCACCGTATTCATATTATGACGTCGAAACCTCGGTACAGTTTTTTAATGATACTTTGCAAAGGTGCTTCTTATTGTGCGTCCCAACAAAGCAAATTAATTCTAAACCCTTAAGTCCACCCTGGCTAACAAGTGAACTTAAGTCACTAAAAAATTTAAAAAATCGATTATTTAAAAAATATAAAAAATCTGGTTCTAATACTGACTTTGCTTGTTATTCATCTTGTCGTTGCAGATACCAGCTATTAAATAAACAGTGTTATACTGCTTATATAGCCAACATCAAATCTGAATTTAATGATAATCCGAAACTCTTCTATACTTTTGTTAATTCAAAACGTAAGGCTTCCAACTTTCCACCCCTTATGAGATTCAATCAAGAGGAATCGTCTTGTGACAATGTTATTTCTAACATGTTTGCAAGCTTCTTCAAATCAACTTACTCCAACATACCATTTAATATGTGTTCTGAGCATCCTTATTTACCTCCAGTTAGCTCTTTTGAAACTCCAGTAATAGACTCAATTATTGTTATGCATAACCTTCGTCAAGTTAAATGCTCTTTTTCGACTGGCCCTGATGAAATTCCGAGTTGCATTCTAAAGGCATGTGCTAGCAACCTGTGTGCTCCTCTATCAAACATATTTATTATATCCCTGCAAAGTGGACATTTTCCCATTATATGGAAAGATTCATATATTATACCTCTTAATAAATCTGGCTCCAAAATTGATGTCACTAACTACCGAGGCATCGCCAAATTAAGTGCAATCCCTAAATTATTTGAGAAAATCATAACTGAACAACTAACCCACTTCGTTTCATCTTCCATTTCTGTCACTCAGCATGGTTTTTTAAAGGGTAAATCAACTTCAACAAACCTTTTGGAGTTTACAACTCGTGTAATAAAAGGTTTCACTTTGGGAAAACAGACTGACGTTATTTATACGGACTTTAGCAAAGCTTTTGACAGCGTCAATTATAATCTTCTATTGAATAAACTTAAGCTAATTGGGTTTCCTGTAAAATTGCTAAATTGGATAGAATCTTATTTATCGCGACGTTTTCAAAAAGTTTTATATAAAAATTCTTTATCACAAAATATTATGGTTACATCTGGTGTTCCGCAAGGAAGTCATCTTGGACCGGTTTTATTCTTACTATTTATTAATGACCTTCCCTCGGCAATTAAACATTGTGACGTCTTAATGTATGCTGACGATGTGAAACTTTTTCTTACCTACAAGTCACTCGACGAACAACACCTTTTACAATCTGATTTAAACAGACTAGTGGATTGGTGTAACTTCAACCTATTAAACCTTAACTTAAAAAAATGCAAATCAATGACCTTCTCACGTAGAACTGCTCATAGTACAAATTACACTATAAATAACATCCACTTAGAAATTGTTCATAGTTTTGTTGATCTTGGTGTAATTATGGATCCAAAACTTCGCTTCAATCTCCACGTTAATTTGGCTGTAAATAAGGCTAGAGGTGACCTTGGTTTCATTAAAAGATGGGCGAAAGAATTCAATGATGCCTTCACTACTAAATTACTGTATATATCTCTCGTAAGGCCTATTCTTGAATATGCTTCCGTAGTATGGAACCCTCAATATAACGTCCACATTGATGCAATAGAATCGGTTCAAAAACAGTTTTTACTTTTTGCTTTACGTCATTATCGTTGGAACCCAGATATTATTCTTCCTTCGTATGAAACCCGCCTTAAGCAAATTTTACTACCTTCCCTGAGAAGCAGAAGGATGGTGCTTAATGTCACCTTCCTATATAAATTACTTTGTGGTGAAATTGACTCCCAATATATTCTCTCATCTCTTAACTTTAACATCCCAAGAAGAGGATCTAGACATTTTGTGCTTTTTAAGTTGAGCCAGTGCACTTCAAATTTTGCCCTTCATGACCCTTTACGATGTATGTGTAGTGATTTCAATAATAGCTACAGCTTAATTAATTTTTGTGAGTCGGTGGATGCCTTGAAACGGAAAATGATTTTACATTTAAATAATTGATACATTTTAGAATTTTGTTTCAAACATTAACTCGGTTAATAATATTGTTATATTCTGTTAAAATGTTGGCTGAAGTTATTCCATATATTCGAGATCGTTTCAGTTGTTTTTCCTTTGTAATATTGCGTTTGATGAAGTTAACACCATCGAATACGATATGTATGCTTTAACTTGTTTGTTTTTAATCAAAAAATTTTAAAATTTTTCTTATTCAGTTGACTTATTAGTTACTTAGTTTGGTGCGCAAGAGTTTATCTCTTTTCCATGCAAGTTTATGCCTGCGTTGGCCCAAATACATATCCAACTAATAACATTAGCACGGTGTTCCAAAATTACATAGTGACCCGTATATATATACACATATATGTTTGTACATATTTACACGTATATATCTCTGTTATAATTGGAATTGGTTTGGTGTTTAAGAGTTTACTCTCTTTTCCACGTAGGATCTTGGGTTGGATAGTTGCCGCAAACTTACTAATATTCATATTATTTATAGTTACTTTGGTCTCTTTGTTTTAGAGTTTTATGTAAAGTTTACTACTTATTTGATGTTGTTTACTTTTTTAAATTCAAATATTCTTAATAAATTCGTGTTTTTGTATAAAATTTTTAAGTTCCGCTGAAAAGCCAGTTATGTGCTTAGTGGAAATTCATACTTCGCCAACTGGGTGTGTTTTTTAGTACGTAGGTGCATTCTATCTTTCCGGTTAATCCGGACTGTTGTAGAATGTAAGTCGTGCATGCGTATAGTACGGGCTATACGTATTTATGAGATTTCTCACTCCTTTGGCGAATCCAAAAAAAAAAAAAAAAAAAAAACCTATAAAAGTGCCAATGACCCACCTGTGATCTCAGATAATCCCACTGCATCCGATTGGCCATAAAATCATCCATTTTAGTCCAAATGTTCCATGGAACTCATCAAAGTACCAATGACCCTCCTGTGATCCAGATAATCCCACTGCATCCGATTGGCCATAGAATCATCCATTTTGGTCCAAATGTTCCATGGAACCCATAAAAGTGCCAATGACCCACCTGTGACCTCAGATAATCCCACTGCATCCGATTGGCTATAGAATCATCCATTTTGATCCAAATGTTCCATGGAACCCATCAAAGTTCCAATGACCCGCCTGTGACCTCAGATTATCCCACTGCATCCGATTGGCCACAGAATCATCCATTTTGGTCCAAATGTTCCATGGAACCCATCATAGTACCAATGACCTGCCTGTGACCTCAGATAATCCCACTGCATCCGATCGGCCATAGAATCATTTTGAAGCTGAATACGAACCTATCAGTTCGTGCAAAATTAAAACAATACAACCATAAACAACGAAACAAAAACTAAGAAAGCAGCAGGCACAGCAAGTACATTATAAGCAGCTGATGATTGATTTTCTTATATAAAAACATGCATTTTTCTTCTTATATTTTACTATTTTCTGACTTTCATATAATAGTGACAAAATCCAAAGTTAGATATTCATTCAGCATAGGATATATCTGATATTTAAGTATATATATTATCTTTGAACGATAAGTATTAAAGGCTGTAGGTATACCCTAAAGTATTCGCCAAAAACGTTGCATGACCTTCAAAAAATCTGTTAAAACGACCCCCTTACAAACCGCGCTGTAAGACGCAATTCTACGTTAAAACGAGTTGGATCATATTTCGTTTTATGCTTTTACCCAAAGATGGCGTAAAATTTAAATTTTTGTTTTTATGTGTTTAATTTTTATACAGTGTAGTTCGCAAACTATACATCGAAGAGAAAGGGTAGCTCGCAAACTAAATGTCGGACAGTGACGAGAGTGGCAGTAATGGGAAGGGCATGTGCTCAGCGTGAAATATAGTTACCATACGATTTTTTAAAAATCGGGATCATCATTTTAATGTGAAATTAGTAGTTAAACTGACTGTAGCTCGCAAACTAAATATATATCGGGCAGAGACGAAAGTGGCACCAATGGAAAGTGCATTTGCTTCGCCTTCTTTTCAACTAAGTCAATGAACTCAACCTATCAAACTTAACGAAATGATCGAAAAAATTTGAAATTTTGCTTGTTTCTTTTTGCTTGCTCATTTAATCATACTTACTTTTTAACTTTTTCTTTGTTTTGGCCTCGATAAGTAGTCCATAATTGAGTGTTATTAATTAATTTGTTAATTTTTGTAAGATCAATAAAAATACGTGCAAAATGAACAAAACAATCGGACCAAAGAGACAAAGTAGAAGAGGTTACAACTTAAACGGAATTCTACGTCTACACTTACGATACTATCGAAACTGTTTCTTTTTTTTTTTTAATAAGCCCTTATTTCCTTAAATCGAATAATATTTGGCAATTTAGAGAAATTTTTATGAAACAGATTCGGAGAAGTATGATATAAAATGACGAATTGTGAATTTTTTCTCCAGTTTCGGTACTCAATCGGAATTATGTATTTTTAACTGAATCACATGACGTTAAACAAAAGGATGAACTATGACAATTTAAGAGGGAATTTCTCTTATTATTTGGGTGGCGAGGGACTCAACCGATTGTCCTCAAATTCAGACTTTTTTATTTTGTCTTACTTTTGAATTAAGTTTTTACCAAATATTTCAGCTGCCTTAGTGGGTTCCATGCTAAAAGTTGAAAAGACAACTCAAATCGAAGTATTGTCATTAACAAATTGTGTGGACAGAATCATAACAATTGAAAAATTGAAATTAACAAAAATTTTTTTGTTTTTGAGGAGTTTTTTTATTTTGTTCATATAGTTACTCTGTTTATTTTCTAAGTACCTGGGCGACCGAGCTCCGCTCAGATTCCTGCCGTATATTCAAATGTTTTACGGTTTTTAATGTATCGAAAATGCAAACTTTATGTTAGAAACAACATATAAGATCATATTTTTCAATTAACTTTAAATGCATTTTTATTTTATGATAACTTCGTTATTCAACTAAACGAAATTTGTTTTGGTATTCTATTTTTTTTATATTTGGTTTAATTATTTTGATAATTTACTTATGCTGAACTTATGCCGGCCATTCCAAGCCTAAGTAAATTTTTTTTCCCAAAATTAACCTTATGCTCCTTTTCCACTTACAAGAATAGAAGTTATTTTTTAATGTCGCAATTTTTTCTAAAGTTATGGAGATAGCAATTTTTGATCAAAGTAAAAATCTTGAAAATGGAGTAATTTTCAATAAACCATACCTCTGTCATTTGTTCCCCCTATTTTTGTAAATGAAGTATCGTTATAAAGCAATTGAAAAGCGATTATTAATAAAAAATAAAATACTTTTGGAATTTATTTGCTAGAGTTGCCTACTTTTTCAAAAAAAAAATAAACTGTTTATATCTCAAAAAATGCATTTTCGGTTTTTTTTTACGTAGAATTACGTCTTACAGCGCGGTTTGTATGCAGTCGTTTTAACAAATTTTTTTAAGGTCATACCTACAGTCTATAATATTCATCGTTTAAACATAATATTTACACTAAAGTATCAGATATATCCTGCGCTAAACGAATATCTAATTTTGGATTTTGTTACTTTTATATTAAAGCTTAGAAGAATAATCTAGATTTTTATATAAGAAAATCAATCATTAGCTGCTTGCATGTTGTGTCTGCTACTTTCTTTGTTTTTGTTTTTGCTTGTGTTGGTTTTGTTTTGAACGAACTGATTCGCAGCATTGCACATTGGTACAAATGATCACTTTTTTTGGCCGAAATGCTAAAAATAAAGTAGTGAAAATTACTATTTTTTCTTCTCTGTTCCAAAGAATATACTCCAATTAAAGCAAAAACACATTTTGTTTTGATATTTTCTTGTGTACCGTTAGTTGGTGCAACGCTTTACTTTGGACTTTGGTTTTGTTTATATTAAAATGCGTGAATGCTAGTGAAGTGCCTGCAAGTTAAAAGTGAATATTTTCATATTACTAAAGTTTCTAAAAAAAATAAAAATATGTTTAATAATTGTGATAGTCAGTACATGAACTGTGAAAAAATTTATAAAAAAATATTCATGTTTTTGTATTAAAAAAGTATATTTTCTTAACTAACCTTAAAACTAAAATATATGCAAATTAATCTAAAGTTTCGTAACGTAGAACTTTCAAAGCAAACCGAAGTGGGCTTTAAAATTTATAATGCTAAATTTTGGAACAATTCTTAATTCTGTCATATTAACCTCTTTGACCCGTTTTTGCCCGTTTTTAAGTTATTGTTGTTTTTGTGTAGGTTCATACCACTTCAAAAACAGCGATTTGTTTGCTGTGAGGCACGAAAAAGTTCGCTTATCGGAAAAGGATAGACAGGCCGCTCTTCATGCATATTTTTCAAGAGCAATTTCTAATGAAATTTTGGATTCATTCGAAGAGGATATTGAGAGAAGATCTTGTTTGCTTTCCAAGAATATTTTTCTGAGATGGGTAAGAGTAAATAGAACTGTTGAGCGATTTAAAGAAAAGTATGCTAGTTGGCTAGAGGAAGAAACACTCATAACAAAGTGTAAAGATGTGGTACAATCTGCAGCAGGACGTAAACCTCTACCATTTGCTGATAAATCAGATCGATCAAAGAGAAAATCTGCTGCAGAGTTATGTAAAGTTTACAATAACGAAACTGATTTGATGGTGATAGCAGCAAGTCAGTCAGCAAGAAAGAAAGGATGTAATGATTTGGCGGCAGTTCTAACAAAAAGTATCAGCAGCCCAGGTAGAGCTTCGAAAATTAGAAAAGTATTGGAAGTTGATGAAAAGGAACCTATACCATGTTCCCCTTCTGAGGCATTGGCATTTATTCTGGACAACAATTTTACCAAAGAACAGTATTTGAATATACGAAGTGAGTGCAAGAAAAGAAATTGCAATATTTTTCCTCATTATAATAATGTTGTACAAATTAAAAAAACATGTCGACCCGAAGGCATAACTGTGACAGATAAAATCGCAAAAGTATCTTTGGAATCGCTACTGAATCATACAGCCGCAAGAATTGTAGAACTACAATACGACGTTATATCTTCTCTGGATAAGGAAAATATAATGGCAACATTTATATTGAGTTATGGGTTCGACAGTTGTACTGGTCAAGCTAACTTCAAGCAACATTTTTCAGAACCGTGCTGCTCATATATATATCTTTATTATGTTGTGAGTTTGCCACTAATACTGGAGACACACATATGGTTTCGTTACTGCAAAGTTAATATACTACATTGTATACCACATGTGTGTCACGGTATACCAGCTATAAACCAGCTTCTGAAACTAGTATAGCGTCTTATTCATGGTATACAAAACACAACAAATTTTCATGGTTTCTCCATGCTAACATACATTTTTTCGACTTTCAGCCCTGATATTACTTTATTTTATCTGATATCAGCGCCAATGTGAGAGATCGTTAAAATTTTTAACTACATTAATGTCATAATATTGAAAATTTTTATTATGAAAAAAAATTTAAATTTCAAAAAAATAGCAGCTGAAAAAAAAATTAAAAAAGCTCTTTCAAATTGTGAAATTTTTTAATGTATGCATATTTCAAAACATGCAATTTGCGCGACCAACGAAATATATAACCATATATTTAAAGGCTGTTTGCTTGGCTGTTTATTGCAGGATCTATCTTTCGACGGGATAAGCAAATTGAAGCAGCTGAAAAATTTGTGATTTGTTTTTAAATAATTATTTGACACTTTTGTCAATTAAAACTATATCGAAATGTGTGTCACTACTTTTATACCATATATTATACAATCGTTCATGGTTTCAATACCAGGGTATCGATACCATATATGTGTCCATAGTATAAGAAAGCTGCAACAACATCTAATGAGGCTTTTCTTATGAGTCAAGAAATTGATACAGATGGATCACCTTTTGAAGAGGATGCATTTTATAAAATAGAAGCCGATTTTCGAAATGTTCTGGATGGAATAGAATTAGATGCAATAGAAGAAACACAAAGAATATTGTTATAAAATTGTTATTTCTTTCTGCAATAAGTTATTTTCAACATCTCATAACGAGTTTTATTTAAAAAACCAATATAAAATTGTGTCCACATTTTTAAAATAAAATTTTTTACTTTAGAATAATGAATGCCGACACCACAAATCCGTAAGTACCAACGCTTAATTGGAGTGATACTTAAGAATTTTGCGCTTTAATACCATATTGTATCCGCCATTTTGAATCTTAAAATTTTACCTGCAGATTCATGATTAGCTACCCCAAAAACCCTAAGAACCAAATCTATGCTAAATTGGAGGTATATTGGTGAATTTTACACCTACATGGACGCCATATTGGATCTGCCATTATTAATTTTTAAATTTAAACTCTAGATTCGTGATTAGTGACCCTAAAAACGTTTAGGTACCAAATTTCATGTAGATACGAAGTCGTCTTCTAATTTCGGCCACTTTTTCCTGCCATTTGTACCAATGTGCATTGGTGCTCTGCTCCACGTTAAGAGGGTGTTCTAAGTTAAGAGGGTGTTCCGATTAGATTTAACACTTATGAAAAAAACTATTGGCATTATTTTTCGTTGTATGCTATTACCCAATAGATGTCGTTTTGTATTCACTTATTATGATCTTTGAATATAAAACAGTGGATCAGTCGGATAAGCTGTTGTCGTGAAGACGTTAAACATCAAAGAAGCCTGGTTCGATCCTCAGCCTGGATGATAAGTATATTTTTTTTTTAATTTTTTGAAGTGAAACTTCTTTGGCGGCGAGTGAAATTTCAAGGTTTCTTATTCGTGACGCTAGGCTAACGTTTTGAATTCATATGAAAATTTTAAAAAAACTATCATCGCCATCGGGATTAGAACCCAGTCTCGACATTATGCATCTCATAAGGGTCAATAGCTCTGATACTACGCCACTTAGGCATATGACAAATTAGCAAACAAATTGCAATTAATATTCAACGAGTTTTAGTCCGTGTATTACATTCCACAGACACACACCATGTCTAAAGAACGTACTGTACATTTGATCCGTACTGTACCATTTGATTTTCATCCTACAAGTATGCACGGAAATTTTATTTCTTTATGCTTGGAATTCTGTACATAACGTAACAAAATATAACAATTGTGCGTTTTTTTTTTGTTGAATATCGAATCCTAGCTAAAATCTTAATTTGAAAGAGCATATCATAACGTTAATTGTTATCAAAAACTTGAAAGGTGATTGACAACATGCAAAACAGTTAATACGATATAAAATTAAAAGCAAGAAGTGTAGAAAGTGAAATAATTAAGACTGCAGAATCGTATTTGTCATGCCAAAAAATGTCCCGAAGCTAAGAAAAGTACCTTAAGAATGCAACTGCAGCTAGTCCACAACTCAGCTCACGAAAGTGCTTTTACATTTTCTACTGATTCTTTAGAAATTAAAAGCTAACTGTTATTTTTTGCCTTGTATTTTTTTTGGGGAAAAATAAAGGTTACTTTCTACTTTTATTTTATCGGTCAGAAGTAACAATTATTTTGTGACTTTTCGTTTTTCGGTCAAACAAATTATGCAATTTGTGTTTTTTAAAAGGCCGCTTGACAGATGTTGACACCATCAGTAAAATGTCTCACCGATAAGATGAAAATAATATATTAATAGTTCTTAGTCGGTAAAATGACCTTTGAAAAAATACAAATTGCCTGATATTTTTGACCAAAAAAATAAACGGCAGAAAAAACTGTTATTTTTGACCGATAAAATAAAATTCAAAAGTAACTGTTCTTTTTGCCCAAAAAAATATAGCGACTTATGTGACTTTTTCGATAAAAACCATAAACGGTACGGTCCCTAGAAATAAATATTGAATAAACAGAATATTATTCCATTTTGTGTTGATTGATTTCCTTTTTAGATACTTTCTCTATATTTCACACTAAAATCTCTCATATATTTTACTGTTTAAGAAGTTTCACTTCTGCCACATGTACGTTGCTACACGCGAGTTTTTTTTTGTTATTATAATCTTATTTTATTAATTATTTAATGTAACAATTGCATAGTGCAATATTTTTATTTTTTGTCACATCCTGTTGCTTGCGATAGCATAAACAAAATGTAAGCAAAATACAGCTTTTATTAGTCTTAGTTATTTTTTATTCAATTTTTAACCTAAGTAACCATAATTCAAATTGTATTCCCAATTAATTAAATTTACGTACAGCTTTGACTAAAAATATGTCTAGTATTTTTAATCGTATCAATTCTAAAAAAAAGGATTAACATATGTATAAGTTCAATGTATTGTTTAAAAATTACTCTTAGATTTTTAACCGTAAAGTTGTTGTACTATGTGGTCTGTTCACACCTTAAGATATTTACAAAATGTGAATTTGTCACTTCATCCTCCCCAGACGGCCGATTGAAAAATGTTAAAACTGTTTTAAGACCGATTAAAAAATTCTTAGAGTAAGTTTGATCTTAATTTATTTCGAATTTTTATAAGGCATTTAAAATTTTGTAAACTTACTGCAAATAAAAAAGAAGGAACTAAAAATTTTGTTCAAGCTTTTTACAGTTTTATGGTCCAAGATTCCTTTATTATATACAAAATAATTATTTGACCTAATACGAAAAACATTTTTGCTCCAGATTTTATAACAATATCTCAAACGGTATAGAAGTTATGAACGATTAAGTGAAATGTATATTAGAAAAAATTGAAATTACGAAAAGCATAACATTTGGCCATTATATTTTATTTTGGTGGAAACTTAATTTGTTTCTTAAAATTACAAAAAAAAAGTGCACTTTTTGAGATGTGAGCAAATTCGATTTTTTTTTTCAAAACGTAGGAAACTCTAGCATAGGAAACTCTTACAAAAATATTTTCCTTTTTAAAATTTGTTTAAGATTTAGTGTAAATTACTCTATTTGTAAGATTTCTTTTTATATCAAAAATTGGTACATCAAAACTGTACTAAAAACGTTTCTATAAAAAAAATAAATGAAAAATATAACAAATTCACCAAATCACTGTTTGGTGAAGCTTAAAAAATAAAAACAAAAAACTTATTGAGCACGGTGGGATTCGAACTCACTACATTCATATTATTGGACAGAAGCTCTACTCTCTGATCTATCACCGACATAAGAACTTAAGCAAACTTAACATAACATATTCGGCAGAAAAATTAACTTATTTATTAAATGCGTGAAAACTCGGAAAAACAGCTTTTCCCAGAGATGAGACCTAGCTGGATCGATTTTTCAGCCCCCTCTTCATCTATATTGTAAATTTCATCGAAATCGTTAGTGCCGTTTTCGAGAACGCAATTGCAAATATATATACAAATATTGCTCGTTTAATAGAATAAGATAACACTGGTCGGCATCAAAAAAAGCAGCAAAACAATGTATGTGTGGAATTGATACATATCGTCGCGCTAAATCTAAATATGTAATCAGAGTTGATCTAACTCGTCTAGTTTTGATGCTATATGCAATTTTTGTTTTCATTAAAATTGCTTATATTTCGATACTAACAGTATTTGTGAACTTTGGTGACACGTATTTCACTGTGTTCTATATTTATCTCTGTGTCAGAAAATCAAAGCAATCTATTGTTTACCGTAAACTTACTGGCATGCGCGAGCGCAGTGATTGTGAGCTATCTAAGTAAGCTATCGACGTATGTAAAAAGTTATAAAAACGAAAGAGATATTTCGTAGTTTTCATTGATTGTTTTGGTAAGTGAAATTTATTTTCTTATTCTTTTTGAATTATTTAATAATGCTATAAAAATTTAATAGCTTCAATAGCTATAATATTGAATTTAAGATTTAAGAATACAGTAATACCTCGTTTTACGTTGTCTCTATTTACGTCTTTTCGATTTAAGTCGTGCAAAAAATTGTTCCTTTAAAACTCGATTTACGTCGTCATTCGATTTACGTTTTCTCTATAGAGGAACGAATAGTGAAATAAAAACGAGGAGTTCCTTTTTTAATTTGATTGGCATGTTTATTTAAATGTTGTATGTAATATGTATGTGCTTCTGCTCATTCACTTTCTTTATGAAATTTGTGCTGAAATAAAGTGTAATATGAATAAAAAAAGGGAACTCCCTTTTCAAGTAGATCTGTATGGTTGGTTACATGTTTAATGTAATATGTTTGTACTCGTTCTGTTTTAATACGAAATTTGTGCTAAAATAAAGTCAAGTATGAGCTCGAAAAGTAAAATGAGTAAAGTTGGATCTCAGTTAAAAAAAAAGCGAAATGCTATATCATTAAAAACGAAACTCAAAGTTATTCGACGTCATGAGCGTGGAAAAAAGGCTTCTGAAATTCTGAAATTGCTAGCGTGATGGGTCTGCCTCCGACTACAGCAAGAACCATTATAAAAATGGTCGCCATATCCGTTCAAGTGCAGTTGGAGTGCGTTCCCTAGAAACAATCACTAAAAGAAGGCCGGCTTTGTTGGAAAAGATGGAGAAGGCCCTAAGTATGTGGATAAAAGATTTAAATGATAAAAAATATTCCTCTTACTTCTGTTGTTATTCAAAAAAAGGCCATCAGCTTATTCAACGATCTAAAATCTGCTGAAGCCAACGATTTTTCAATGCCAGCAGTGGATGGCTGGAGAAATTTAAGAAAAGAGCACACCTTCATAACATAAAAGCCGTCGGTGAGTCTGCAAGTGCTGACAGTGAAGCAGCTAAGATTTTTCCATAAAAGTTGAAGCAACTGCTTAATGAAGGAGGATACACTCCCGGGCAAGTTTTTAATGTCGATGAGACTGGGCTTGTCTGGAAGCGAATGCCGGAAAGAACATTTAAATCGAAAGAAGAAAAATTAGCACCCGGACCCAAAATTGCGAAAGAAAGACTTACGCTTCTTCTTGGAGGTAACGCTGCCGGCGATTTTAAGCTTTTATTGACGAATCTGATATTAATGATGTCTTGGATTATGGTGACAAACCGTTAACAAACGCAGAGCTATTTACATTGACAAATGTTTCAACACAAGGTGATTTTAAACAAGAGGATGCGGAAACCGAATCTTGGGAAGATGGATCACAGTTTCCAGGGCGAAAATTAGCAGAGGCTTTCACCAACATAAAAAAAGCTACCGATATTCTCGAAGAATTTGACAATGATGAAGAACGAGTTGAGTCAACAAAGAGGTCTATTAACATCAGTTTGCAATATTACAAGGACATATATGCAGAAAAACTATGTCTTTGCCTCAAAAGCGGATAGATTAATTTTTTTAACCCATTTCATCAGAGTCTCATTTATCAATTAAAAGTAAGGCCAGGCCGCAATCTCATTCAGATGATGATATGGAAACGCTTATGTCTACAATTCTAACATCAAGCGATTATTCTGATAATTAATTATAATTAAATATATATCTTGAAATTTCCTTCTTATGTGTATGTTTTGTTTATTTTATTGATTTTTAAAAAATAGTTCTGAATTACTTTGTATTTTCTTGTTCTGATTTGATATTAAATAAACTATATTAAATTAAATAAATTTCCTTTTAATGTGTGCGTTTTGTTTATTTTATTAATTTTTAAAAAAATAATTCGGAATAACTTTGATTTTTTTGTTCTGATTTTATATTAAATAAACAAAGTTTCAAACCTATATGGAAGAATTGAATTTCGATTTACGTCGTTTCGATTTACGTCGACTTTTTTTGGAACGAATTAAATCGTAAATCGAGGTATTACTGTACCTCCTGTTTTGTTTGTTTTAGGTTCAAGAGGCCTTACATCGCAGAAAGATGACATCCTTAATAAAAATTGCTTACCTTCAGTATTTTGGTTTGAAAATAGAAGAAATAATAGAGAAAAGCTGGGTCCCAAACATATGTTGCAAAACATGTGCAATAGCTCTGGCAGGTTGGTTGAAAGGGACAAAAATATCATTACGATTTAGTCAGCCTATGATCTAAATGTGTTGTTCATCGTCCTTATCATCGTATATCGTATATCTAAGGTTCATCGTACCTTATTAGTTTAAATGCAATTTGCCTTCTGCTGTGCTAAAAAAATTATTTTGGATTGATTACACATATAAACAGCATTTTTGCGCGGCGAAAATTGGATTGCTAGTTTGATTAAGTAATGTTTCTAGATAATAAAAATCATAAACACAGCGATTTTTCGATATTTTAGACTTTTGAAAAATATGTCCTCAGTTATGATTCCATAACTTCCAAAGTATTTATTCTTTTTACAAGTTCTAAACATATTCAGAAAATATACATTCAGACTTTAACGTATCACTTGTACTGTATTGATTTTTGTAGACATTTTCTGAACACTCGTACTGATCTGAGGCAGGTAGTTTTGAGTATTTTCGATAAAACTGCAATTAATAAAGTATTCAACCTACTACAAACATGATTTATAGCTTACAATTTTTGGAAAAAGATGATTTTTTATATTAGTTAAAAAACAAAACAAAACTAGTTAGGTATATCTTCGACTTGACCGAAGTTAAAATATCCTCATGGCCGATTCTTAAGGTTAAAAAAAAATTTAATTGCAGCGCTTTTTGTATGAGATTTTGAGAGGTGCAATAACAATAGAGTTCAGTTACTACAGCTTTTTCGCACATTCTCAGATCTCATTGAAATATTTCAATGTTATGAATTCCAGTGGCTCCAAACAAATGTTAACTAATTAATATTGATTTTATTTAGAGTGATTTTATAAAACATAAAAAAGACAATTTTTGTAAAACAATATAATATCAGACTTAGCAAAATGCATCCAACAACACTCGCTATTCAAAACCGACTGTCCGCTATCGTGACTTTTCTCTACTCTACTCGTTCTTTACTGGCGTTGCCAGATGTAGTTGACAGCTCGGCCTCTCCTGATGAATCGTCTCTCCTGGACGAGTTGTTCTGTTCTGTGTTGGTGTCGTTTTCGTAACGTTCATCATTTGCCTCTTCTGGACCGGTTGTACACCAACGTTTCATGTTATCATTCGTGTAAACGCCTTCATAATGCTTTCGTGTTTTAAGCGTACCTGGAAGATTTTCAACCAAATACCGATCATGTGGCAGAACTTAAGTAACCACATATGGTCCTCGGAATTCTGGATCCAATTTGTGTGATGTACCTGCGGCAGTCGGCACATAATCGATGGCCACCAAATCGCCAACTGAATACTGCTGTGGGGCTACGTGTCGTTTGTCAAACCTCTGCTTCCATTTTGCCCGCTCTTTGTTGATTCGATCTGCTGCTGCAAGTTGACGAAAATCCTGGTGGTTTGTTTCGTCGTCTTCAGTTTCATCTTGTACAGCTTGAATCAGACGATTTGTGGTGACATCTCTTAGTTGATAGTTAAAAACTAAACTGTTTGGGCTTTGTCTAGTGGTGGCATTACTTTGGGAGTTGATACTCCATTGAAGTTGAGACAATGCCTCGTCCCAGTCTTTGTCACATTTTGTGCTGCATTTTAGAGACGCCAAAAAAGTTTTGTTCACCCTCTCTGCTTGGCCGTTGGCTCGTGGAGTGCGAACTGCTACCTTCACATGATGTATATCGTACTTAGTGATGAAATTCTTGAATTCATTAGAGATAAAGGCGGTGCCCCTGTCAGAAATTATGCGTTGAGGACAACTGAAGGTGACCATATATTCACGTAAGCTCGTCAATACCGGTGTTGTTTTTGTGTTGCGTAACGCCTTCAATACGACGTACTTCTTAAACGCACATACGATGACCAAAATGTAGCAATTACCATGTTTGCTTCGTACAAATGGACCAAGATGGTCCATGTGTACACATCTAAATGGAGCTGGAATTACCTCATTGAAGTGAAGTTGTGCTTCTCGTTTTCCACCTTTAACTTTGTTCAAGCAGCATTCTGGACAGGATTCGATATACGATTTGACGTATTGTCGCATGCGAGCGAACCAAAAATCCTTAGACAGTCGTTCGACGTTTTTGTCTACACAAAAATGACCTGCTTCATCATGGCACGATCTTGTAAGGCGCCACTTGACTCCCCGAGGAACTACCAACTTGCAGTCTACTCCATTCTTGCGATATAACCGATGACTTCGTAATGCGTAGTCGTCTTGCAGCTGTCTAGAGTTTGCTGCAGCTTGTCCCTTTAGAATTGCGACAATTTCTTTAAGTTTGACATCCTGTTGCTGCATAGCTGAAATCCAGTCCTGGTTGATTTCTACAATCCCATATATGCTGTCAGCAACAGTAGTTGGTTCAATTGGAGGCAAGGTTGGGTTTCTGCTTAGACCATCGGCTAAGGCGTTGCTTATGGCGGCACGATGAACACAATAAAAATTAAACTCTTGAAGTTTAAGCCACCATCTGGCAACTCGTGGTAGTAATGGCGTCCTAGCTTTTGTCACTGCTACAGCGTTGCAGTCGGTGATGACTTTAAAATGTTGACACATCAAGTACATTCGATATCTTTGCAGTGTTTCAACAATTGCCAGAACCTCTAATTCATGGCTGGCATAATTACGTTCTGCGTCATTGCACTGTCTGCTAAAATAGAAAACAGGTCTCCATTTGTCATTTTCTTCTTGCATCAGCACTCTAGATAAGCCCGCAGCACTGGCGCCTGTATGTACTTCATGAGGTTTCGTTGCGTCATATATGGTTAACACGGGCTTAGTAGTGATAATTTGCTTCAGTTTCTCAATTTCAGCAATATGTTCATCATTCCATTCAAAGATTGCGTCCTTCTTGAGTGATCTCGTCAATGGACGTGCCACAATGCCGTAATCCTTGACGAATTTTCGGAAGTAGCCGGTCATACCCAAAAATTGTCGTACAGCTGTTGCTGTAATTGGTATCGGAAATTCTTCAATCACCTTCGTTTTGTTGTCACCTGGTCGTATGCTTTGGGAATCGATGTCATGACCCAGAAAATGAACTCGTTCCGCTAGAAATGTGCTTTTGGATGGCCTCAGCGTGAGGCCCATTCGTTGTATTGCTTCCAAAAATACTTGCAGAACTTCGATGCCTTCGCTGACAGTTTTTGTTGCAATTATAACTTCATCCACATAGTTGACTACTTTGGCGCGATATTTCAGTTCCTTTATGATGTTAACAATAACCTCCTGGAAGACCATCGGAGCATTGACCAGACCAAAAGGCATAACATTATGCTCAAAGAGCCCTTCATGAGTCAGAAAAGCTGTGTACTTCTTTGAGTCTTCGCTCATTGGGATCTGGTAATACCCTGACGTCATGTCCAAGGCCGTGAAAAACATATTACCCGCCATACGCGACAGTTGCTCCTCGATAATAGGCATGATGTAGTTTTTCTTGATGGTGACTTCATTGAGTGCGCGGAAATCGATGCACATTCGATTCTCGCCGTTTGATTTTTTAGCGAGCAGAACTGATGCAGCATGAGGAGAGTTGCTCGGCCTGATAATTTTGTTGTCCTGTAATTTTCTCAGAATTTCTGATAACATTGGACGTTGAGAAAATGGCACCTGATATCGTTTGCCCAAGATTGGCTTTGTTGTTGTTACCTCTATTGTCATTTCAGCTCTCTTGCATCTTCCAATTTGGCTCAGATCTTCAGCGAAACATGATCGATGCGTTGATAATAGCTTCAGCAATTTTTCTCTATCTTCGCTGCATAGATTACTTGAAATATTGAATTCATCGAAGTTGTCTTCGTCCAAGTGTAGCACACCATCGTCAATCACCATACGGTACTCATTGTTCTGCAAAACATCACGACCCAACAATATGTCGTATGGTAACATGTTATCGCTGAAGACGTATAATATAACAGGTAGTGACTTTTTATTTATATCTGCGTTGACTTTTAATTTTTCAGTAACCTGAATTTCTGATCCGCCAAACCCTATATACCGCTTGTGAGTTTTAAGAATACCATCGGTCGCCGTTGCCCGTATCAATGAACACACACTGCCCGTGTCGATGAATGCTTCGAGACGTTTACCATTCAGCTCTATGGTTTTTGTTACTGGAGGCGCTTTGCTGTTCTCGTTTGGATCCGTAAGTCTTGCAACCGTTGGTTGTCTGTTGCAACTTTTGGCGTCGTGACCCACTTTTGAACACACAGTGCACCGTTGCTTACGAGGAGGCTTTGGACATTTTCTCGAAATATGTCCATATTCGTTGCAGTTATTGATTTGCATCTGGAATTCGTTGGTTACAGCTGCGTTGTCCTCTTCCAGCTCTGAAGGGTCGATTTCATCAGTGCCCAACATTTCTTGTAATTTCGCAATTTTATGAGCCTTCGTTCCAGTTATTGTGGCATCGTTTACCCTCAAAAGTTGGTTAAGTTGATTAACTTTTAACGTTGTTAACTTTATCATTTTTTTTCCGTCACCTGATTTAATAACTGCAATCCAAATTGATTTTTCTGTCTTATATTATTTCTCCTCCGTTAGACACATGCGTAGCCGTTGAAATCTAAAAATCTTCTGCCGTTGTTCTTTTCTGTATTCGTTGTGCATGCGCTGTCGTTTTCGTTGTTTGCTGTTCTTCCAATTCGTTTGATTTTGTTGTTGCGCTTGAACGTCGCGCTACCGTAGAGAACAAGATGTACTTTTTTTTCGTTTGAGTTGCTATGCTTGCAACTTTTCGTTAAATTTTGTTTGAATTTTTCGGCTGTTGCAGTTTCCTTATAATTGTTTGTACGTCGTTGTTTGCTTCGCTGAACGTCTTCGAATGCTTTGCTGCTGCTGATAGCTGCGCTGCCGTTGACGTTCTTTCGTTGTTATCGTTGTTGTAGGCTTTGTTGGGAATATCCCACTTCTGATTTGTTAACTAATTAATATTGATTTTATTTAGAGTGATTTTTTAAAACATTAAAAAGACAATTTATGTATAACAATATAATATCAGACTTAGCAAAATGCATCCAACAACACTCGCTTTTCAAAACCGACTGTCCGCTATCGTGACTTTTCTCTACTCTACTCGTTCTTCACTGGCGTTGCCAGAAGTAGTTGACACAAATTAATGTGGGAAAAATTTATCCACCACAGAATGAACTGGGCTCAGGGACAACACAGGACATAACAACTAACCATGCATACACAAACCCAGATCTAATTACACAATAGCTTTCAATCTACTTTTGAGTTGACCTTTTGACAAACTAACACCAAAAAATGTACAGTTGTTAACAGAGGCACTCATGCGGTTCAAGGGACCAGTAGCCATGTAATTTGTTTTACTAAATGGTAGATAAATTAAGTTGTTAGCATTTCTACTACTTCTACGGTAAGAGTTAAAGTTTATAAGAGAAAGTAGTTCCGGACAATCGAATACACCGGTTATGAGTTGGTTTATTTGGATTGTTGAACGATAGCTTAGAATCCATGCATATACTAAGGTCTTTGACGGCCTCAACACGACTTAAAGCAGTATCTTTAATATTGTAGTCAAAAATTTAATTATTCCTTTTGCGCGAAAAGGTCATAGTTTGGCATTTAACAGGATGAAGAAACATATTATTTTTAAAGCAAAAAACTTAAAAAGATTTCAGGTCAGCCTGGAGTAGGTTGGAGTCGTCGTAAGCATATATTGTTTTGTATATTTCATCTGCTGTTGTTTGTTTGTTTGTTTATATTTCATCTGCATAAATGAACAGGTGAGAGTGTTTAATAATGTGGGTAACATCATTAATGGCTAAAATAAACAGAAGTGGACCTAAGTGACTGCCTTGAGGAACACCTGATTCCGCAACAAATTCAGGAGACAGAACCTCTCGGAATGGTATTTGATAAGATCGTTCTGTCAAATACGATTTAATCCAGCTGACAAAATATTGTGGAAATCACAATAACTTGAGTCCAGCGCCAAAATCTTCATCGAGTGTCCCAATATACTTTAAAATATCCTCAGAGGTAAGGGATATATATTGCAAAGAGACCCTGGGTAAAGATTTCATAGAGTCAAAATACCCTTCGTCAGGTTAAAAAAATCTGAACAAAAAGATTCCTTGAAAAGATTGGCAAATTATAGAAGGATCGTCCGTAAATAAATCAAGAGCTTTGAAGGATGAAGGAAATCCATCAGATTTTTTCTTAGTATTTATGAACCCCCAAAATCTCTTTGGATCAGACAATATTCTCAGCTTATAATGCAGCTGAGAGATTCTCAAATTCCAGAAACAAACGTTTGTAGGTTTCTAGGTCACTTGAGCCCAAACTACACACATATCTGTTCCAAGCCCTATTCCTGTTATTGCGAAGAGTTTTAATTCCTTTGTGTACCAAGGGTACGCCGAGTTTTTCGCAGGGTGAGGCTTTATGGTACGTTCTAAGAAATTACAGCAAAGAGTTCCAAATAAAAAAATTAATGGTTTCATTAAGAGTATGTCCATTTATTTATTCTAAAATTACGTTAACTTTAGTATTAAGTAATTGATTCAACTTCAAAAAGTCAGCTTTTTTAAAATTGAATTCATAAACCTTGTCCATTGAACTCGAATTCACTATATTCTCTCTATCCGATTTATACCGAAAACTCAATGGTGGATGATATACATCAATACTAGAAAGAGCATGGAAGGCCCTATTAACAATGACATTGTTACTGTCCGTAGTTAAGACCAGGTCAAGAAGTCTTTCCAGACTATTATAAATACAACTCACTTGTTGTAAGTCAGAACATATACTATCAACGAATATATGCGCTCCGAGAGTCTTCGCATTAGATGCACGAAAAAATGTGTCATCGTCAGAAGGATGCCAATTTAAGTTAGGCAGATTAAAATCGCCCAACAATAAAATGTCGTCATTAACGTCAAGAATATTAAGAATAAAGTCTAGACAATCTGCCAGACTTGCATAGACCTCTGCACTTCTGTTTGGTGGAGCATATGCATTAATTATGTAAACATTTGGGCTACAATGTACAACACGGAGAAAACTGTTGTGCATTATTAATGCACAAGCTGTTCATAACTATAAAATGTTAAGGTACATTTTTGAATATGCAGCTTTGCGCATAAATTATGCCTAATAACCATAAATTCTGCACAATCTATTAAAATTGTGCATAAGTTATACACAAAAAATGGGCACAGTTTGTGAACATTAGGTCTGTTTCCGTACTCACTTCAAGTAACTTGAAGTTACTCGAAAGCGTTTCCGTACACATTTTTCCAGCTCGAGAGAGAAGAAGAACAAGCAAAATGTCACTTTTTGTGGCTCTCTATTACTTGAACTTTACTTGAAAAATTTCTTCGAGCACAAGTTTCAAGCTTCGAACAGCTGATTGCCAAAGTGATAAAATTCAATTGTTGCGTTGTGTTGTGAAAAAAATGTATGGAATTGGATAGCATATTAGTATACATAATTAAAATAACCAAAACAAACAATTATGAAAGTGTTTTAAATACAAAACAACGAAATTAATTTTTATTGTTTTCAAAAAACAGCTGTTGTGCTTGAAACTTGCTTGAAAGCGTTTCCGTACTTTTTGACAAATTTTCTCATTTTGACAAATAATCACATTACTCTCTATTACTCGAACTTTACTCGAACTTTACTTGAAGTGCGTACGGAAACAGACCTATTGTTCATAGCTTAATTATTTGAAAATTAAACTCAATTGATCATAATATATGAACATTGTGCATGAAAGACTATTAACACTTATTGTTCATGAGTTATGCCTACTTGTGCATAGATTTTGCCCAACATTTTGATATGTGTGTATCTTGTTGTAGATGGGCATAAGTTGTGCCCATTTTTGCATAGATTATGAACAATGCGTACACATATGGATAATGAGTATGCAGTAATTGCAAGTTAGTTTCACTTGTGTTCTTTGTGTAAAGAGTACTGGTTGTGTTTAGAAGCGACAGTAGTGTGTTATATATCATTTAATATTATTTAGAAATATATAATTGTGTAAATTAAGAAAACCAGAGGTAAGTATTGAGTTATTATCATATATTTAACACTCAGAAAATCCGGTTTTTTTAAAAAATATCTCCGCGTTAGAACAAATAACAAATCCGAATTGGAAAGTCGAGAAGAAAGTGCTATTTCGGTATCAGGAATCGATTCAGAAGATAAAATTTGGCTAAAAACAATAAATTCGCCTTGGGAGACGGTGGAATTGAACTGGAACTCCAGCTTTGCTCTTCGGCGCCAGGACATTAATATCCATCCGCTACAATTTATACTTTCCGACTGCCCATTATATGCGCATAGTAACGGATATCGCTTGGTAGAAAATTTAAATTTATATAATATATAAATAAAAACTTTATATTTTTATATTTAGATCGATATTGACTTCCATAATTTGTACCCGGAAAAGTCCAACTTATTTCTTAACAACTGGAATTCACTGAAGGATAACATTATAGCAGTATGCAAAAATATTGTTAAATTTCCAGCTGCTAAAAAATTATAAATCATCTTCCAACAAACAAAGGTAAAAACAATTTAAACTTATGAAATAAAGAACTAATTTAATTATTATTTTTGAATTTTCTTCCAGATTTAGAATTAATTAAAGTCTCGAAGGTGGTGGCAGCAATTTTTAAGCCTGTGGCAAGAAAAACAATTGAGAAACAGACGTGGAAGGTTAGCACAGTCGACGCTTGGAATTTTGAAATTCATTTTGACATTTGAAAATAAAATGAAATTTTGTTTCTTTAATATTAGCAGGAGATGTAAATATTTGTTCACAATCTATGAAAATGTTGTTCATAACCTATGCACAGTTGTTCATAACCTATGCCCAGTTGTTCATAACGTATGCATAGTTGTTCATAACCTATGCATAGTTGTTCATAAACTATGTCCAGTGGTTCATATAATATGCCCAGTTGTTCATAGTCTTTTCCCAGTTGTTCAGAATCTATGAAAATGTTGTTCATAAGCTATGCCCAGTTGTTCATAACCTATGCACAGTTGTTCATAGTCTTTTCCAAGTTGTTCAGAATCTATGAAAATGTTGTTCACAATCTTTGCCCAGTTGTTCACAACCTATTCACAGTTGTTCATAGCCTTTTCTCAGTTGTTCAGAATCTATGAAAATGTTGTTCATAATCTATGCCCAGTTGTTCATAAAACATGCTCATAGTGCTGAACTTAAGTTATGAACAAGTGTGCATAGATTATGAACAACTGTTCTTGGTCATTTTTCGTGAACAATTTTTGCATAAGTTGTGCCCATAGCGCATAATTTCTGCACACAATTCTCTCCGTGAACCTTAACGCATATTAGCTCAATATTAGAGGCGCAGGGAATATCAACAAAGGAACTAACAAAACAGTTCCTTACAGCTATAAGAACACCAACAGAAGGAGTATTGTTGGAGTGTCTGTCCTTTCTAAATACTTGGAAACTATTGTCAAACAACTCCAAGTCAGTAATGTCTTCATTCAACCACGTTTCAGTAAACGCGATAATATCTTCAGAATAATTCTGAGTCGACAGAAATATGTGCCGCGTTTTATAACGCAATTCCCTTACATTTTGAGTGTAAAGGGATAACCTATTTAGTTTTATTGGGTCTGACGGGCGATGTTATTCGACCTCCTACACTTATTTTTAGGTTTGAACTCAGAAACGAGAATATTATCGGCCCACTTATTAGAATTGAGAACAGTTGCAAAGTCTTCAGCTGCAAATGTGAGAATAAAGGAGGCGTGGGTAGGCTTATTGTCAAGTTTTTTACATGAACGAAAAGCATTTTGGGGTAATAAATTACGCTGTTCGACAAACGTCAAAATATTGTTAGTTGATGTGTCGGGTTGTAACCTAGTGATAAAAATGTTCTTGGTCCTCGAAACTGCCTTTAGAGCTATTAAATCAGTTAGTTACTTGAATCAGTTACTTGAGCTGCCAAGTTATCGCTTGAGTTTTCTACTAAAGTTTCCGGAACAGAATTTTCATTAGCTGCAGAAGTAATTGAAGCTTCAGGTAAAGCAATACTCATCTGAGGTACCTACAATTATATTGTTATCAATATCATTTGTATGAATATTGGAGGCATATGACGAGGAAGTGGGAACTGATAGCCGCTTAGTCTGGGGACTAGAAGACCCACTTTGATTGGCACGTTTGCACTTATTATTTTTCTTCTTATTCTTAGAGTTATTACTCTGTCTATGTGCTAAGCCCTCATCAGAAACATCGTTTGAGGATTGTTTTACTGAGACAAGAGTTTCAGAATTCGTCAAAGGAATGTTACTAATTGGCGAAGAAATTTTTTCCGTGATATTGCTGCAGTAGTCGGCACTTAATTCGCTTAATGAATTCAAAATGAAATTAAAATTATTATTAAGCAAGTTAAGGCTTTCCCCAAAAAGCTTAATTTTTGAATATAATTCTGCTGGGCATACGACCCTGCACGTGGGGCAGTATCAACGAAGTCCTGAGTGTACCGAAAGTAAATCATACACACGAATTGGAAATGTTAGCACAAGACGCATGAAACATTTGCTCGCATGGGCCAGAACAATGAAACAGTACTTAATATGTTCTGACTTTTGCATTTCCCATTTAAGGAACAAGAAGCAAAGTTTTCGACTTGAAAATAATCCATGCTTTAAAACTTAATTTAAATAGAGCAAAAGGTTTTTGAGATTTTTTGAAGTTTTCAATTTGGGGAATGTGGCGTGTTTATGTGTGGTTGACGCCAATTTTCTAACAGGTCTCAGTTTTAATATAGAATACACAAGTACCGAGTTTCTTAGCTTAAATATTAGCCTACACTCAGAAAAAGTTTTTCGGAACATGATAAAAAAGACTTCATATTTAGAGAAAAATGGTAAAGACTTTGTTTCAGAGAATGCTTTTCTCTAAATGTAATCCTAAAATTTCCCCAAAAATGATAAAAAGCTTCCATGAAAAAGAGAAATATATTAAAATATATCGTTTTTAATGAAGAAGACTTTTTATTTTTGAGAAAAGATTGTTTTTAATTGAAGAAAATACTTCGCATAGTGATTTTTTTATCAAAATATAGGAATAATTTTTCATTTTCATTAAATTTTTCCCTGTAAATGAAAATTTTTTTGTGTGAGAAAAATACTATATAAAATTCTAGGTATATAATAGCATGAACTCGGCCTAGAACGGTGGGAGGTATCGAGACAAACAAGGTCTGTACGCCACACTGATAAGCATTTGGATATATATAATACTAGCAGGCCACAGTCGTCCGAGGCTTCGCCACGGACATTTTTTCTTTATCAATAATACCTTTGTATATTTGAAAAATTTCAATAATAAAAAATGTTAAAATATTTGCATATTATTTGTATTTGGAAGCAAATTATATTAAATAGAATAATGGTAATAAAGTGAAGATATTTTCATTTTAGTTATTTAATGCTTCAGTATAAACAACGTTTTTTGATTCATTGGCATTGCCAGGAATAAGAAAACTCTTATTTTCTGCTGTACCGACTCTTAACCATAATCTGCTTCTACGATTTTCAACGTTTTTTATTGAATATTTATTATACTCCACCCGCAAAGCGTAGCGGGCACAATAATTTTGTCACGAAATTTTTTTCACGACCATGAGTCGATTAAGCCATGTCCGTCTGTCTGTCTGTTCATTCGTTTATCCACACGATGACAGCCGTGTCTTTATTGCAAATCTCTTTAAAGTCCAGAGTCGTTCGGTAAATCGAAAAGTTAATTAAGTCGGTAATACTATTTTCGAGTTTTTTATCATATAACAAAGCTAATAAATTTGTCAACTTGAAACAAATATCCTTACATTTTTTGTCTGAATTATGCACTCCAATAAAGTTGAATTTTTGAACTTGTTTTAGGTATTATTAATTATTATTATTAAATGTTTAGAAAGCTGCTGGTTAAAATCTGTTCACACTCTAAATGAAAAATCCAAGATTATGTCAATACATTCCTATAATGTTTTTTAAAAAGGAAACCCTACAATATGTACATTAACCCGAGAGGACTATTTGAGAATTAGATAAGTTAATACATATTAATGTTATTACAAATTCAAAAACAAACGAAGCACGCTCAGAAAGCAAATGTTTGTTCAATAGAATACCTACAATTTCAAATGTTCGCAATATAGAGTCAACAACGAACATTAAATAAGGGTTCGTTATATTGGAAGTTCGTTAAATCGGTGTTCGCTAAATTGGAGCACCACTGTAATGCTTAAATTTGAAACATATACCCTGAAGTTGAAATTCAACAAAATTTTGTGAATACTTCCATAGAAAGTGACGTCACCAAAATATCAAAACCTTCATAATTAACACAAAAAATAATGTGTTGAATTGAAAGTTCATACATTAGTCTTGTTTTCTTGATAAATAAAACGTTCTCTGAGTTTGAAATATGAAAATTCGAATAAACTTCAACCTGAGTAATTTGACTTCGGGCCAGTCGAAGATCATTTTTTAATGGTTTTATTTTTCATTTGTCTTTTATTCATCATTCAAGTGATGAATTAAAGTATATTCCTATATATATATTCCTCACTTTATATTCCATAAAGTTTTTGAAAAAAGCTTTTGTACTTCAAGTATTCATCTTAAGAAGTGCTCAAACATGCTAGTATAGTAGACATTTCATACAATATCCCAGAAAAATTTTTCGTTAGGTCTTGTTTTTTAATCGATTCTAAAATGCATTACATAAATGCTAATGCAAGAACTTAAATTTAATCCGTAATATATTCACGGCAAAGCATTCACATCAACTTGAAAGTTGTTATTCAAGTATTAATTTCGTGAAATCAGTTATAAACCAACCATTTTAAGCGCTTAATCTTTTCAAGTGACAGCGCTTTCGATTACCTCTGGCTATATAACAATGGCTTTATAAAAATAATGGGTTCTGTAAGCGAGAGGGTAAGCGATGAATGAAATTTTCTGGATTACTTTTTCGATTATATGTAAGCGAAGATTTTGCTGGGATGTTCTCCAGCAATACATTTCTCCAGACCTTTTTAGAAAAACGTGCTCATGTCATAAATGTCAGGAATAAAAATATACTTTATAATTTTGTGATTACTAAGTTCTGAGACTATACATTGACAAACAAACCTTATTTGCAGCTCTTAACCTGCTAGAACATAATTTTAAGTAGTAATATAATTTTGGGTATCCTGTAACATAAAACAATTTAAAAGCTAAATTTATTAATTGCTTTAAAATTTCTAAAAAAAAAATAAATTGATTAAAATTCATTAAATTTTTTATTTAAATTAAATAAATGATGTTTTATAACAATTTTAGGGCGTTCTGATGCTTTTTTATTTTATTTTGAATATGTCTATTTAAAACTCTAAGAAGGTTTCCTAACTCCTTTACTTTACTAAAATACATAATTATTATTCTGTTCAAATCAACCAACAAAAACTGTCAAAAATACAGTTTTTAAGTAAAACTATTCTAAAAATTATTCTAATTTTCATGACTCTTGACCTTGTTCTCCCAGGGAAAGTTTGCTTTGGGAATTATGTAGATAATGACTATGAAACAAATTTCTTATATCAATTTGGTATCACTGCGATATTGTGGTACTGTGATATTTATGGTCGAGAATAAGGCAGTCAAATGTTACAGACCTCAGTCTTGTCAAGTAAAGTCGAAGCTGAAATGTCGAAATGTATAAAGAGTACTATAAAGAAATTTATAAAAATTAGGAAAAAAGTTTATAAATTAATTTTAATATTTTGTTCTAATTTTCACTTAACTTTTATATAGAAGACGTGGATTGATTTCGAAAAAATGTTTAAATTGATAGTTATTCAGGGTTACTGAGGGAAAATTTGTTAACGTTTTACTTCCCGGTCCTATTTTTTCATTTATTATGCAAAATTATTCAAAATAGATCTTGGGGATTTAATCACTATTGCAAGTCACAATTTTGCGTAAACAAAACATTTTTGAATAATTCCTTGATTGCGGAAAATTTTTCAGTTTTGTATAAGTTACCAAATTATTTTTCAAATGATATCAAATATATTAATATCGATGAGATTAATTTTTAATTTTGTATATTGTTATCGACTTTTATAAATAATACAATGAATTAAAATATATATATGTTTACTCATTTGCACTTTAACAAAATAATCATAACAGTAAACTATTATTTAAAAAAATTATATGCATTTCGTAGTACTTTTTTATATGCAATTATATGCATTTCGTAGCATTGCTTTTATGAGGTTAAGTATAACCTTCTTAAAGGGTGCACAATTTAGTTTCGGCCCCAGGTGTTAGAAACCCTAGCTATGCCACTGATTCACTCCAATCGCAGTCGTGTAAGCAAATAATTGCATGCATAATTTACCAACAATTTTCTCTTTGAGTCGCTGCTCTTGCTCTCCTAGCGCGGAGCATCGCTCTTGCATTTTCTGTTAAACTTGTCAAACTTGTTTTACGTCGAGGCATTTATTTGTAGTTAAGGGAAATACGAACACTTCATTTTTCAAACTTTTAATTTATCTTTAATCTATACAAAATATGCTATCACACTTGTGAATGTCGCATTTTGAAATATTAAAAAATTGGAAAACTACAATAATAATATGTGTAAAGAAATTGCATGCGGCGAAACAAATATGCACACATTGGTTTGCAGCTCATCATTCTACAGCAATAACAGCACAGCAAGGTTTATTTAACTTGTATTCCTATCACGTCAAAGAGCGCCAACTGCTTTTGGTTACTCTTCGAATGAGTGTGGAGAGCGAGATCAATAAACTTTAAAGAGAAGGGTTGATAGCAACATGTAGTTTAAACTCTCGTAACACAGACGCGTGAAAAGCAAGCGACCAAGCAATGCTTAGCATCGGTGGTAATTTCCTAAAAAACTTAACAACTTAATTAAATATATTTATTATTAAATTTTCTTAAATAAACCCCACCTATGGCATTCTGTAGCACAAATATGATATTTTAAAATTTTTTTCATAAAAATCGGTCCAGTAGTTTTGGAGTCATTGCTGCACTTAATATTTCCACTTCAATTTTATATAATAGTATAGATAATAAAATAAGTGGCCAAGTCTACCATTTCTTTGTATAAAGTGAAGTTGGTGTGGTACATATGACCAAATTTGTCGAAATACCACATTGCTTATCCAGGACTTCACTGGCTATAGCAATGACAGAACTATTTATCTATACTATTATATAAAATTGAAGTGGAAATATTAAGTGCAGCAATGACTCCAAAACTACTGGACCGATTTTTATGAAAAAAATTTTAAAATATCATATTTGTGCTACAGAATGCCATAGGTGGGGTTTATTTAAGAAAATTTAATAATAAATATATTTAATTAAGTTGTTAAGTTTTTTAGGAAATTACCACCGATGCTAAGCATTGCTTGGTCGCTTGCTTTTCACGCGTCTGTGTTACGAGAGTTTAAACTACATGTTGCTATCAACCCTTCTCTTTAAAGTTTATTGATCTCGCTCTCCACACTCATTCGAAGAGTAACCAAAAGCAGTTGGCGCTCTTTGACGTGATAGGAATACAAGTTAAATAAACCTTGCTGTGCTGTTATTGCTGTAGAATGATGAGCTGCAAACCAATGTGTGCATATTTGTTTCGCCGCATGCAATTTCTTTACACATATTATTATTGTAGTTTTCCAATTTTTTAATATTTCAAAATGCGACATTCACAAGTGTGATAGCATATTTTGTATAGATTAAAGATAAATTAAAAGTTTGAAAAATGAAGTGTTCGTATTTCCCTTAACTACAAATAAATGCCTCGACGTAAAACAAGTTTGACAAGTTTAACAGAAAATGCAAGAGCGATGCTCCGCGCTAGGAGAGCAAGAGCAGCGACTCAAAGAGAAAATTGTTGGTAAATTATGCATGCAATTATTTGCTTACACGACTGCGATTGGAGTGAATCAGTGGCATAGCTAGGGTTTCTAACACCTGGGGCCGAAACTAAATTGTGCACCCTTTAAGAAGGTTATACTTAACCTCATAAAAGCAATGCTACGAAATGCATATAATTGCATATAAAAAAGTACTACGAAATGCATATAATTTTTTTAAATAATAGTTTACTGTTATGATTATTTTGTTAAAGTGCAAATGAGTAAACATATATATATTTTAATTCATTGTATTATTTATAAAAGTCGATAACAATATACAAAATTAAAAATTAATCTCATCGATATTAATATATTTGATATCATTTGAAAAATAATTTGGTAACTTATACAAAACTGAAAAATTTTCCGCAATCAAGGAATTATTCAAAAATGTTTTGTTTACGCAAAATTGTGACTTGCAATAGTGATTAAATCCCCAAGATCTATTTTGAATAATTTTGCATAATAAATGAAAAAATAGGACCGGGAAGTAAAACGTTAACAAATTTTCCCTCAGTAACCCTGAATAACTATCAATTTAAGCATTTTTTCGAAATCAATCCACGTCTTCTATATAAAAGTTAAGTGAAAATTAGAACAAAATATTAAAATTAATTTATAAACTTTTTTCCTAATTTTTATAAATTTCTTTATAGTACTCTTTATACATTTCGACATTTCAGCTTCGACTTTACTTGACAAGACTGAGGTCTGTAACATTTGACTGCCTTATTCTCGACCATAAATATCACAGTACCACAATATCGCAGTGATACCAAATTGATATAAGAAATTTGTTTCATAGTCATTATCTACATAATTCCCAAAGCAAACTTTCCCTGGGAGAACAAGGTCAAGAGTCATGAAAATTAGAATAATTTTTAGAATAGTTTTACTTAAAAACTGTATTTTTGACAGTTTTTGTTGGTTGATTTGAACAGAATAATAATTATGTATTTTAGTAAAGTAAAGGAGTTAGGAAACCTTCTTAGAGTTTTAAATAGACATATTCAAAATAAAATAAAAAAGCATCAGAACGCCCTAAAATTGTTATAAAACATCATTTATTTAATTTAAATAAAAAATTTAATGAATTTTAATTAATTTATTTTTTTTTTAGAAATTTTAAAGCAATTAATAAATTTAGCTTTTAAATTGTTTTATGTTACAGGATACCCAAAATTATATTACTACTTAAAATTATGTTCTAGCAGGTTAAGAGCTGCAAATAAGGTTTGTTTGTCAATGTATAGTCTCAGAACTTAGTAATCACAAAATTATAAAGTATATTTTTATTCCTGACATTTATGACATGAGCACGTTTTTCTAAAAAGGTCTGGAGAAATGTATTGCTGGAGAACATCCCAGCAAAATCTTCGCTTACATATAATCGAAAAAGTAATCCAGAAAATTTCATTCATCGCTTACCCTCTCGCTTACAGAACCCATTATTTTTATAAAGCCATTGTTATATAGCCAGAGGTAATCGAAAGCGCTGTCACTTGAAAAGATTAAGCGCTTAAAATGGTTGGTTTATAACTGATTTCACGAAATTAATACTTGAATAACAACTTTCAAGTTGATGTGAATGCTTTGCCGTGAATATATTACGGATTAAATTTAAGTTCTTGCATTAGCATTTATGTAATGCATTTTAGAATCGATTAAAAAACAAGACCTAACGAAAAATTTTTCTGGGATATTGGATGAAATGTCTACTATACTAGCATGTTTGAGCACTTCTTAAGATGAATACTTGAAGTACAAAAGCTTTTTTCAAAAACTTTATGGAATATAAAGTGAGGAATATATATATAGGAATATACTTTAATTCATCACTTGAATGATGAATAAAAGACAAATGAAAAATAAAACCATTAAAAAATGATCTTCGACTGGCCCGAAGTCAAATTACTCAGGTTGAAGTTTATTCGAATTTTCATATTTCAAACTCAGAGAACGTTTTATTTATCAAGAAAACAAGACTAATGTATGAACTTTCAATTCAACACATTATTTTTTGTGTTAATTATGAAGGTTTTGATATTTTGGTGACGTCACTTTCTATGGAAGTATTCACAAAATTTTGTTGAATTTCAACTTCAGGGTATATGTTTCAAATTTAAGCATTACAGTGGTGCTCCAATTTAGCGAACACCGATTTAACGAACTTCCAATATAACGAACCCTTATTTAATGTTCGTTGTTGACTCTATATTGCGAACATTTGAAATTGTAGGTATTCTATTGAACAAACATTTGCTTTCTGAGCGTGCTTCGTTTGTTTTTGAATTTGTAATAACATTAATATGTATTAACTTATCTAATTCTCAAATAGTCCTCTCGGGTTAATGTACATATTGTAGGGTTTCCTTTTTAAAAAACATTATAGGAATGTATTGACATAATCTTGGATTTTTCATTTAGAGTGTGAACAGATTTTAACCAGCAGCTTTCTAAACATTTAATAATAATAATTAATAATACCTAAAACAAGTTCAAAAATTCAACTTTATTGGAGTGCATAATTCAGACAAAAAATGTAAGGATATTTGTTTCAAGTTGACAAATTTATTAGCTTTGTTATATGATAAAAAACTCGAAAATAGTATTACCGACTTAATTAACTTTTCGATTTACCGAACGACTCTGGACTTTAAAGAGATTTGCAATAAAGACACGGCTGTCATCGTGTGGATAAACGAATGAACAGACAGACAGACGGACATGGCTTAATCGACTCATGGTCGTGAAAAAAATTTCGTGACAAAATTATTGTGCCCGCTACGCTTTGCGGGTGGAGTATAATAAATATTCAATAAAAAACGTTGAAAATCGTAGAAGCAGATTATGGTTAAGAGTCGGTACAGCAGAAAATAAGAGTTTTCTTATTCCTGGCAATGCCAATGAATCAAAAAACGTTGTTTATACTGAAGCATTAAATAACTAAAATGAAAATATCTTCACTTTATTACCATTATTCTATTTAATATAATTTGCTTCCAAATACAAATAATATGCAAATATTTTAACATTTTTTATTATTGAAATTTTTCAAATATACAAAGGTATTATTGATAAAGAAAAAATGTCCGTGGCGAAGCCTCGGACGACTGTGGCCTGCTAGTTATATATACAACAGAAATCGTTCCTGCATGGTTGTAGGAAAAAATCCAAAATATACAACCAGTACGGTAGGGCTGAAAAATGAATTAACATTCAGCAAGCATGTTCGATAAGAAAAATTGAGGAGGTCCAAAAGGTTCAGGTCCATTCATATTAATGTATTTATATCCATTCCCAAGTGAAATTTATGTGTCCTTTTTTTTTTTTTTGTTTGGATTCGCCAAGGGATTGTGGAATCTGCATTGATACATATAGCCCGTACTATACGCATGCACGACTCACATTCTAAAATCTTTCCGGATCAACCGGAACAGACAGAATGCACCTACGTACTAAAACACACACCTAGTTGGCGAAGTATGAATTTCCATTAATGCAAAAACTGAAACGATTTCAAATATATGGAATTAATTCAGCCAACATTTTTAAAGAATATACAATATCATTAACCGCGAATAATGTTTGAAACGAAATTTTAAATTGCATTAATTACACTGGTTTACAAATAACGAAAAGTTGTTTGTACTTTGAATGCCACTATCTTTTTCTCATGTAAAATCGGTCGCTAATTCCGAAAAAAAAATTTTTTTTTTCTGTCACTCCGTTTTCGAGATATTGCCAACTGTAGGGTTTTCAACGAAAAAAAAAAGTTGGTTCCGCTTAATTGCATATATCTCCAGAACCAACAACAGTAATCAAACAAATGATATATTAAATAAAAGCTAATAAAATTTCTTACAAACAATGCAAACATCATTTTTTTGGTTGAGCTCTTAGTTTTGGCGGAATAAATTCAAATTCGGGGATTTTTTTTATTTATCAGAAAAATTTCCAAAAAAAGACAAAATAGTTGCAAATTTCGTTAAGAAATAAAAATATTTTTTTTGATATTTTTTAATAAGAGACTTTATTTTTCCAAAAAACAAAAGCTATTCTTGAAGAAAATCTATTGAGAAATGAAAAAGTTGTGCTTAATGGAACGAAATCACCCAAATTGTGTGATTATCAATTTATGCATTTGGACTTATTTTATTGCCATAAAAAAAAATGAGAACTAAAGATTGTTGTAATAAAGTTATATATTCTTCATTTTATTGTTCTTTTACAAATTTACATTATTTTTACATTATTTAAATTGTATATAATTACACGGAACAACACTCAAGAAATCCCAAAGGGTTTCTCAACGGTTTCATAAGGTTTTGGGTTCGCTGAATCCGAATCTGAAGTCAGAATTTTCGGGTCACCCTTTATTTTCCTTAGGCGGTTTCATACGAAGGAAGAATAATATTTGGATTCCAACGATGATGGCGTAAAGCAAAAAGTAAAAACTGTTTTTGAACTGATTCTATGGCATCTAATTGAATGTTTTATTGTGGGTTCCATACTACGGATGCATATTCAAGAATTGGTTTTACGAGATATATATTTAGTAATTTAGTAGTGAAAGGATCATTGAATTCTTTAGCCCATCTTTAGAGCGTGGAAAGAGCGTGATCAGACTCAGCGGCTCACGTTAGGAAAAAAAATCAGAAAAAACGCATGCATAGCGATGACATATCAACTTCAACAAGGTTTTCTGCAATGATTTTATAATTTGGGATATGTTAAATGATAGAAATCAATTTTTTAAGTTCATAGGCCTTACCACTTTTTTTGATGGACCTCCAAACACATGCCTAACTTCAAAAATATATAATTAAAAATTTCACTTATCGTATCACCTTACTAAAATGCTCATAAAAACTTCAAACTAAAGTGAAAATAAATGAAATTTTCAACAATGAATCACAAAAACATAGACTTTAAATTTGTAAGCCTAAAAGTTTGTTCGTGTGACAAAATAAGGAGATGTACTTCTTTGAAATACCATAAATTTAAAAAAAATATAAAAAAATAATCAATTTTCTTTCATATGCAACTTCCACAGGCAATCGCGGGTAATGATCAAAACAATGCATATGAAAATATAAAGCTTTATAAACAAAATATTTCCAAATCTGTTTGCTACTTGTTGCAACCTTTTTTGTAATTCTGTACATAAAAACAGCCTTAAAATGCTTTTTAATTTGGTTTTTAATTGGTTTTATAAGTAATTTCAAATAATATATCGATGGTTAAGCGTTGTTTTTAAATTTCAATAGATTTCAATACAAAACAATAATTTCAACTGTATAATGAGCACCATCCATTGGTTATGCATTTTCAAAAAATTAACACAAGATAGATGTTTTATAAAGATTTGGAAAATGCAGTAAACCTAATTTTTTAAAAGGTCACTTATCACTTTAGTGAGCTTAACCATCGATATTGATAATCAATTACACTATAAGAATTCTTAATTTCATGATTTAAATAGTTAAGCATCAACACTTAAAACTTTAAAATTGCTTGCGCTGCACAGTGGACTGTTTGGCCTGTATAGACGGAATAAAATATGTAACTCGAGTTTTAGTGCACGTAATGATTTGAAATTGAAAAATGGGAAATGCAAAAATATGCCATTTCGCTTCCCTACATCACGATTTTCTATTTTTCTGTTAAGCCCAGGAGCATACCAATAACAATTTTAAGACATAACAAAGCAGTTATTCAAGGAGAACAAATAGGACAGCAAATATGACAGACATATTTTATAAATTTATGATCACTTCAGATCCATTCATTATGTATTTGCGATCACCAAATACACCAAAAAAAAAAGAAAAACAATTGCCTGCAGAGGTCAAAGACATGCTGAAAACCAGACCTGACACTAATGCATTAAATGAGGTAATACATTGACCATATTTTTATCATTAAACCAAATCAATGAAAATGGAACTTAAGTTCATTACCATTAACTAGAGCAATTTTAACGCATTTTTTTTTAATACATTAATTTCTAATCAAAATAATGCATCAATTTTTCATTACCATTAAATTGTATGGCAAATAATTCATTCATTTTACATTATCATAAAAACGCATTATGAATAAAGCATTATTATTGCATTATCATTAACAACCTATCAAACCAATTTTGATGAAAGGTATTTTTAACCGACTTCAAAAAGGAGGAGGTTCTCAATTTGATAATTTATTGGAGCGAGCGAGCGAAGCGAGCGAAGCTCCCATGGAACAGGTTGTTTGAAGCTGTTTAGAGACCTTAAATTCTCGAACGGATTGACCGATCTTAAAATTTCTTTTTCTGTACTGTTCTACGCTTCCTAACGAAGGTTGTTTTCTTAGGAAGTTTTTTCAAATTCCATTTAGTTTAAAAGTTAATTGAAAATAATATTTCCGTGAGTTTTGTTGTTGTTATGCGCTGAAATAGTTTTCTTCTAACATGCTTGTGTATGTATGTATCAGTCAATGAAAAAACCGACCGACATGAAACGACAGCAAAAATCTTGCGGCGAATGTTTTTCGCTGCAACAGCTATTTATCAATAAATAGTAAAATAGTAAAAAATAAGAGTACGAATTTTATTTATGAAAGAAAATAGTTAAAAAATAAAACACAAAACATGAAATCTGTGTATATTTGCATATGTAGGAGAACCCTGTTAAATAAAATAAATTTGCAATTTTAATTCTTATTTTAGGCTTATTTTCTTTCATAAACAACATTTGTTGTTGTTTGACAGACATTTGTAATTCCATAAATTGCAGCTCAGCGCTGCTAATAATTTGCTGCTAAGGAATCTTGCACATGTTAATCCAGTTTTGTTCTTTACTGTTACAACTACAAAACATTAAACAATTTTAAGTGGGCAAGGAACAATGAGCGCGTAATTGTCGCAGAGTATTTGAAAAGAAATTTACTATTATTTTGTTTTCATCAGCAATCCATTAAATATATTTAATAATAAATTTCTTAAATGATTCTTAAAGTTATTTAAAAGCAGATTTATTTCGTTTGCAATCGAACGCAGGCATGCACGTGAACGTTAATTTTAACGATAACCATAATATTTTTTTCGTTTCGGAGAAAACGATATAAAATTGTTTCGTTTTGTCCCAATCAACCGTTGAAAATAATCTTAATTTCAACAAAAAATTTCGTTTTTTTTGGATCCGAAGAAATTTTTGTTTAAGGTGGTATGACACTTGCTTTTTCGCATTTTTAATATCTTAAAAATACAAAAAGAGCAACACACCAAACGAATCTATATAATTTTTAGTTGGTGTGAGCAGTACGCTACAAGTCCAAAAAAATGCAGAACAGTCATTTTCAATGGCTGAAAACTGTTAAAAAATAATAACTCTTTCAGCCGCTAGCAGCTTAAAATCTGACAGAGGCACATTAAATTCTGACATTTCACAATATAATTTTTTTATTGTTTATTTATAATGAATATACAAAACCAAATAAACACAAATTTACACAAAAACTGCAAAAAAGTTCGACTTTTAATATTTTAACAAATTTTTTCCATTTTTATGTAAAGAATTCATAATTTTTGACAAAATTCAAAATAACACTAAAATGCTAAATTCAACGGACTGCTCCTTTTTTAAAAAGTATATTCTTCGAAAAAAGCAAGTGTCATACCAGTTTTAGCATAGGAGAAAATAATAGAAAATTTTTCGTTTTTCAACGAAACAAAATTTGATTTGATAAATTTTTAACGTTATTTAAAAAACGAAATAATTTTGATAATTTATTTTTCTGCCTCAACGAAACAGAAAAAATTCTGTTGATTTCGTTGTGCATGTCGATCGAAAGATAAACGCATTTTTTTTTATCACGGAAAATTTGTCTGTTGCGTATTTTCTCAAGAAAATTTACACACAACTTCAAAAATCAACGAACGTTCGTTTCAACCGTTCATTAAAAATTAAGGTTTAAATAGAATGTCCATTCAGAAAAAAATTACTAGCAGCGTCAGTGATTTTTTTTTTTGTTGTGCGTGCGTCATCGGTTTGGTTTGCGTTGTTGCTGTTCTACATGTTTTCGTTTTTGCGTTACCGTGGAGAAATGAAAACAGTAAGAAATAAGAAAGAAAAGTAAGGAAATCAATCTGCAAGAAACATTCAGATAATTAAGTGCCTGTCGTGAACAAAGTTCCTGAATTTTTAATTCAAACGCTCATTTTGAATAAGTGATTAAAAACGAACGTTCGCTGTTTTTTTTTTTATTGTGTGAAAAAACCGAAATAATCCAATTGGATTTTTATTGCCTTTAATTGTTTTTACACAACATCTTTGGATTTGAGTATTCACTTAAATATTTCTTTTTAGCATATTTCTAAAGCTTTCGGTGTTCAAAAGTAAATAAATTAAATAATTATTTTTTAGATTTAGTAAGAAAAAAATTATAGAAGTGTTAGTCTGTCAACTTATGTGAAAACGAGATATTATGAAATTGTTAAATATTATTATTTTCGTTTTGAATTATCATATTCATTACACCAAAAAAATATATAGCAAATTTTGTCCAAAAATTTATCACATGCTCTTAGTAGGTTCCTTTTCTACTTATAAGAATATCAGTTTTATGTTTTTGTATCGGCATAATTTTGAAAAATTTTATGGAGATACCAATTTTTTTATAAAAGCAACAATCTTAAAAATTAAGTCATTTCTAATAAATCATATCTCCATCTTATGTTACCTTAGTTTTGTAAATCGTAACATTCCTATCATTAGAAAACTATAGAAAAGCGATTTAAAAAAATTAAATATTTTTGGAATTTTTATGCTAGAGTTGCCAACTTTCTGAAAAACTTTAATTTGGTTTTATCTCAAACAGTGAATTTTAGTTTTTTTTTTTTGTTATTTAAAAAAAAAAATTAACTTTTCACTTACAAAGAATTACGATGGCTAAATGGCACGTTTTTTCGCAATCTCTTTTTCTGACACAAATTTGACTTTATCGTTCATCTTCATCTTATATCGTTTGAGATATTTTTACAAAATCTTGAACAAAACTGTTTGCCGTTTTATATATAGTAATGTTTGTTTTATATATATTAATGGCCTCACACGTGACTTTGGAACATAAAAATGGAAGAAAACTAAAATAAATTAAAAAATTTAATTTTTTCGTTTAAGACGGGAAGTCTGGCAACTCCGTCGAACTATCAGCATCGAAAATTTCTGTTCGTGTTTTAATTGTTTTTCAATTTGTGATTTGTGTTCTTAAATAAACGGTTTAAATACGTTATTTCGATATTTTAATTCGTTTATAGAATTGAGTGTTCTGTGCCTTCAATAATTGTGCACAGTTTCCGCGAATTGCGATAATTTGCGCGTTCAAAATATATATATAAGTGCATAAGTTTAAAGTGCTTGACACTTGTGCTTATTTTTATAAGCAGTGAAAAAAAAAAAAAATCAACAAAACAAAAACATACAAACGTTGTTGTGCTTTATTTCTATTCTTTAAATTCTGTTCTTGTTGTTCTTTTTATTTTTTGACATTTCGCTATTTATTTCTTTTTCTTAGCTTCTCTTAAGTTAAGTAAAATAGCGTTGCATACCTGTAGGCACTTCTTTAAGCTTTTCCCACAGGGTGTCTCAGAGTTTTTATCTCTTTGTTTTTAAACTTTCGCCACTATTTATTTTCATATCTTTTTACTTTATTGTTTTCTTTTTCTTTCTTTAAATTAAATACATTGTTAAACTAAAAAAAAAAAAAAAAAAAAAAAAATGGTTTGTGCTAAGCCTGGCTGCTCCACTAAAGGTGAAAATGAACGATGTTTGTCATGTTGGTTATGTGACAATATCGTTCACATCAAGTGTGCAGGAGTGTCAGGTCGAGTGGCAGATGCCATTGAAGAAGGTAAAGGGTTGCGTTGGTTTTGTGAGAAGTGTAGGTTGGCCGACATTAACTTGTATAAGCTTTTTAAGCAAACGAAGCAAGGTTTCTCGGAAATAAGTAGAGAACTTTCTTCACTTTCTGATAAATTTTTAAAATATCAAACTCATTTCAACGAATTTAAATATATTGATGAGTCAATTCCTTCACCAAAGCGAAAAAAGAAACATATGACCCTTCGAAGCAAACAGAAAACTGACTCGACACCAACACAACCTTCTATAGAACAAGACAACGTTGACGACATGGACACGGATGCTCCTCCTCCTATTCTTTCTTCTTCGGCAAATTTGTCTATGTCTGCTCCTTTTCCATTATCAGCTCCACCTCTCGCTTTGCCTGAAATAACGTATGCACAAGCTGCTTCTCTGGCTCCTACTGTTGCTGATGTCCAACAAATTGCAATTACTTCTGACATTTCTGATCCTAAACCTTTGATTGCTATTCCTCCAACTAAATCAATCTTTGTTTCTCGCTTAGCATCTGATACAACAGATAATGATATAGATTTTTTCATTAAATCAAAGTTGAAATGTTCATCGACTCTTTCTATTTCTATTCATAAATTCAAATATGTAAACGCACGTCTGACTACTTCCTTTAGATTGACAGTTCCAGAAAATTTATTTAATACTATTGTTGATGTAAGTTTCTGGCCACGAAATACAATCGTACGCGAATTCGAATTCAAAAATAATCCGCGATTAGTAAATGTTGTACACTTGCCTCGCCCGCGAAATAGCCCGCAATCTCATCCAAAAAACGATTAACAAATCGTAAGTCTAAATTAGAACTTGTGTATCAAAACGTAAGGGGTCTTAATTCCAAACTTTCTGCAATGTTCATTAACAGTTTTGATTTCGAATATAACATTTTAATTTTCACGGAGACTTGGCTTCGCTCTAATATTCTAAATTCTGAAATAATGTGTAAAAATTATCAAATTTTCCGTAAAGACCGTTATAATAAGATCGGTGGTGGTGTTCTGATAGCTGTTCATATCTCGTTTGCATCTGATGAATTAACAATTCTCGACACTAGTGAACTGGAGTTTATTTGTGTTTCAGTTAAATTAAATAACTGCATTGCTTATCTTACCTGTTCTTACATTCCTCCAAATTGTGACATATCAATTTACTTAAGACATATAAACGCCATCGAGCAAGTTCATAATATGTTAAAAAATAATGATGTTCTTATTGTGTTGGGCGATTTTAACCTACCCTTTGTGTCTTGGAATTCGACAGATGACTCTTCATTTCTTACACCTGTTTCCACTAGTAATTGGATAAATGATTTTTTAGATAAGTTATCTGACCTGTGTCTTCAACAAGTCAATAATACTTTTAATAAAAACCATAGAACGCTGGACCTTGTGTTTGTAGATAGATGCACTACTGTATATCTCAATCGATCAAACCCTGTATCATTTCCGGAAGATGAACATCATCCAACTCTTGAAATAACAGTTTTACTTGCTCATGAAAATGAAAATAAATTTACACCTGATAAGCGAAATACAAAAATATATAATTTCAAAAGTACAGACTATGTTAAACTCAACACCTTACTCTCGCAGACTGACTGGTCACCGATTCTATCTATTAAACCACCGTATTCATATTATGACGTCGAAACCTCGGTACAGTTTTTTAATGATACTTTGCAAAGGTGCTTCTTATTGTGCGTCCCAACAAAGCAAATTAATTCTAAACCCTTAAGTCCACCCTGGCTAACAAGTGAACTTAAGTCACTAAAAAATTTAAAAAATCGTTTATTTAAAAAATATAAAAAATCTGGTTCTAATACTGACTTTGCTTGTTATTCATCTTGTCGTTGCAGATACCAGCTATTAAATAAACAGTGTTATACTGCTTATATAGCCAACATCAAATCTCAATTTAATGATAATCCGAAAGTCTTCTATACTTTTGTTAATTCAAAACGTAAGGCTTCTAACTTTCCACCCCTTATGAGATTCAATCAAGAGGAATCGTCTTGTGACAATGTTATTTCTAACATGTTTGCAAGCTTCTTCAAATCAACTTACTCCAACATACCATTTAATATGTGTTCTGAGCATCCTTATTTACCTCCAGTTAGCTCTTTTGAAACTCCAGTAATAGACTCAATTATTGTTATGCATAACCTTCGTCAAGTTAAATGCTCTTTTTCGACTGGCCCTGATGAAATTCCGAGTTGCATTCTAAAGGAATGTGCTAGCAACCTGTGTGCTCCTCTATCAAACATATTTAATATATCCCTGCAAAGTGGTCATTTTCCCATTATATGGAAAGATTCATATATTATACCCCTTCATAAATCTGGCTCCAAAATTGATGTCACTAACTACCGAGGCATCGCCAAATTAAGCGCAATCCCCAAAATTATTTGAGAAAATCATAACTGAACAACTAACCCACTTCGTTTCATCTTCCATTTCTGTCACTCAGCATGGTTTTTTAAAGGGTAAATCAACTTCAACAAACCTTTTGGAGTTTACAACTCGTGTAATAAAAGGTTTTACTTTGGGAAAACAGACTGACGTTATTTATACGGACTTTAGCAAAGCTTTTGACAGTGTCAATCATAATCTTCTATTGAATAAACTTAAGCTAATTGGGTTTCCTGTAAAATTGCTAAATTGGATAGAATCTTATTTATCGCGACGTTTTCAAAAAGTTTTATATAAAATTTCTCTTTCACAAAATATAATGGTTACATCTGGTGTTCCGCAAGGAAGTCATCTTGGACCGGTTTTATTCTTACTATTTATTAATGACCTTCCCTCGGCAATTAAACATTGTGACGTCTTAATGTATGCTGACGATGTGAAACTTTTTCTTACCTACAAGTCACTCGACGAACAACACCTTTTACAATCTGATTTAAACAGACTAGTGGATTGGTGTAACTTCAACCTATTAAACCTTAACTTAAAAAAATGCAAATCAATGACCTTCTCACGTAGAACTGCTCATAGTACAAATTACACTATAAATAACATCCACTTAGAAATTGTTCATAGTTTTGTTGATCTTGGTGTAATTATGGATCCAAAACTTCGCTTCAATCTCCACGTTAATTTGGCTGTAAATAAGGCTAGAGGTGACCTTGGTTTCATTAAAAGATGGGCGAAAGAATTCAATGATGCCTTCACTACTAAATTACTGTATATATCTCTCGTAAGGCCTATTCTTGAATATGCTTCCGTAGTATGGAACCCTCAATATAACGTCCACATTGATGCAATAGAATCGGTTCAAAAACAGTTTTTACTTTTTGCTTTACGTCATTATCGTTGGAACCCAGATATTATTCTTCCTTCGTATGAAACCCGCCTTAAGCAAATTTTACTACCTTCCCTGAGAAGCAGAAGGATGGTGCTTAATGTCACCTTCCTATATAAATTACTTTGTGGTGAAATTGACTCCCAATATATTCTCTCATCTCTTAACTTTAACATCCCAAGAAGAGGATCTAGACATTTTGTGCTTTTTAAGTTGAGCCAGTGCACTTCAAATTTTGCCCTTCATGACCCTTTACGATGTATGTGTAGTGATTTCAATAATAGCTACAGCTTAATTAATTTTTGTGAGTCGGTGGATGCCTTGAAACGGAAAATGATTTTACATTTAAATAATTGATACATTTTAGAATTTTGTTTCAAACATTAACTCGGTTAATAATATTGTTATATTCTGTTAAAATGTTGGCTGAAGTTATTCCATATATTCGAGATCGTTTCAGTTGTTTTTCCTTTGTAATATTGCGTTTGATGAAGTTAACACCATCGAATACGATATGTATGCTTTAACTTGTTTGTTTTTAATCAAAAAATTTTAAAATTTTTCTTATTCAGTTGACTTATTAGTTACTTAGTTTGGTGCGCAAGAGTTTATCTCTTTTCCATGCAAGTTTATGCCTGCGTTGGCCCAAATACATATCCAACTAATAACATTAGCACGGTGTTCCAAAATTACATAGTGACCCGTATATATATACACATATATGTTTGTACATATTTACACGTATATATCTCTGTTATAATTGGAATTGGTTTGGTGTTTAAGAGTTTACTCTCTTTTCCACGTAGGATCTTGGGTTGGATAGTTGCCGCAAACTTACTAATATTCATATTATTTATAGTTACTTTGGTCTCTTTGTTTTAGAGTTTTATGTAAAGTTTACTACTTATTTGATGTTGTTTACTTTTTTAAATTCAAATATTCTTAATAAATTCGTGTTTTTGTATAAAATTTTTAAGTTCCGCTGAAAAGCCAGTTATGTGCTTAGTGGAAATTCATACTTCGCCAACTGGGTGTGTTTTTTAGTACGTAGGTGCATTCTATCTTTCCGGTTTATCCGGACTGTTGTAGAATGTAAGTCGTGCATGCGTATAGTACGGGCTATACGTATTTATGAGATTTCTCACTCCTTTGGCGAATCCAAAAAAAAAAAAAAAAAAAAAAAAAGATAATCGAAAGAGATAATATCTTTTTTTTTACAGATTTAAGAAAAAATTTTTTAAAGCGAGCGACCCAACTAATTTGTATCTTCAACGTACCTATTTATGTGGCCAGCTTAGGTACTTGCTAAGCGATTGCTACGACCTAGTTTATATTTATTATTATATTGGAAATCTTATTATTTTAAGTGTTCCTTATTTGTTGGAGCGAGCGAGCGAAGCGAGCGAAGCTCCCATGGAACAGGTTGTTTGAAGCTGTTTAGAGACCTTAAATTCTCGAACGGATTGACCGATCTTAAAATTTCTTTTTCTGTACTGTTCTACGCTTCCTAACGAAGGTTGTTTTCTTAGGAAGTTTTTTCAAATTCCATTTAGTTTAAAAGTTAATTGAAAATAATATTTCCGTGAGTTTTGTTGTTGTTATGCGCTGAAATAGTTTTCTTCTAACATGCTTGTGTATGTATGTATCAGTCAATGAAAAAACCGACCGACATGAAACGACAGCAAAAATCTTGCGGCGAATGTTTTTCGCTGCAACAGCTATTTATCAATAAATAGTAAAATAGTAAAAAATAAGAGTACGAATTTTATTTATGAAAGAAAATAATTAAAAAATAAAACACAAAACATGAAATCTGTTTAAATTTGCATATGTAGGAGAACCCTGTTAAATAAAATAAATTTGCAATTTTAATTCTTATTTTAGGCTTATTTTCTTTCATAAACAACATTTGTTGTTGTTTGACAGACATTTGTAATTCCATAAATTGCAGCTCAGCGCTGCTAATAATTTGCTGCTAAGGAATCTTGCACATGTTAATCCAGTTTTGTTCTTTACTGTTACAACTACAAAACATTAAACAATTTTAAGTGGGCAAGGAACAATGAGCGCGTAATTGTCGCAGAGTATTTGAAAAGAAATTTACTATTATTTTGTTTTCATCAGCAATCCATTAAATATATTTAATAATAAATTTCTTAAATGATTCTTAAAGTTATTTAAAAGCAGATTTATTTCGTTTGCAATCGAACGCAGGCATGCACGTGAACGTTAATTTTAACGATAACCATAATATTTTTTTCGTTTCGGAGAAAACGATATAAAATTGTTTCGTTTTGTCCCAATCAACCGTTGAAAATAATCTTAATTTCAACAAAAAATTTCGTTTTTTTTGGATCCGAAGAAATTTTTGTTTAAGGTGGTATGACACTTGCTTTTTCGCATTTTTAATATCTTAAAAATACAAAAAGAGCAACACACCAAACGAATCTATATAATTTTTAGTTGGTGTGAGCAGTACGCTACAAGTCCAAAAAAATGCAGAACAGTCATTTTCAATGGCTGAAAACTGTTAAAAAATAATAACTCTTTCAGCCGCTAGCAGCTTAAAATCTGACAGAGGCACATTAAATTCTGACATTTCACAATATAATTTTTTTATTGTTTATTTATAATGAATATACAAAACCAAATAAACACAAATTTACACAAGAACTGCAAAAAAGTTCGACTTTTAATATTTTAACAAATTTTTTCCATTTTTATGTAAAGAATTCATAATTTTTGACAAAATTCAAAATAACACTAAAATGCTAAATTCAACGGACTGCTCCTTTTTTAAAAAGTATATTCTTCGAAAAAAGCAAGTGTCATACCAGTTTTAGCATAGGAGAAAATAATAGAAAATTTTTCGTTTTTCAACGAAACAAAATTTGATTTGATAAATTTTTAACGTTATTTAAAAAACGAAATAATTTTGATAATTTATTTTTCTGCCTCAACGAAACAGAAAAAATTCTGTTGATTTCGTTGTGCATGTCGATCGAAAGATAAACGCATTTTTTTTTATCACGGAAAATTTGTCTGTTGCGTATTTTCTCAAGAAAATTTACACACAACTTCAAAAATCAACGAACGTTCGTTTCAACCGTTCATTAAAAATTAAGGTTTAAATAGAATGTCCATTCAGAAAAAAATTACTAGCAGCGTCAGTGATTTTTTTTTTTGTTGTGCGTGCGTCATCGGTTTGGTTTGCGTTGTTGCTGTTCTACATGTTTTCGTTTTTGCGTTACCGTGGAGAAATGAAAACAGTAAGAAATAAGAAAGAAAAGTAAGGAAATCAATCTGCAAGAAACATTCAGATAATTAAGTGCCTGTCGTGAACAAAGTTCCTGAATTTTTAATTCAAACGCTCATTTTGAATAAGTGATTAAAAACGAACGTTCGCTGTTTTTTTTTTATTGTGTGAAAAAACCGAAATAATCCAATTGGATTTTTATTGCCTTTAATTGTTTTTACACAACATCTTTGGATTTGAGTATTCACTTAAATATTTCTTTTTAGCATATTTCTAAAGCTTTCGGTGTTCAAAAGTAAATAAATTAAATAATTATTTTTTAGATTTAGTAAGAAAAAAATTATAGAAGTGTTAGTCTGTCAACTTATGTGAAAACGAGATATTATGAAATTGTTAAATATTATTATTTTCGTTTTGAATTATCATATTCATTGCACCAAAAAAATATATAGCAAATTTTTTCCAAAAATTTATCACATGCTCTTAGTAGGTTCCTTTTCTACTTATAAGAATATCAGTTTTTTGTTTTTGTATCGGCATAATTTTGTAAAATTTTATGGAGATACCAATTTTTTTATAAAAGCAACAATCTTAAAAATTAAGTCATTTCTAATGAATCATATCTCCATCTTATGTTACCTTAGTTTTGTAAATCGTAACATTCCTATCATTAGAAAACTATAGAAAAGCGATTTAAAAAAATTAAATATTTTTGGAATTTTTATGCTAGAGTTGCCAACTTTCTGAAAAACTTTAATTTGGTTTTATCTCAAACAGTGAATTTTAGTTTTTTTTTTTTGTTATTTAAAAAAAAAAATAAACTTTTCACTTACAAAGAATTACGATGGCTAAATGGCACGTTTTTTCGCAATCTCTTTTTCTGACACAAATTTGACTTTATCGTTCATCTTCATCTTATATCGTTTGAGATATTTTTACAAAATCTTGAACAAAACTGTTTGCCGTTTTAGAGTTTTATATATAGTAATGTTTGTTTTATATATATTAATGACCTCACACGTGACTTTGGAACATTAAAATGGAAGAAAACTAAAATAAATTAAAAAATTTTAATTTTTTCGTTTAAGATAATCGAAAGAGATAATATCTTTTTTTTTACAGATTTAAGAAAAAATTTTTTAAAGCGAGCGACCCAACTAATTTGTATCTTCAACGTACCTATTTATGTGGCCAGCTTAGGTACTTGCTAAGCGATTGCTACGACCTAGTTTTATTTTTATCATAAATATATTATTTTTTTTATGATTATAAAAGCTTCGAAGTAAAGAGATCAAGTTTGAGAATGGGTTCAATCGGATGAAAACCACGCCTACCACTCATACAACCCCAAAATTGAAAACTCTTTAAATTAACTAATATTAAAGATACAATACTGAAATTCGTTATTTATATATTCTATGTCAAAACTTAGATGTGTTAGAAAAATGGGCGTTATTCACCCACTAACACGCCCACCTCCCATACAACCCCAAAATTGAAAACTCTATTAATTAACTAATATTAAAGATACAATACTGAAATTCGGTATTTATATATTCTATGTCAAAACTTAGATGTGTAACAAAAATGGGCGTCATCCACCCACTAACACGCCCATCTCCCATACAACCCCAAAATTGAAAACTCTATAAAGAGGCTAATATTAAAGATACAAAACTGAAACTCGGTATTTGTGTATAATGTGTCAAAGATGAGGTGTGTAAGAAAAATGGGCGTCATCCACCGACTAGCACGCCCAACTCCCATACAACCCCAAAATTGAAAAATCTATTAAGAAGCTAATATTAAAGTTACAAGACGAAAACTCGGTATTTGTGTATTATGTATCAAAGATGAGGTGTGTAAGAAAAATGGGCGTCATCAACCCACTAACACGCCCACCTCCCATTCAACCCCAAAATTGAAAAATCTATTAAGAAGCTAATATTAAAGTTACAAAACGAAAACTCGGTATTTGTGTATTCTATGTTAAAATTGAGGTGTGTTAGAAAAATGGTCATACAAAAACTAACACGCCCACCTCCCGTACAACCCCAAAATTGAAAACTTTATAAAAAGGCTTATATTTAAGCTGCAGGAAAACAATTTGATATGTATGTATTTGAGACACATAAAAATAATAAAGCCGTGGGGTATTTTAACTTCAGTGGGGTATTTTAAGTCGAAGATATACCTTACTTTAAGAGAATTTAAGAAAAATTTTCATGCGACTAATCTACTGGTATAAATCCCTTCTAAGCGCAATTCCATGTAAGTCCAAATGTTCCATGGAACCCATAAAAGTTCCAATGACCCGCCTGTGACCTGAGATAATCCCATTGCATCCGATTCTTCATAGAATCATCCATTTTGGTCCAAATGTTCGATGGAACCCATAAAAGTTCTTATGACCCGTCTGTGACCTCAGATAATGCCCTTGCATCCGGTTGGCCATAGAATCATCCATTTTTGTCCGAATGCTGCTTGGAACCCATAAAAGTTTCAGTGACCCACCTGTCACCTCCATAGCAGATATGTATTAGTTAAAATTCCTTTCATCAAAATTTGTTTCAGTTTTCAACAATTTTCAACAGTTTTAGATGAAAATTTTAGAAGGTTAGTAACAGTAGATTTTCCAGATAAGAATCCATGTTGGAAGGGAGATATTAAAGATTTAACGCTATGTGATAATTGTGAGGTTACAATACCCTCAAAAAGCTTAGGAAGAACGCTGAGGTTTGCAATTCCCCGATAGTTGTCTATCAAAGACCCATTGTCAGATTTATGCAGCGGAATAATAACAGAAGATTTACAACCCACTGGAAAATAGCAAGATTGCAACGATGCTTTAAAAAGCATAGTAATTGGAACTACAAGTTCTTCACAGCAGTATTTCAATATACATGAAGGAATATTGTCAGGCCCACTTTTATAAGATGTCTTAAGATTTTTCAAGTAGGTTGAAACCGTGTTAATATCAAGTATTGGGGAACAAATATCGCCAGGTTGCACATTTAAAGAATAACTTAAACTATCATAAGAAACAGATGAATAAGTAGTCTTAAAGAAATCTGTAGGAAGGTAACATATAGTAATATCAACATCCGACTCAAATGTTTTATATTTCATAAATATTGGATATGAATTTATCTTTTGTTTAGTATTAACGAAGTTCCAAGAAGATTTTGCATCAGACTTTATATTTAATTTGACTCTTGTTAAATATATGTTAAAAGATTGTCTACATAAATGCCGGTAGTTGTAAGTAATTGAAGTAAAAGAAGCAAAATCACAAATACTTTTAGATTTTTGATATTTTTATGGTATTTTTATTTTAAGTTCCTCAGATTTTTCAGTTCTTTGGTATACCAAGTACGACCAGATATTAAAGAGGCTTTTCTCTGAGGAAGTTAAGTTAAAAAGCAATTATTGAGAGTTTTGTTAAAGGCAAACATAGCAGAATCAAGAGTTTGAGGCAATATTGTTGTAGTATTGACATTAAGTACTGATGACGAGTAAATCATTGACAAATTATTTCTTAAAATTACATAATTTGTTCTTTTCAAATTTAACTCCGAGCGAGGATTCAAACGATTTGATATAGATTGTTTAGGAAAATTCAGTGTGATATCAATAGTCGGATGGTTTTAATCCTCAGAATACACAAGCGGATCAGACCTATTAACTGAAACAATATTGCAATCATCAAAATGTATAAGGATAACAAACGGTTATTCCTATTATAGTGATAGTTGATTTGAAAAAGTCCTTGACTCGAAAGGTCATTTAAAAATGAGTTATCAGATGAGTGTTCTGATAATGGCAGGAATACTGAAGTATTTTCAGAACAACTTTTCCAAGTAACATTAGGGAGGTTGAAGTCACCAGTTATTAAAATGTGGTCGAAAAGGCTGAAGTTGTGAGCAAATTTTATCAATCGACGCCAGATGTTTTCCATACACCTCAACATTGGAAACCGGAGGAATATATGAACATATTACATAAATTCTAAAAGTTCCAAACTTCACAAGAACACAAAAAAAATTCAATATCTAAACTCAGATATTATTATTTCTTGTGAGAAGTGTGACCGTGGCATGCAGGTTAAGTGTGTGGCTTAGCATGCTCGGAGCCCGGGTTCGATCCCCAGTCGCGGCGAAAAGTTTTTTTCAATAACAAATTTTTCTGATCGGTCACCACCTCTCTGCAGACAATGGCAAACCTCAGAGAGTAAATACTGCCATGTAAAGCTTCTTGAGAACATGAGCCGTTCGGAGTCGGCATAAAACATGTTGGTCCAGTTCTCGGTCAATTGTGTGCAAACATTTAATAACACACACAGCACAATTGATCATAAGAAGCTAGGTCAAAGTCCTTTCAAGGCTGAAATGGCCAATTTGTTTTTTTTTTTTGAGAAGTGTGAAGATTTAACGGCAATAAGAACGCCGCCACCATTGGAAAAGTTACCAACAATAGAGTTTCTATCTTTACGGTATATTTTAAAATTGTTTGCCAGAATTTTAGTATTTAAAGCATTAGGTTGAAGCCAAGTCTCACTTAAAGCAATAATGTCAAAGTGTAGACTATGGCTTAAAATGTATAATTTTGTTAGTTAAGTATTTAAACCTCGAACATTTTGGTATAAGACAAAGAACTGAAAGCAACAATCTAGTTTTTTGGGTTCATGTTGCGAACAGGCAAGGTAGCCAGTGTAGTTTGAGGTGGTGATTTCTAAATAAATTCATGCACCAAAGTATTTTCTGCCCAAAAACCTTGATCAATATCTTTATAGAAGAGATCACTAGACAAAGTTGTTTTGAAAGAAGCAATAGTACGCTGATATGAAAATCTTAGTTTGCAAACCGAAATTTTCTCATTTAGGAAGTTTAACTAAGAGTTTAAGAAGTATAAGATATGCCCTTCGGACGTATCAGCTGCAAAGCAAGAAACAAATAAACATTTAGCTGGCGGTATATTAACAAGTTCTTTATGAACCGGCTGTTTATTGCTGCTATTCGATGTTTGCTTCGGTATAGCTCCAGTAGACACCGAGCTTGAGGTGGGCGGAAACGTATTAGAAGGTATATTGGAAGCGCTAGACTGGGCATAAGTTTTTCGCACGAGAAGGAGAATTATTAGTTGCGTTATATTTCGGAACTGATATAGAAGGTGAAGTTAATTCTTTATCAACAAATTCAACAGCGTTATTAAGCGTGATCTAATTTGCAGTCACAGACTCTGTCGGCATATCTTCATGTTGTAAAATTATGTGAGGCAAGATAGGAACAAAAATAATTACATTAGTAATGTGTGAGGTCAGTGGCGATGCTACTGCAGTCAATTTAGCAGAACTTCGTAGATTTTGTTACTTCGTTTGCGTTTTTGAGACACATAAGCTTCATCCAAAACCTTAAACTTTTTTAACAAATTTTCGTATTCGACTAATCTGGTCTAAGCCGCCTCTAAATCCTTAGATACTTCCAGAAGCCTCTTCTAGATTGTCTAATGAGCCTAAGGATGTCTACATCCGTAGACCTGCAATCTTCACATGACCAACGAAGTCCCTTGCCTTCATTTAGAGCATCGAAAATTCTAGCATTCAACGCTGCACACTTGAAGTGAAAAAACGAATCACATGACCAACAATCAACTGCACTGTCGTATTCTCCTTTTATAGCGCAGTTGCGAAAATTGCAGAACATTTTACGTTTACGTTTTAAAAAACAAATACAAAAAATTAGTTACACTGATTTTCAGAAAAACTGAAGCACTGTTAAGATATTAAGAGCAGCCCTGGTTTTATAATCAGAACAAACAGGTCAAAACAGAAGCATATAAAGAGAAATGAAATAATAGCTCTCACTCGCTTGCACACAGCACTTGTGATTTTAAACAAAAGAAATAAATAAAGCACTTGAATTGTTGCGTTAGCTTTAAAACAGATGTGAAGTGCAAAGAGACAACAATTATTCGCTCTTGCTCATCAACAATCAAAACTAGTTTAAGCAACAAAACAAATTATAAAAAAGTAAACAAAATGCGTATATAATATACATATATATGAGATAACAAAATCTATAATTGTAGCAAAAGGATGAATATGACTTGTAGCACGCTTCAAGAAAGCAAATTACAGCTGATCCGTAATGTTTTGGTATAAGTTATTTATTTAACGCTTTAGAAAATGCAAGAAACTTTATTGTGGGATGTATGGGAGGTGGGTGTGTTTTGAGGCGGATGACGCCCAATTCTCTTTCACGATTTAGTTTTGATATAAAATACAAACGTATAAAATTTTTTCCCTGTAGCTTAGAGAGAAGCCTCTTTATAGATTTTTCTATTTTGGGGTAGTATGGGGAGGTGGGCGTGTTCGTGGGTGAACGACCCCCCATTTATTGTTATAAAATGAATAAATACCTAATTTTATTTTTATAGCTTCAACAAAATACTACAGAGTTTTCAAATTTGGGGTTGTATGGGAGGTGGGCGTGTTAGACGGTGGATAACAACCATTTTTCTATCACACTTCAGTTCTGACATAAAACTAACAAATACCGAGTTTCAGTTATTTAGCTTAAATATTAGCCACTTTATAAAGTTTTCATTATTGGGGTTGTATGGGAGGTAGGCGTGGTTTTCACGCGATTTTGCACAATTTCGAACTTGATCTTTTTTTTTACAATTAAGCTTAAGTATCGAATTTCATAACGATAGCTTGAAAAATACGGCTCTAATCGTGTTGACAGACAGACGGGCATGGCTAAATCAACTCAGGTGGTGATGCTGATCAAGAAAATATATACTTTTCTGTACCTACCACGCCTCCTTATGGGCACTACACACGTCGTGACAAAATTAATATACCCCATACTAAGTACGCGTGGGGCTATAAATATACATCAACGGTATATATATTTCAGTACTTTAAAATGAGAAAATGTAACAAAATCATCAGATCAGTAGAAGTGATAACTTAAATTAAAGTATGAAATGTTTTTTTTTTCTGAATATGTTTAGAATTTGTAAAAAGAATAAATACTTTGGAAGTTATAAAATCATAACTGGAGACATATTTTTCAAAAGTCTAAAATATCGAAAAATCGCTCTAAAAAAAATTGGAACGAACTTGGAAATGTGTTTATGATTTTTATTATCTAGAAACAATACTTAATCACACTAGCAATGGCATTTTCGCCATGCAAAATTTTTCCCAAATTGTTCACTGTTATGCATATGAATATTACGAATAATGTAGTGGCGTAACTACCAGGGCTCTAGGGGCTAGATTGTAGAAAAGCCAAATTTTTTGCGGTGAACATATTTGTTTGAAGACAATTTTGCAAATAATTAAAAATATCCTTTTGAAATAAAAATTTTTTTTTATTTTTTTTTTAATTGAGGGAATCCAGAATAAAATACGACAAAAATAAAATTTTTTTGATATATGGCTCTAAATATAATAAAAATGTTCAAAAGAAAGAAAGAAAGTCAAAATCTTTAACAAAAAAATCAAAAATTTTACTTTGAACCTGAATATCTCACAGACTAAATATGGTAGAAAAAGAAAAAATGTTCCACTTAAAAGCTTGTTTAATTTTGTATGAGATTGTTTTTTTCTTTTTGCTCTGCGTTAAGTGGTTTGGACTTCACAACATAAATACAGCATCAATGTCGTAAAAAAACAAAATCCGAAATCACAAAAAATCTGAGGTCAACTAAAAAAACAAAATGCAGTTTCAAAACGTGGGAAGAACGCTTAAACAGTATTAGTTAGCAAAGTTAGTGTGGCCGAACCACTGTTGACCAGTGTTATTGGTAATCTTATATTTTTCTGCTATTATAAAATTAATGCAAAAATATTTAGCTCAATCGGACTCATAGTTTTTCTTTAATCTTTGTCACCGCTTTAAAAAATGCTGTTTTGAGAAAATCACGCTTTAAGTATGAAAGCATTTCTATTAGAAAACTGCATATGTAAGACTGCATAAAACTGCATATTAAGGCGTAGCACAGTGGGTGTATGAAACGAATTGTTTGACATTTGTTGACCAGATTTTAATGCAAGGTTCATGCGTGATAAATTGTTACAGTGGCCACAAAGAAACCTTGTTAAAAATATATAACGATAAAAAAGTCATAAAAAAACACGTTTTAAAAAAATTCTCCACTTTTCTTAACTCTGGTTCTTATTGAAAACAAACTGTTTGTATGTAAACAAAATATCAAATATATGGCTGCGTGGACTTGCGGGCCTCGTTTTAAAAACGTTTACAAAGAGGCGTGCATGCATCGCACAAGGCAATTTATTGATATAGAAACCTTAAAACATGCAAAATCTGAAAATATAACCGATTTGTGTATGTATATGTGTGATATGTGTATATGTGTCTCTCTCGGCCCTGAAGCGGTTTATATTTATATGAAAAGTTTTATGAATAATTGTTGTTAATGAAATTGATAAATAATTACAAATGCATGATAATAAATGAAAAAAAAATAATTAAAACAAAATAAAAATATCAAATGACAGTTTTGTTTGATTATAACATTGAACAATTTTTTTGAGGTAATTCATTTCTGTCGCCCTATGTATTTTCGCCAAATGATGAAGGCGAGCTTGATGCAGAATATCCGGGTGATATCGATGTAAATTGAATTGAAATTTAGTAAATAAACTGTATTATTAAACTGCATTGTATAAAAATTAGCTGATTTATGGCAGCCATTTTTAATTTGAAATTTGTTGACCCCAGCGACCCAAAATACTTACAAATTAAAAAATTTGAAGTGCCATATGAAGTTAATTCAGAAGTAAGCTTGCTCATGACTACCATTTTAAATCTCAAATTTTGGACTTCAGATTTTGTGATCAGCGATCCTAAACAATTAAAGATTACCAAATTTGAAGTGCCGAATACAGTAAATAGAGAAGTAAGGTTGCTTATAACCACCATTTTGAAGCCGCCATTTTGAGTTTCATTCATTTGACTTTAATTTTTGACTTCAGATTCGTGATAAGCGATCCTGTAAACCTGTGTAGACCCGTTTTTCCGACCACTGTGCGTACTGAAGTATATAGATTGAGTTTTTTGTACAAAGAGGAAGTGAAAAACCTTAAATGCAGAACACCATTACGTTTTTAACGACTTTTTTAAAGATCACTCGTTTTTTTAAAGACTTCAATGCACTGTTATTTTTAAAAAAGTTAAATTTTTATGGAGAGGAGAATTTTGTTGTAGAGGAGAGTAACGTTAAATTCTTGGGTCTAACCGTGACAAGTAACTTGAACTGGAATGCACATATACTATCGTTAGAGCGCAAAGTATCGTCGGGATCGGGGGGCTGCACGAATTTAAAAGGAAAATCGATGTCGACACGAAATACTAAATCTATGTATCTACCTCTGTGCACTCGCACTTGTCGTTCATGCCTTTGGCGTAGGCATACAAAACAATCAGACCTGGGACTAATGCCTTAAATGAAGCAATGCATTGACCATAATTTTATCATTATCATATCAACCAAATCAATGAAAATGGAACTTTATTTCATTACCATTAACTAGAGCAATTTTAATGCATTTTTTTTTTACCTTAAATTAATTTCTTATAAAAATAATGCATTTATTTTTCATTACCATTAAATTGTATGGCAAATAATGCATTGAATTGTTGAAACATTATCATTAAAAACAAACATTATCATTAAAACGAATTGTGACTAATGCATTATTATTGCTTTATCATTAACAACCTATCAAACCAATTTTGATGAAAGGTATTTTAACTTTTATGGGTTCCATGGAACATTTGGACAAAAATGGATAATTCTTTGGCCAATCGGATGCAATGGGATTGTCTCAGGTCATAGGCGGGTCATTGGCACTTAAATGGATTCCATGGAGCATTTGGACCACAATGGATGAGGTCACAGGTCATTGGCACTTTTGTGGGTTCCACTGAACATTTGGACCAAAATCGATGATTCTATTGCCAATCGGATGCCATGGGATTATCTAAGTCACAGGTGGGTCATTGCCACTTTTATGGGTTCCATCGAACATTTGGACCACAATGGATGATTCTATGGCCAATCGGATGCAATTGGATTATCTGAGGTCACATTTGGGTCATTGGCACTTTTGTGGGTTCCATGGAACATTTGGACCAAAATGGATGATTCTATGGCCAATCGGATGCCATGGGATTATCTGAGTTCACAGGTGGATCATTGGCACTTTTATGGATTCCATGGAGCATTTGGACTTATATGGATGCCCTTAGAAGGGATTATACCAGGAGACTAGTCGCATGAAATTTTCTTCAATTCTCTTTTCAAGTTTCATAATATTATTGCATATTGAAATTTCAAAAATATTATTGCTGCTTTTGTTTTGACTTCGGTATCAACAATTTTTTTTGTTGTGGAAGTTTTATAAAATTATATAAAAAAAAATCATCCCTATTTAAATCGTTTAAAATAAAGTGTGTGTGTGAGCTCCGACTCACGATTGGAGTTTACTGCTTAGCGATAACCTTGAAATATAATTTAATCATACACAAAAGGCAAAAAGAGAAAACATATTATAAAACTCATATTTCAAAAGCAATAATGTCATAGCCAAAAACTGTGAAAATATAACTAAAACGTGAAACATTAAAGTCTGAAGTTAAATTTTTTGCAACTCGTTTTGGCTTAAACATATCCAGCCATAGATTCATCCATTTTGGTCCAAATGTTCCATGGAACCCATAAAAGTGCTAATGACCCACCTGTGACCCCAGATAATCCCACTGCATCCCATTGGCCATAGAATCATTCATTTTGGTCCAAATGTTCCATGGAACCCATAAAAGTTAAAATACCTTTCATCAAAATTGGTTTGATAGGTTGTTAATGATAATGCAATAATAATGCATTATTCACAATGCGTTTTAATGATAATGTAAAATCAATGCATTATATGCCATACAATAACCAATTTTTGAATTTAACCTTTGTTTATATTTTCGTAATCTAGAGAACTTCTTGTTTATTTGAGTAAATTTTTGTGCATTTTTGTCTTCCTATTATTCATGATAACAATGCCGAAAGTTCAAAGATTACCTTGATGTTTAACCGACTTCAAAAAGGAGGAGGTTTTCAAGTTGGTTGGTTTTTTTTTGTTTTTTTGTTTTTTTTTTTTTGTGAATGTATGTACATCGATTAATCTTAAAGTACTTGCCCGATTGCCGTAATTTTTGTCAACATATAGAAACTATCAACGCGGAGCTGCCCGTTTATGAAAGTGGGTGGTATTAGGCAAAGGGGCGTGTCTCTATAAGAAAAACACTGTATTTCAGTAAATATTGACACTAGGGTAATAAAATCACAGTAAAACTACAAGGGCAGGCACAAATATTAAAAATAACGATCACTTAAGTGGGCGTCATTCTAAAAAAAGGTGTGGCAATATTGTAAAAACTCTGTATCTCAAATAAAATTGACACCAGAGTACTGAAATTAAGAACAGAGGTAGGCACAATTATTAAAAATTACTATCAAAAAAGTGGGCGTTATTTGACAAAGGGGTGTGGCAATATAGGACAATTACTGTATCTCAAATAATATTGACACAGAAATTTACTACAGCGGTAGGCAAAATAACAAAAAAAATTTGTAAAAAAAATGGGCGTTATTGGAAAAAAGGGTGTGGCAATAATTAAAAAACACTGTATCTCGAATACTATTGACACTAGGATACTAAAATTTTGTACAGAGGTAGGAACAAGTATAAAAAGTTGCTGCTAATAATGTGGGCGGTATTCGATAAATGGGCGTGTCATTTTAAGAAAAACATTGTATCTCAGTACATATTGACACTACGATACTGACATTTACAGCCAAAATGCATGCTTCGGTACAATTATAAAAAAATTACGGTCAATAAAGTCGACGTAATTCGACAAAGAGGTGTGGCAATATTAGAAAAACTCTGTACAAAAGGTGAATTATTATAAGGTATGATCAATAAAGTACATAGGCGGGATTTGAAATAAGGCGTGACACTTTAATAAAAATTGTAAAAAGGCAGAAATTACAATTTTTAAAAAAAATTAACAAACCAGAAATTAGTAAAACTTAATTTTTAATAATAAAGTTTTATATTTGAAATTTCCCTCAATAATTCTTGCAAATATTTTAAAAAATTTAAAAGAGTAAAGAATAAGAATCGACAGAAAAAAAGTATTTTCAAAATTATGAGCTTAAATAATTGTGTTTACGTAGTTTTCAAAATTCTCTAAAAAGGAAAAAATAAAAACTTTTTAACAAAAAAAAACCTACTTCAAAATCACTACAAAGTAAAAAATAATTTTAAATTACCTTTCCTATTAATCGAGGTACAATTTGATAATTTATTTATTTACATTATTATATTGGAAATCTTATTATTTTAAGTTTTCCTTATTTGTTTTATTTTTATCATAAATATATTATTTTTTTTTTAGAACTTGATGATAAATATAAGAGTTTAAAGAACTTGAAGAGCGACTTCGTACTTACACCGACAGCCTCTTCACTCGACTTGTCAGCAGATTGGAAAGCGAGGTGCGCTCCATAAATAATCAACTCAGTGAGAGTAACTCAAAAATTTACTCTCTTGAGTTTCAACTGAGCGCACTCACTACCCGCTGCGATCAACTAGCGCTGCAACTGAATGAAAGCAGTGCCAACAACAACATCAATAATAATTGCAGCAACAACAGCGTCGATCACTCCACTGATGCCGTTCTCTTTGGCTTACCTTTTCTTGAAGAAGAGAATCTGAAGAGCAGCTTTAATTTGATTTGCCGATCTTTGGTCTTTCAATCGCCACCAGTAAGAGATATTTTCAGAGTGATCCAAAAACATAACAAAAGCTCTGTGGTGATCGTAAAGTTCTATACACCATTTGATAGGAATAGAGTTCTCAAAGCTTTTGGTGAATATCGTCGCCAGTAAAAAAAAGCTGTCAACCTAAGAGACGCTGGTTTTGATTCAGACAACAATGTGTACCTGCATGAGAGTGTATCAGCTGACACCCGAAGAGTACTTCAAGCTGCAATTGTCTGCAAGCGTAACAAAAGCATATTTAATGTGTTTACGCTTCGTGGTAATGTATTCGTCAGAATGCATAAAAATGGGGAGAGGATACGCGTCAACACCGTTGAAGATGTGCAGAACCTTGCTAGAGCTACTACTAATGTTGCTGTTAACGCTGATTAAGCTATTTATATATTTATTTACATGTATATTTACTTTTATTTTTCACTTCCAGTTTGGTTTAATTTTCATATCTTTTTTGTTACTACTTTTTTTGATCTCATTTTCTGCAGCTTCTTTTCACCTAATCTTGTTTTTATTTTCTATTATTTGCTCTACCTACTTCTCTTCTTATTCAATTACTAACTTTTTTGCTTGTTGTTGTTTTTTTATTCTTTTTTATGACGGATATTGTATCTGGCTCTAACGATATTGTGCATTTCAACGCGAGAAGCCTTAACGACGTTAAACTTGACTATGTCCGACATTGTTTCGGGAACTCTGCCGTTGATGTCATTTGTGTTTCCGAGACATGGTTTCGGGCAGACATAAGTGACCATTGTTTGAATATAAATAATTTTAAGTTATGGTGAAATGATCGGACGAACAAAAAAGGCGGGGGTGTTGCAATATATTGTAAAAAGAATTTAAATGTTAAAGTGTTGGGAATGTCGAGCGGACTTGAGGTAGAATTTCTTAATATTGAGATTTATAGTAATTCTGTTAAAGTTTTCTTGTCGTGTGTTTATAACCCGTATCGTAGCTGTTGTATGGATGAATTGTTTAGATCTTTGTCTAATTGTGCAATTGATTATGACCATTTTGTTATGTGTGGTGACTTTAATATTAATATGTTAATCAAAGATAACCTCGTTAGCCAATTTGTTGATAAGCTGACGGAAGTTGGACTACAAACATTAAATAATTGTATGCCCACGCGCTTTGCAAATAATGCCTCCCCGAGTCTTTTAGATATTTTCGTAATTTCTGATGTATCCTCTGTTTTGTTGTTTGACCAATTATCGTTCATTTCTGACCATGATTTTCTTTTTTGTGCCTTGAATGTTAATTTTTCACCTGTTGTCAATCATGAAACTTTCACTTTCAGAGACTACAAATCTATCGATTATAGGTCTCTGTTTTATGACTTGTCCACTGTTAATTGGTCTGACTGTTAGATGCTGAGTTCAGTTGATGAGAAGCTTAACTACTTTATAAATAAAATACATGCGCTGTTTGAGGCGCATGTTCCGTTAATTACTCGCCGAGTTTCCAACAGAAGTTGAACTTGGTTCACAAGAAATGTTATGTTAGCCATTAAATGACGTAATAGATACTACAATCGTTGGAAAAGAAATCCAACTGCATCTAATTGGGAACATTACAAAAAAGTAAGAAATGATGCTAACTCAACTGTTAGAGTTTCTAAACGCCACTTTTTTATGAGCAAGCTAAATACAACACTGCCCTCTAAAAAATTATGGAACAATTTAAGGCAGGCTGGGGTCTGTAATGTTAAACCTGATAACTGTTGTATCGATCCAGATATCTCCAATTTGATGTCTCCTTCAAATTTGTCTTCCAATTTGTCAAATACTTCATCTCCTGTTACTCTGTCTAATTTTGAATTTGTTGCTGTTGGTGAGAGTGAAGTCTCTCGCTACGTTAATAAATTAAAATCAAATGCCGTGGTTGAAGATGGAATTTGTATAAAGTTTATCAAAATAATTTTACCTCACATTATTTCCCCATTAACGCACATTCTGAATCACTGCTTCACTAGCTCCTGCTTCCCTAATATTTGGAAAGCAGCGACAATTATCCCTATTGCTAAAAAAACCAATGCACGTGATCTGTCTGACTTCCGTCCCATTAGTCTGCTATCAGCTTTGCTTAAAGTTCTTGAATCTCTCATGTCAGCGCAAATCTCGGAACACATTGAAAAATATGACCTCATGTCCCCTCTTCAATCCGGTTTTCGTCCTGGCCACAGTTGCGCTACAGCTATATTAAAGATTTTGGATGACGTCAGAGTGACATATGATTTAGGGCACATAAATCTACTCTGCCTTCTAGATTTTTCCAAGGCATTTGACTCTGTCGACCATAGCATTTTATGTCAGAAACTTACAGATAACTTTAATTTTTCTATCTCTGCTGTCCGTCTGTTACACAGTTACCTTGGAGGAAGGTCTCAAAGGGTAAGGGTGGGTTGCAGTCTGTCCGCTTTCCGTTACTTAACCTGTGGAGTTCCACAAGGCTCTGTGCTTGGTCCGCTTCTTTTTACAATGTTTATTAATGATATATTTAGCAAATGCCAACATGTAACCATGCATGCATATGCTGATGATATTCAACTGTACTTGTCCAGACCTATTAACCGTGTTGATGATTTATGTAGTAAGATGAATGAGGACTTAATAATAATAACAGATTGGGCGTAATCTAATAATCTTCGGCTCAACCCCATCAAATCATATGTCTTGCCTATTTATAAATCTCGTTACTTTTTTTCTAATATACCCTCACTTTATCTTAATGATGTCGAGCTAAATTTTGTTGATAAAGTTAAAAATCTTGGGTATCATATTAACTCCTCTCTTTCCTGTGAAAATCATATTAATTCAGTTGTGTGTAAAGTCTACCATGTCCTTCGGAACTTAAGGTGGTCTGCGTCGTTTGTACCTATGGACACTAGAAAAAAGTTAGTCCAGCAACTCATAATGCCAATCATATCTTACGCAGATATTGTATATGGTAAACTTGATTCCAGATCAAAAATTAAGTTGCAATGCGCTTTTAATAATGCTGTTAGGTATGTTTATGGTATTAGAAAGTTTGATCGGATTAGTCATCTGAGTAATCAAATACTGGGTTGCAATATTATGAACTATATTTATGCTAGAAATTGTATTTTCTTACATAACCTGTTATATTCTAAATCACCTGCATATCTTTTTGATAAGCTTCAATTTTGCAGATCAAATAGAAATTTCAATCTCAAAATCCCTGTTTATAATTATCTGAACTCTTACAGATTATTCTTCGTAAACGCCATCAGATTATGGAATTCGTTGCCTACAGGAATTAAAAATATTTCTAATAAACAAACCTTCAAGCATAAAATGTTTGAATACTTTTCCTAATACTCTCTCTCTCCTTAATAACTTTTTTATTCTTTCTTTTCTTAATTTTTCAATCTCTTATAAGTCTAACTATAATTAAGTCTCGATTTATGTTTGTCTGATTATTATGTTACTGATGTTTACTATTCATATCCATAGTTCGTTAAATTGTTTGTTTTTATTTTTTGATTACTGATAACTTAATTTATTTCAATTTTTAAACTTAAATTTATCAAGTCAGTTGTATAATTTATAATGTTAGTGATGTTTACTTTTTATATCCATAGTTCGTTAAATTGTGTTTTTATTTTTTGATTACTGATAACTTAATTTATTTCTATATTTTAACTTCTATTTTTCTAGTCAGTTGTATAATTTATACTTGCTTGTTGACAATATGTTTATATTTTATATTGTGCATTTAAAAGACTGTGTCTTACATGCAAACATTACTCTTAATAAATGAAATGAAATGAAAAAATGATTATAAAAGCTTCGAAGTCGCATATGCTTGTGGTGGGCGTGTTAGAGAACGGATTCCAAAAAATTTTAACAGAGCAATAATAACATATGCCTCAACTTGGCGAGGCCAGCATTATCCATGTCGAAATCGTCTCAAGTCGACTCAAAACCTCCGCGTGGTGTCTCCTGGAAACGTCAAAAACTATCGCCCGATAAACTTTGGCGGCTAATTTGAGCGGCGGGCTTCCCCTTTGGCCATCAAGCAAAGGTTGTGCGTTGGGTTTGAAGCCCACCACATAAAAAAAGATTTCAATGAAACGAAAAAGAATAAATGAAAGAATGATCCCCAAATCTGATGACGACTACCGCAAACGAAAAACTGATAATGATTTACGGATATGCACCTGGAATGTCCGGACCCTAAATTGGGATGGTGCCTCTATCCAACTGATTGATATCTTGGAAAGATATAATTCTGATATCACTGCAATCCAAGAAATGCGATGGAAGGGACAGGGTTGCTTACGGCAAGCATCCTGTGATATCTACTACAGCGGCCATGTGGAGAAGCACGAGTTTGGATGCGGATTTGTAGTTGGCAAGAGAATACGGCATCATGTCCTGCGATTCACTCCTGTGAACGAACGGCTTGCCATAATCCGCTTCAAGGCTAAATTTTTTAACATAAGCCTAATATGTGCGCACGCTCCGACAGAAGAAAAAGATGACGAGACCAAAGAAAGTTTTTACGAGTGCCTTGAAGATGCATACGAGCGCTGCCCCCGTCATGACATAAAAATCGTGCTTGGTGACTTCAACGCCAAGGTGGGTAAGGAAAACATATTTGGTCCAACAGTCGGAAAGTTCAGCCTCCACGACAACACATCCGATAACGGAATGAGGTTGATTGACTTCGCCGCAGCACGAAACATGGTCGTAAGTAGCACTAGATTCAAGCATCTCAATATTCATAAGGCCACCTGGCTGTCCCCTGATCAAAAAACATGCAACCAAATTGATCACGTTTTGATTGACGGAAGGCACTCTTCCAGTGTACTAGACGTACGCACGATTCGTGGTGCTAACATAGACTCGGATCATTATCTTGTCGCAGCCAAGATCCGCACACGTCTGTGCGCAGCTAAGAATGCTCGCAATCCTACACTTAGAAAGCTAGACGTCGACAAGCTGCAGTCAAAACGGACGGCCGAAGCCTTCGCTACTCGACTCTCACTCCTGCTTCAAGAAAGCACTCCTCCGATCGACGATATATGCGGACAGTGGACGCACATATCCCACTCTATGCGTACGGCTGCCGAAGAGGTGATAGGCTACCATCGCCCTCGCCGAAACCAGTGGCACGACCAGGAGTGTCGCGACGCCACTGCAGAGAAGGACACCGCCTACAAAGCCACCCTGCAGTCGGTTGTAACGCGTGCTGTTATGGAGCGATACCGAGAGAAGAGGAGGGAAGAGAGACGCATTTTCAGGCGAAAAAAACGAGAGGCGGAAATGCGTGAGTGCGAGAAAATTGAGATGCATGGCGACAGGAATGAGACTCGAAAATTTTTCGAAAAAATAAGACGCCTGGCCGATGGTTTTAAGACCGGAGCCTCTTCCTGCAAGGACGAGAATGGGAATCTAGTGACAGATATCCAGAGTACACTGATATTATGGAGGGAGCACTTCTCTAGTCTTTTAAATGGCGACGCTGACAACAATCCCGCCAGTGGAGATGATATCCCGGAAACCCCAATCATGGATGACAGCGTTGAAGTTCCGCTGCCCGACTATAACGAGGTCTTAACAGCTATAGCTCGGCTTAAAAACAACAAAGCCGCAGGAGCCGATGGTCTACCGGCTGAGCTGTTTAAGACCGGTGGCGAAGCTCTGTTTAAATGCATTCACAGACTTCTATGCAGAATATGGTCGGAAGAATGCATTCCAGATGATTGGAACCTCAGTGTGCTCTGCCCAATCCACGAGAAAGGCGATCCCACCATTTGCGCCAACTACCGTGGGATTAGCCTTCTTAATATCGCATATAAGGTCCTGTCGAGCGTATTGTGTGAAAGACTAAAGCCCATCGTCAACCAACTGATTGGACCTTATCAGTGTGGCTTTAGACCTGGAAAGTCCACCATTGACCAGATCTTCACGCTCCGACAAATCATGGAAAAGACCCTCGAAAAACAAATCGACACACACCATCTTTTTGTCGATTTCAAAGCCGCCTTCGACAGTCCAATAAGGAGTCACCTATATGCCATCATGTCTGAATTTGGTATTCCTGCGAAGCTAATACGTCTTTGCAGGATGACACTGAACAACACCAGCAGTGCAGTGAAAATCGGGAAGGACCTCTCCCTTCCGTTCGATACCAAGCGAGGTTTCAGACAAGGTGATTCCTTATCGTGCGACTTCTTTAATATAGTAATGGAGAAGATCATCCAAGCTGCTGACCTGAGACGCAGCGGCACAATTTTCTATAAGAGTGTTATGCTGCTGGCGTATGCAGATGATATTGACATCATTGGCCACAATACGCGCGAAGTCAGTGCAGCATTCTCCAGGCTAGAAAAAGAGTCGAGTCGAATGGGTCTTGCAGTGAACGCAGATAAAACGAAGTATCTTGTGTCAACAAACAAACAGTCCCAGCGTCTTGGAAACCACGTCACTGTTGACAACACCTCCTTTGAGGTAGTGAAGGACTTTGTTTACCTGGGATCCAGTATTAACTCCTCCAACAATATCAGTATTGAGATTTAACGAAGGATAACTCTTGCCAACAGGTGTTACTTTCCGCTCAGTAGGCAATTGAGAAGCAGAGCTCTTTCTCGACGAACAAAACTGACGCTCTATAAGTCAATAATCATGCCCGTCCTACTATACGCATCACAAACCTGGACGATGAGCAGCTCTGATGAAAGGACTTTGGGAGCGTTCGAGAGAAAAATCCTTCGCAAGATCTATGGTCCAATCTGCGTCAATGGCGAGTACCGAATACGATGGAACCACGAGCTGTATGAGCTATATGCCGACATCGATATAGTCAAGCGTATTAAAATAGAGCGGCTTCGCTGGCTAGGTCATGTCGAGAGAATGAACGACGAAGCTCCAGCGAAAAAAATATTGGATTCGGTACCCAGCGGTGGCCAACGCAGACGAGGAAGACCGCATCTCCGTTGGAAAGACCAGGCATTGGATAACCTGACAACGCTTGGAATTTCCAACTGGCGCCAGCAAGCACACGACAAAAGAGGCTGGCGAAAATTCTTAGACGAGGCCAAAACCGACCAACGGTTGTAAGCGCCATCTAAGTAAGTAAGTAATAATAACATATGGGCCAAGTTATTATTACTGCCACAAAAAAATTAGTTTTGAACTCGGTGAACGTTTCGTAATTAAACTTTGCACGTTTTGACTATTTAGCTGCGTTCGATGATTGCTCTAGATTAATATTTCTCACTCCAGATCAGCAAAAAGTGTTCGTTGAGCACCTTTTTCTGCTCTTATCTACCCTTTCTTGCTCATGATTTTTGTTTTTTGAAGCTGCTCTCAATAACGCTCTCTGCTCTTTTGCTTATATTTTTTGTGGTGTAATTGAGAGCAGCAAATAAATAAATCATATGTTTTGGTTTTTGTTGAAAAATTCGAAAGTTTTAAAAATGGAAAATGTATTAAATAGGGGGTTTTCTTATAAATTAAAACTGTTTAATGAATAATAGTATTTTTTCAAACATATTCCATCATTTGATTACTTTTGACAGTGGCTTACTAAAGCTAGATATTTTCTTTCTTTCAAATATCTGCTCTAACCTGGCTTAAAATTATTTTCGATGACTTAAGCCAATGGCTCAAAAATAAAATGTACGTGCTGAGAATATGGACAATATTGTTGTCTTGAATTATACTGCCGAAAAGGTAATAAATGTTATTAATGGTAATTGTTGTAAGAATTACAAGTAAATTTTTGCTTACTTAAATGTTAATAAAAAACATCCAATTAATACGTCGTAAAAATTACGTTATTGAGCGGTTCGGAGGTTGAGAACTTTCTGAACTTTTATTCATCTTTTGTGGTCATATCTCATCCAAAATTCAGAATCTGGCCTTGTAGATAGGTTCTGGAATATGCTAAGAACAAGTATGGAAGACAGAACCCATAAAATGTACGTTAGGGTGTATCGAATAACATTTTTTTCACATCAATTTCAAAATCTTATATTCATTATTTTGAAAAATTTAAAAAATTACGTTCTAGTATACATGTCTCTAAAACAGGAGAATGTATATGCAAAAATATTGAAAATTATTAATTCATAAAATTAAGGAAAACGCCAACGATATAATCGATGCCATCAAAATTTAGACTAAATGGTTACAATCCAAAGGTTTGTGCTATCTCGAGAATAACTTTCGCTTCGAATATCCTTCATACAGGATACTGTGTGTAGAAATCGTGAGTACAATCGTGTTCGGAAAAATATTGTTAGCCAAACTGTATTTAAATTTTTGCTTTAAGACATTTGTAGTTTTTCTAACAAAAATCGAAGCATTTTAAGATCGTTATCTTTAACTGTTTTTCTCAAAAAAAAATTTTTCCTTACGCAGATCTTGACCAGATCTTGACAACCACATGCAACTTTTGAAACCTTTTAGAACACTATCTAAATTTTTCGATACGCCCTAATGTACATGTATACTTAAAAGCTTACCTTAAGAGCTCTACGAATATCGTTAATAGAAACATATCCCTTATTATCTTTATCAATTATCTGAAATCGTTTTATGTATGTTTGAATTTCATCCTTGGACAATTTAATTGGTATTTTTTCTTTCGATGCTCTGTTCACAGTATGACCCATTTCGTTAGCAAGAAACTCGGTTGCAGTTTTTATTTGTTTCTAAAAATAAAAAAATTTATATTAATGTATATGTTACAAAAATTATATGTATCTACACTACGAACGCACAACACTTTTGAACCAATACTTGGATTTGAAACTGGATCTTTTTTAAAAGAATTTTAAAAAAGAAAAAAATTTATATCTATATGAAACTTTTTACGTACATTATTAAACCTATTGTTTACATTTAGATTTTTTTGGGAATTTTCGAGCTGTTTTCGGATGCTGCTATTTTTTTTTTTTTTTTTAAATATTATTCAGTTTATTTTATTTCGTTAAACAGCCGTTTAAAAATCTCTTACAGAACTCTTTACATTAAACACAAAATAGTACATGCTTCCGAAGAATATACAATACCATCTGGTAACGCGTTGCTGACTCAGAATTGTGGAAATTATTAGGTCCATAAATTTCAAAATAGAACAAAACTCTTACAGCAATTGGGGACATATTTTGTTTTTGAAATTACGCCAATACAATATTAAGGGCCTTATTTCATTTTTTTGTGGTGTTATTTCACCGCATCTGGGTATTATTTCGTGAGGTCTTATGTTGCTATGAAAGTAAACCCCATTTTTGGGACCTTATTTCGTTTTGATATTGGGGCCTTATTTCCCGGGGCCTTATTTCACAGAGCCAAATAATCGTAAACTAAAATTCGCTTCTAAAGTTATATTACAACAAAATGTTAGAACCTAGATGGACACGTGATAAAGAAGTAAACAAAAAGCCAACAACAAAATCTTTGCAGAATCAATGCAGTCAATTTTTTTAAATTATGCAACTAGCAAAAGAGTAGAAAAACACTGCTTTGAACAAGTGAAAAGATTTTCGGTAATTCCGTTTTGGTTTTGCTGCAGTTGAGCTTATTAGCTTTCAAAGTTTGTAGACTGCATGAACCATAGAGACTACTGATGAGTCGGAGTAGCGTCCGACGAAGAATATTGTTGTTGTAGCAACTTGTTTGGCTTCACAAATTATTTGGCATCAATCTCTTAATATAATTCTTGAAAAATATGATTTTAAGAATTATAAACTAAAATAAACAAAATGCCAAAATTTTTTAAGCCATGTAAACTGGTGCGAGCATAACCTACGAAAACATTACAAAAATTATATGCGCAAGCTGGAGAGATTGGATTCATTGATGAAACCATCAACATCAGCAATTGTTAAGACGAATGGCAAAGGACCAAGGCGACTGCTTTTATAAGAGTTATAAGAATAAACTAAAATAAACAATTAAAATGCCACAATTTTTTAAGTCGTGTAAACTGGTGCGAGCACGACCTAAGAAAACATTATAAGAATTATATGCGCAAGCTGGAAAGATTGGATTCATTGACGATACCATCAACATAAGCAATTTTTAAGACGAAAAGCAAATGACCAAGGTGACTGCCTTGTGGGACACCAGACGTAGCTGTAAAAGATTTTGAATTGGAAAATCTAAAGACATTATAACTGTGTTCTTCAAGATAAGATTTAATCCATGTTATAAACAGATGTGGAAAACCAACGGCTTTAAGCATAAGAAAGATGATAGAGTGTGAGATTTTGTGAAAAGCTGAACTGAAGTGAGTGGAAACTGCACCAACTTCCTATCCACTTCCAACAAGCCATGTTGACTAGGAGGAAAGATAGATTTGCAATGGAAGAAGAGAACGTCTTAGATAATACTTTCAAAAATTTTGGGAGTAAATGACAGTTTTGCAATAGGTCTCTAATTATTTCTAGGTTCTTTTTTATGCAAAGGTATTAGTCGAGTTCTTCCATTACTTTGGAAAAACTGAGTTAGAAATAAAAAGTTGAAAGAGAGTAAAAAGGGGATGATGGCGAGGCCAGCATTATCCATGTCGAAATCGTCTCAAGTCGACACAAACCTCCGCGTGGTCGCCCGATAGTCTTGGTGGCTAATTTGAGCAGTGGGCTTCCTTTGGTCATCAAGCAACGGTTGTGCGTTGGGTTTGAAGCCCACCACGTAAAAAAATATTTCAATGAAACGAAAAAGAATAAATGAAAGGCTGATTCACAAATCTGATGACAACTCCCGCAAATGAAAACTGATAATGATTTACGGATATGCACCTGGAATGTCCAGGCCCTATATTGGGATGGTGGCTCTATCCAACTGCTTGATATCTTGGAAAGTTATAGAAAGATTTTACGAGCGCATTGATGACGCATATGAGTGCTGCTCCCGTCATGACATAAAAATCGTACTTGGTGACTTCAACGCCAAGGTGGGTAAGAAAAACACATTTGATCCAACAGTCGGAAAGTTCAGCCCAACACATTCCACAACGGAATGAGGCTGATTGACTTCGCCGCAGCACGAAACATGGTCATAAGTTGCAATAGATTAAAGCATCTCAATATTCATAAGGCCACCTATCTGTCCCCTGATCAAACAACATGCAACCAAATTGATCATGTTTTGATTGACTGAAGGCACTACTCCAGTGTACTAGACGTACGCACGATCCGTGGGGCTAACATAGACTCGGATCATTATCTTGTTGCAGCAAAGATCCGCACACGTCTTTGCGCAACACAGAATAATCGCAATCCTACACAAAGAAAGCTAGACGTCGACAAGCTGCAGTCAAAACGGGCATTCGAAGCCTTCGCTACTCGACTCTCACTCCTTTTTCAAGAAAGCACTCCTCCGATCAACGATATATGCGTTTAGTGGACGCACATATCTCATTCTATGCGTACAACTACCGAAGAGGTGATAGGCTATCACCACCCTCGCCGAAACCATTGGCACGACCAAGAGTGTCACGACAACACTGCAGAGAAGGACGCCACCTACAAAGCCACCCTGCAGTTGGTTGTAACGCCTGTGGCTATGGAAGCATACCAAGAGAAGGGAAGGGAAGAGAGACGAATGTTCAGGAGAAAAAAACGAGAGGCAGAAATGCGTGAGTGCGAGAAAATTGAGATGCATGGCAGCAGGGATAAGACTCGAAGCTTTTTTAACAAGCTTCTATGCAGTACATGTTCGGAAGAATTCATTCCAGATGATTGGATCCTCAGTTTGCTCTGCCCAAGCCACAAGACAGGCGATCCCACCATTTGCGCCAATTACCGTAGATAAACCTTCTTAATATCGCATATAAGGTTCTGTCGAGCATATAATGTGAAAGACTGAAGCCCATCGTCAAGCAATTGACTCGACCATATTAGTGTGGCTTCAAATCTGGAAAGTACACCATACACCAAATCTTTTCGCTGCGACAAATCTTGGAGAATTTGGTTTTCCATTAAAGTTAATACGTCTATCCAGGATGACACTGATTCACAGCAGCGCAGTGAAAATCTGGAAGGACCTCTCCCCTCCGTTCGATACCAAGCGAGGTTTCAGACAAGGAGTATTCGAGAGAAAAATCCTCCGTAAGATCTATGGTCCAATCTGCGCCAATGGCGAGTACCGAATACGATGGAATCACGAGCTGTATAGGCTATATGCCGACATCAATTTAATGAAGCGTATTAAAATTGAGCTGCTTCGCTGGCTAGATCATGTCGAGGGATTGAACGACGATGCTCCAGTGAAAAAACTATTTGATTCGGCACCCAGCAGCGGTCAACGCCAACGAGGAATACCGTATGTCCGCTGGATCGGTATTTCGTCTGTTATCGTTCATAGTGAACAAACGCCCGAGGAACAATCACCCAAAAATGAAAAATGAAAATTGAAAATGAACAATTGCCCAAAATTGTATTTTGGGTGATTTTTCATTATGAACGATTGCCCAAAAGTTTTTAAATGAATATATCCCAAAATCTTAGTTGAATTAATTATGTTAAAACATTTTTATTACCTGAAATGCTTTTATACCCTGAAATTATTATAAAGTATCAATATTTGAAGTAATTATTGTACAATTTGTTATAATAACCATCAGCACAAAAGTTAATTTGTTAACAAAAAGCAATGACAATGGTAAGAAAAATTAAAATTCTTTTTAAAACATAAAAGTGTTTGCATTAGGTAGTGTTGCCGACAAACATTGACCCAACTTTATCTACAGAGCAACAAGGTAGCAGCTCCGTTTTTTGACGTTTTCCTTTTTCTATTAACAAATTTTCTCCTTGCTTTGCATTCATTCTTTAATCTTTGAACAAGCGAATACTTATCACGCGTTTTGCAAAAAATTATAATATATTGTATTTAATCACTTAATTTAAAGTTTAAAACCCAAGGTAAGCAATTTATGCTTTTTTATATATGTATAACATAAAAATTGTATTGCAGAAATTTAAAGCGCAGCTGAGTCAAATAAACAAACACGCGCTCTTAAATCTTGGATTTTATTTCAAGCAACAATTTCTTTAAATTTCTTGGATAATACAAACGCTTGCTATCCAAGGAAAAACTATTGCAAAGCGCGTTCAATGATGTCAAATTCTGATGAAAACTCCGGCAATTCTTCTGCGATGCATACAGATGACAACGACGAAACTGTTTTCCACAGGCAGACTGCGGTTGAACCTAACCTCAATCTAGAGCAGCCGTCTTCCGCGAATAGCGTGGTCCAATGAATCCACTTCACAACCGCAACACGGAAGCAGCAATTGCAAGCAGCCTGCAGCAGAGACAACTTCTGCAAATGTCATTTGCAAAAAGAAGCAGTACAAACTTCAGCAGCTAGAAGAGCATCTTCGTTTGAGGGAAGAGTTCCTGCGTCAAAAATATAAAATTTTGTGTTCTTGAGACACAGAAGATGAATCTGATCATGAGCTTTCAATAAACACGCCACAGGAAGGTAAATGTCAAAAGTCGGTCAACAAATGTCCAGATAAGCTTCCTTTTCAAAAACAAACCTTTTCGCAGGGCGACCAAACCCTAGCACAGCCGCAGCAAATCAAGCAACCACATTTAATTACCCCAACATCCAGAGCACCCCTCTTCGCTCCCACCAATTATTGGAAACGCGAAACGAAATCGGTAACTTTACATCATTGCAGCTAGCAGCGAGGCAATCCGTGCCTAAAGAGTTACCAGCGTTCAGTGGCGATCCAAGAGAGTGGCCTATTTTGATTAGATCTTTTGATCAGAGTACCCAGTTGACTGGTTACACAAATCATGAAAATTTGCTTCGGCTGCAAAAGTGTTTGCATGGAAAAGCAAGGGATGTCGTACGATGGTGTTTAATGGTGCCAGAGTTGGTTCCAGATATAATCAACACCCTTAAGATGTATTTTGGTCGTCCGAAGTTTATTTTGAAAATTTGAATTGAAAAGGCGCTACAATTTGTGCAAGCCAGCTTACTGATTATTTAAATAATCCAACACTCATGGATGAATTTGTGAGTAAGTTGGCTCCTGACATGATGCTCAACTGGGCGCTGCATTCACAAAACATTAAATCACCGAACTTACAACATCTTTCAGATTTGCTTCACACTATCTTAGAGGCAGCATGTAGAGTAACGACCCCAACCATAGCAGCATCAGATGAGAAGAGAACGCAGCGCAAGGAAGGGCATTTGAACACACCAGGCAATTGAGTCGAACGCCAAAAACTTAAAGACATGTCTGTTGCACAAAGGTGGGATGTTGTAAAAAGTAAAAATTGTGCCGCCAATGCCTCTGCCGGCACCAACGTCGCTGCTGGAGCACTAAGCCTTGCGGCGTAGATGGATGCGTAATAAAACACAATATGCTGCTCCATAATTCAATTGCTCCGCATGAACAAAAAGGCGTGGCACATGGTACTACGCAAGTTGCAGTAGCAACTGGTATTTCGCATTGCGCAGCAAATAACCACCGCACAGAGAGTGAAGAAACAAAATCTTATTTTAGAATTTTACCAGTGCAGCTTTATGGCAAATCAAAAGTCATCTCAACATATGCTTTCAAGGACGACGGTTCATCTTTAACTCTTATTGAGGAAAATTTAGCTGATGAATTGAATGAAACAGGTACGTCCGAGCCGTTGTGTATTCATTGGACAGGAGATGTGACACGCTATGAAGAGAGTTCTAGAAAAATCGATTTAAAAATATCTGCAGTGACGATGAATGTACAAGTTTTTCCATTGTGTAATGTTCATACTGTAAGAAACATGAATATGGCAGCTGAATCTATGGCAGTATCAGAAGTTAAGACCAGATTCCCGTACCTGAGCGATATACCTCTCCAAGGCTACAAAGGCGCGGTGCCTACGTTGATCATCGGGATAAACAATTCTAGCATAATTGCATCTCTTAAAATTCGCGAAGGTGGTTGGAACCAGCCAGTTGCGACCAAAACCAGGTAAGGGTGGACCCTTGTTGGTGGCGGCCAGTCGCCTCGTATGCGTGGAAGTCTAAATCTGCATAGGTGCAGCTGCAAAAATGGTGATGATATTCACGTGATGCTGAAAAATTATATGTCTGAAGAAAATATTGGCATAACTGGCCCACACAGTAGCTCCATGTCCATAGACGAAAGACGCGCGATAGAAATTCTTGATAAGACTTGGCAGCTTAAAGAGAATAGATACAGCGTAGGTTTATTACGGAAAGATGGTGTGATTGAGTTACCTGATAGCTTGTCAACTGCTCTCCGACGCATGCACTGCCTCACACGTAAAATGGATACAAATGCTCATCTATCCTTCGAATTAAATCAACAAATTCAAAATTTAATTTAAAAGGGGTATGCAATTCGCCTGCATGAAAATGCAATTAAAGAGAAAGGTGGTAAGATATGGTATCTACACATTTTCATCGTCCGTAATCCACATAAGCCTAACAAAATTAGACTAGTATGGGTTGCGGCTGCTAGAACTCAAGGCAATGCATTAAATGATTTTTTGTTAAAGGGTCCAGATCTGCTCATCTTAAAATTTTATTTAATTTTAGAATGAAACGCTTTGCTATCTGTGGAGACATAGCCGAAAGCCGAAATGTTTCACCGCATAATGGTGAAGGAGCTGGACGCAGATGCACAACGCTTTCTCTGGTGGGATGCGAACGAAAAATGTATAAATGAATACAAACTCAATGTTTTAAGTTTTGGTGCATGATGCTCGACCTGTATCGCTCATTATGAGCGCGACAAGAATGCAAAAACGCATACGGCTATGCATCCCAAGGCATCACACGCAATCGTTAAACACCATTACGTCGACGATTTCATCGATTCGGCGCAAACAGTTGAAGAAGCTATAGATCTCGCAAAATCTGTGCGCGAAATTCATGCAAAGGGTGGATTTCACATTAGGAACTGGTCCTCGAACTCGCAAGCCATTCTAGAAGCACTGGGCGAGAGCAGTAAAAATCAGACCTGGGCAAAATGCATTAATTTTACATTACCATTAAATTAATAAAAATTTAATGTCATGTAAAAATAATTTCATTACCATTAAATTTTGCAATTTTAATGCATTGTTTTTTACATTAAATTATTTTCTCATCAAAATAATGCATTAATTTTCCATTAGCATTAAATTGTATGGCAAATAATGCATTGATTTTACATTATCATTAAAACGCACTGTAAATAATGCATTATTATTGCATTACCATTAACAACCTATCAAACCAATTTTGATGAAAGGTATTTTAACTAATAAAAATCTGCTATGGAGTCATTCCAGGTGGGTCATTGGAACTTTAATGGATGACTGGTACATTTGGACAAAAATGGATGATTCTATGGCCAATTGGATGCAATGGGATTATCTCAGGTCATAGGCGGTTCGTTGGAACTGTTTTGGGTTCCATGGAACATTTGGACAAAAATGGGTGATTCTATGGCCAATCGGGTGCAATGGGATTATCTGAGGTCACAGCCGGGTTATTGGCAATTTTATGGGTTCAATGGAACATTTGGACCAAAATGGATGGTTCTATGGCCAATCGGATGAAATGGGATTATCTGAGGTCACAGACGGGTCATTGGCACTTTTATGGGTTCAATGGAACATTTGGACCAAAATGGATGATTCTATGGCCAATCGGATGAAATGGGATTATCTGAGGTCACAGACGGGTCATTGGCACTTTTATGGGTTCAATGGAACATTTGGACCAAAATGGATGATTCTATGGCCAATCGGATGAAATGCGATTATCTGAGGTCACAGACGGGTCATTGGCACTTTTATGGGTTCAATGGAACATTTGGACCAAAATGGATGATTCTATGGCCAATCGGATGAAATGGGATTATCTGAGGTCACAGACGGGTCATTGGCACTTTTATGGGTTCAATGGGACATTTGGACCAAAATGGATGATTCTATGGCCAATCGGATGAAATGGGATTATCTGAGGTCACAGACGGGTCATTGGCACTTTTATGGGTTCAAAGGAACATTTGGACCAAAATGGATGATTCTATGGCCAATCGGATGAAATGGGATTATCTGAGGTCACAGACGGGTCATTGGCACTTTTATGGGTTCAATGGAACATTTGGACCAAAATGGATGATTCTATGGCCAATCGGATGAAATGGGATTATCTGAGGTCACAGACGGGTCATTGGCACTTTTATGGGTTCAATGGAACATTTGGACCAAAATGGATGATTCTATGGCCAATCGGATGAAATGGGATTATCTGAGGTCACAGACGGGTCATTGGCACTTTTATGGGTTCAATGGAACATTTGGACCAAAATGGATGATTCTATGGCCAATCGGATGAAATGGGATTATCTGAGGTCACAGACGGGTCATTGGCACTTTTATGGGTTCAATGGGACATTTGGACCAAAATGGATGATTCTATGGCCAATCGGATGAAATGGGATTATCTGAGGTTACAGATGGGTCATTGGAACTTTTATGGGTTCCATGAAGCATTTGGACAAAATTGGATGATTCTATGGCCAATCGTAAGCAATATAAGCCACTGCTAAAATTGTATTTACAAAATAAAAGTATAAGCAGAAAAGACCTCCGAAATGTTAGTTTAGCAGAATTTCGCGTGATAAGGCAAAGAGTCAAAAAGAAATGAAACATGCTTCGTTCTTCAGAACGGAACGAGGAATGAAGCATGTGTGACTTCTCGGTCACTTTCTCTCGGGAAGTTCGAAAACTTATCACTTTGGAGTTCTTTCGATTGTATGTTTTTGATACATAGTCCCCTTGTACACTAGTCAAGAAATGAAAGCAATTTTTCGAGTTCGAAAAACTTGCCAGTACACTTGACTGTGTACCGTCAACTTTTTCCTCTTTCGTCGCTTCCTATTTGCGGCAAATTGGCCTACAAGCTCAGAAAATTGACTTCAATTCTTGACTAATGTAAAAGGGGTAATACATATACATACAGTGGTGGAAAAAAAAAATAGAAACAGTTTCTATTGTAGTGCTTAGTGTCGAAATATAAATAGAAAAACCAACTTCAGAAGAACTATCACAACTGTATGCTATGGCATAGTTAATGGTTCATATGTCACTAAATTAGATATAGGCTAAAGATATGCAAACCCTTTTAAAAGCTGTGGTTTCGCTTGAGGGGAAAAGCACCAACCTTATAAAAGAGAAATTAAATTTTTCTACAATGCCGCCAGTTAATCCATATGAAATTAAGTTTGAGAAGAGCTTATGAATTAATTGAATTTGAATTTTTCCTAAAACTAAAAATTTTAAACCAAAATTATCTCTTATGTATTCCTCCAATAGCAATTGTCTTGAAAAATAGAGCTATAATTTAAAAGATTCCACTTTCCGAGCAAAACTCAGTCGAATTTCAACGGTTTTAAATTTTTTTTTAACTTAATATTTGTTATATATTCTTTGAAATGTGTTATCAATCAAGATAAGTCTCTTTCCAGAAGTATTTTTAATTCATTTTCTTAATATTGTCCTAAATTATTCAAAGTGTATTTTACGAAACGTCAAGAAAGAGAAAAAACTCTGAAATTAAAAGTTTTAATAATTTATGTCCAAATGTTCCATTGAACCCATAAAAGTGCCAATGACCCGTCTGTGACCTCAGATAATCCCATTTCATGTGATTGGCCATAGAACCATCCATTTTGGTCCAAATGTTCCATTGAACCCATAAAAGTGCCAATGACCCATCTGTGACCTCAGATAATCCCATTTCATCCGATTGGCCATAGAATCATCCATTTTGGTCCAAATGTTCCATTGAACCCATAAAAGTGCCAATGACCCGTCTGTGACCTCAGATAATCCCATTTCATCCGATTGGCCATAGAATCATCCATTTTGGTCCAAATGTTCCATTGAACCCATAAAAGTGCCAATTACCCGTCTGTGACCTCAGATAATCCCATTGCATCCGATTGGCCATAGAATCATCCATTTTGGTCCAAATGTTCCATTGAACCCATAAAAGTGCCAATGACCCGTCTGTGACCTCAGATAATCCCATTTCATCCGATTGGCCATAGAATCATCCATTTTGGTCCAAATGTTCCATTGAACCCATAAAAGTGCCAATGACCCGTCTGTGACCTCAGATAATCCCATTTCATCCGATTGGCCATAGAACCATCCATTTTGGTCCAAATGTACCAGTCATCCATTAAAGTTCCAATGACCCACCTGTCACCTCCATAGTAGATTTGTATTAGTTAAAATACCTTTCATCAAAATTGGTTTGATAGGTTGTGAATGGTTTTAATGATAATGCGTTTTAATGATAATGTAAAATCAATGCATTATTTGCCATACAATTTAATGCTAATGGAAAATTAATGCATTATTTTGATGAGAAAATAATTTAATGTAAAAAACAATGCATTAAAATTGCAAAAGTTAATGGTAATGAAATAAAGTTCCATTATCATTGATTTGTTTTAATGATAAAATTATGGTTAATGCATTACCTCATTTAATGCATTAGTCCCAGGTCTGGTAAAAATACAAGCTGGACTTTTGATAGCAGCGAACAGATTACTCACTTCCAAAAAATCCTAGGCATGTATTGGTAACCAGAGAGAGATGTTTTAAACTATATATTAAAGTTTGTTCGTTTGCGTCGCAGTGTTTTCAGTGCTGATGTTAATCCGACAAAGCGAGAAGTCTTGCAAGTATTGATGTCGATTTTCGATCCATAAGGCTTTGTAGCGTGTATCATGTCTTACTTAAAAATAATTTCACAGGAGATCTGGAAGAGTGGTATCGATTGGGATGAGGAGCTTACTCCGCCATTGTTCGAAAAATGGAGAACTTGGTGCTCATATTTGCCAATGATGAAAAATATAAGCGTGCCACGCTGCTATTCATATAATTTATATGATGAGGAATGTAAAATACAACTACACACTTCCGATTTGATGCGAGTGAAGCGTCTTACGCAGCGGTCTGTTATTTTCGAATTGAATATGGTGAAAAAGTTGAGGTTAAAATAGTGGCATTCAAGTCAAAAGCTCCGCTGCGACCTCTCTCTATTCTCAGACTCAGTTTGTAGCGGCCATTGTATAAAATTGGATACAATACCAGTCAAGCTGGTGGATTGGACTAGATCGACTGTAGCTGTAAAAGAAAGAAATAAGCATGTGGGGCAAAATTTATGTATAAATTTTGGTCTTAACATAACCAAAACATCGAAATCTACTAAAAAAATTCACAAAATAACTTTCTCCGCCGGCGTCTTCTAACAAATTGTAGCATGCGCCAACAAATGGTTCTGCTGTTGTCCAGCAACACTTACTTTCGCTATGATTTTTGGATCATGATCAAAAAGCACAACAAAGCAAATAATTTTTTTTGATCAAACAGCACAACCACTATCATTTTATTCCGCTCTGTTTCTTCTGCGTGGTAGTGATTGTGCTTGTGTTTGAGTAGAAGAGCGGAATTCGAATATAGATTGAGCTCTCTCGAACCGAACAAAAAGGAACCGTTCGTTGAGGTATTTTTACATTCCCTGGACAGAACCCAATGAAGGCTTGGAAGATTAAAGTCCCCCAGAAATATAACGGTGTCAGATGGATCAATAAGATTAAAAAGTGAATCGATTGCGTCTACTGCAAGTTAATAACCATTCACTGGTTGAGAGGGGCGAATATAACAGCAGATAATGAATATGTTTCGTTTTGCAATACAAACTTTGGCACAAAGAAAGTTAAAGTTAGCTGTATGAGAATTTTTTACAAAAGGTGGATCGAAGCGATTGTGAATAGCAGGAAAGACACCACAACCTTAGGTGAAATCGACTTTAACGATTCCATCGTCTCTGAACACCACGAAATCAGACGCTAAGACCTCAGTATCTTTGAAGTCGTGGGTAAGATTCGTTTCTGTTAGGGAAAAAATATCGCAGGGGAGCTAAAGAGAGTTAAGGAACTCTGTAGAGATTTTGGTGCGTAGTCCTCCAACGTTTTTATACTAAAGAGATACAAATATTGGGCTTGGAATAGGGTGTTGATTATGAGTAAACTTGTTAGGAATAATATTTATGTTGCTCTTTACGGGACTTTTGAAGGTAAGAGACTTGTTTTGACTTTACATGAGCACCATATGTGTCAAGATCTTCTTTAACTTGATGGATAGTCAAGCCAAGTTGCTCGTGGAAACTGGTGATTAAATTGCGTAATTCATCGACATCGGTAGGTAAACCTTCTTGATGTATCAAGACTTTGAGGTTTGTCTAGGTTTTGCCTTCTATACATGTACGCATGTAAGCAAGATACAAACGCACTTTGTTTTAGACATTGTTCTCTCTCTTAGGCGAGAGAGAGCATATCTGCTCTCATTGTCAGTGCAAGAGTTCAAAGTTAGTTTCAGTTTTGGTGGTAGAAGAGGGTCGAAAGAAAGAAAGTGGAAAGTGAAAGAAGTGGGGCTGCCAGATTGGTTAGGGGCTGCATTTGTAACTGGAACAGAAGGAGATGGATTTATAGTGTGTGAATAAACATATTTAGGATAGAGTTTGTGAAGTATGTAACTCTCATTTTTATTTGGTGGTGTGTCCGAGTTAGGATTTAGATTAAATGAGACACGTTTTGGGTGAGACGTCTGAAGGGTTTGGTTTGCTCGATTCGAGTAAGAAGATTTTGTATCAATGGAATGATTGATCTCAGGAGTGAAAATCAGAAAGATATTTGTTTTAAAATTCCAATTAGGATCAGAGCTAGGACGGGAATTATATACTTTTTGTCGGAGGGAGTGTTGTTTGGATCAGAAAAAGTAGGGGTTTCTTTATATAAAGTTTTCTAAGGATGAAACTAGACTTAGATTAGAAATACTATTTCTGAAATAGTAATATAGTTTTCTTTTAAAATAGACTTAGACTGTAATTTAGCATTATTACTCTTAGGCAGCCTCCTTGGTTTATCAACCCATGTATATACTTCAGCTTTACCACGATCTAAGCTATATGTATCAGAGAATAGCCAGACAAATTTCGAAAAGGCGTTAATTTTGAAGTTTCTGCTTTTTTTCCTGCGTTTTGTGGACGTTAACTGGCAATCCTTATTTGGAATCATGATTCTGTACTTTTTTAAAGTAGCTTGCATACGCAGAAAACACTCGTTCTGAAAGGCAGACCCTTAACAAACAACGCAGTATTTTTGATAATGTTCCCACTCGACAGCTTTTTATTCTTTTTACCCAATCAGCTGAAGTCCATGTTGTTCCAAAATTATGAACAATTTTACGTGGTGGGAGTTGTGTCTGCAATTTTCTTGTGTGTTTCACAGGGAGAGGTAGGTGAAGGAGGAAGAGACCGAGCTGGAGAAGGTGATAAAGTTGCTTTCAATATTTCCTCCAAGTTAGAAGAGGAGTGACGGCGCGGGAAGTCTGGATTATTGTTTATAGCCTCAGTTACGTATCAGACAACATCAGATATTTCTGCAAGCGCTGCACGAATCGAACATAAGTCAACACTTATTTCGATTATTTTATGACTAGACTGCGGATTTTTATGCAGATAAATTGTTTTCTCAATATTATGTTTCAACGGACCTTACCGTTATATTTCTATATTATATAGAGTACTCTACAGTTTCTTTCAATACGCAATTTATATGCAAGTTATATGCAAGTTATATGTAAGTTATGTCAAGGAATATACAATATATAGAACGCGCATCTCATATAAGCAGACATTTTGTTTGCGGGTCGTAATATCACGACCCGCTCTCCAACATGCAACTTCTTCATACCAGTACATAACAACCCGCTCTCCAGCATTGCAACCCGTTCAAATCAAAACATGACATGCTCTCATATTCCATATCTCAACGAGTTGAGTGCACGCATGAAGTTGCAATCGACGTTTTCGTTGTTATTTAATGTGTTTGATGTGTTCGCTTACAACGTATGGTACTTGAGAGGGGGGTTGGGGTGATCGGGGTGATCGGAGTTGCGTGCTTTTACAATTCAGTAATTTTGCGTTGCAATAAAATAAATTTCAATTAAAGATATTTATGTAAACAGACAAAAATATTTTAAAATTATTTAACAATGTATGGATAAATAGAATAAATAAAAGAAGAAGAATTATAATTTATTAGCCGTTTAGAATGCAAATAAATAAATAAATAGTAAATATTATTTAACTATTAGAAGAAAATTAAGAAGCAAAATTTTAAAGACAAATAAGAAGAACCATAGAAGAAGCATATACAGAAAAATAGAAAAAAGAAGGAAAATAATCAATAACTAGATCTAAATAGGAATAATATGAAAAAGGATTAGTAAATTATAAGAAAATGAATGAGTAAAATTAAAATTTGAAAAAGAAAAGAAAGAGGCGGGGTAAGGTTTGCTCGGTTAATTGAATTTAGAAATTATTTAGAAACTATTGAATTATAGAATACAAATATGAAAACGAATCAAAACAAAGTTGACATACAAATCAGGAGAATAAACTCAAAAAAGGATCAGGGAAAACAGAAGAAATATTAACAAGAAATTTTAAGACAAGGAAGAATAATAAAATGAAGATTTAGAGATCAAAAGAAGCAATATAATTAAAAATGGTGTAAGAACAAGAATTAGATGAAAAAGGTTTAGGGAAAATTAAGAAACAAAAATAAATAAAGATATTAAAAAAAAAAATGAGCAAAAGAATCAAGAAAGGATTAAAATATAAATTAAAATAGGAACTAAGAAAGCAATCCAAACGAAATAAGAAGAGAACTTTGAGGTAAAATTTCAAGAAGAATAAGACAACAATAGAAATGAGATTTAAAGATAAACTAGAAGAAGGATAAAATAAAATTAGGAAAAAAATTCAATATTACATTAAAACAAGAACAAGGATAAGGTTAAGTAGTTTTAACACGAATTGTTATTAATTTTTGATTTGTTAAATCGATTTCGGCACCTAATTGTGTCAGTACGTCAAGTCCTAGTAATCCGTCAAAATAGTTATGAAACTTGAATATAAGGAAAGTAGTGTGTCCTGGTTGTTTGAATTCAACAAATGTGGGTAAAATTACTTTTTTCTTCAATTGGTATTTATCTAAAATTGTTTTAATGGTTATAGGTTTGCAGATAATTTGGTCTTTTAATTTTACGAATTCTGGATTAATAAAAGATGATGATGCTCCTGTATCAACAAGGAACCTCAGTGGTCGACCAAATGGGGAGGCAATGTTAAGGGGTGTATCGTACATGTTCAGGATTTCGTTGGCTTATCCCTCTATTTTAGAATCTGTCCGTAGGGTGTGTTGTCTGTTCCTCTTATGTATAATAATATTTCTTCAACATTATTGATAAACTCGTGGAGAGTCCTAGGGTTAAAGTCGAAGCGTGGTAAATCTTTGATGGCATTTGGAATTCTTAATGTATGAAATATGTCTATTTGGTTGCGTATAATAGGTGTACTATGGCTAGTGGTTGCACTATTGTTTTGATTTATATTTTCTAGAGGATTTATTTTTGTTTTTGATCTTGTGTTGGATTGTCGATCAACTACTTCAGGTAGTGACTCTAAGCTTTTAAACAATCTTGGGTGTGGGAAATTTCTTGTAATTTTCTTGTTTCTTCTAAACATTAAATAGTTTGTAATATTTATATTCTTATTTTTATAATTAAATATGTACGCTAACAATCGTATGAGTAAGTGTATGCATGAGATAATTGATATTTCTTTTTTGCTTCTGTTTTAATTTTCTTAATAAGAAAATTAAAAGAGCTACTTCTCTATTAAGCTCTGATTCTCTACCGTAAGAGTAAAGTTCTGATTGAATAATATAATGGTTTTCCATATAGCCAAAATATTTTGTTTGAATTAAACCTTGGCTTGGCTTGCACTCACTTTTGTTGTAGTTGTTGTTTTTGTTATTGCCGCTGCTGCTGCTGCTGCCGTTGGTGTTGTTAGGGTCGCTGTTCGGCGTTGATGTTGGCAGCAGTTGGCCATTTTAGCCTTTTCGAGGCTAGATCTAGCCTTTTTTTTGCGGTTTAGCCTCAAAATTTACGATTTAGCTTCGTGATTTTTTAGCCTTTTTTTACTTTGAAAACAGCTTTTTTTAGATTTATTAACAATTAAAAACTTGGCCGACTAAATGCAACACTGTAAGGCAAAAATAAGTAGTCATGAAAATAACTTCATGAAAACAATCCACGAAAATTGTAAATGCTTCCTTGTTAAGCTAATTCAACAGCTACGACAACGTTTGCCAAGCAATATTGATACGCTGCAAAAGATCGATTTTTTTTCCATTGAAAATTCTCATAACGTTGTTAAGCCAAATATATTTTCTCATTTTGCAAATGAAAAGTCCAAATATTCCGCAGACGAAGTAACCACGATTGAGCTTCAATGGCGAAAACTATTGACACGTAAATGGTCAAGCCTGTCCTCTAAAATTGAGTTTTGGGTAGAAGTAAAGCACTTTAAAAACTCGTTGCATGAAAATCCTTTTTCTGAGCTCGTGAATTTGGTTTTCAGTTTCTTAGTTTTACCACTTAGGGCCGTTTTCACAATGTCCGGTTAAGCGCTAATCGGAACTTTAACCAGCGGTTAGCAAAAAAGCATTTTCTCAATGTTCGGTTAAGTCTTATCTGTCGGTTAAGGTTAACAGCAAGTTGAAGTTCCGGTTAGCTGCTAATCAGAAGAACAGCTGAGTAGAGTAAACATTTTTATATCTATATATATAAAAAGAAGTGTACGTTTGGTTGAAATCGCATCACTTCAGAACGGCTGGACCGATTTGGATAATTTTTTTTTAAATGTTCGTTTTAGTCCAAGTTAGGTTTTTAAGGAAAGAAAAATTGACCACGCCCAGTTTTGCGCCCACTTTTTTTGATTTATCTAAAATCGGAAAACGGCTTGACCGATTTGGATAATTTTTTTTCAAATGTTCGAAGTAATCCAATTTAAGTTTTGTCGGAAAGAAAAATTGACCACGCCCACTTTTGCGCCCATTTTTTTCGATTTATCTAAAATCGGAAAACGGCTGGACCGATTTGGATAATTTTTTTTTCAAATGTTCGTAGTAATCCAATTTAAGTGTTTACTGAAAAAAAATTGACCACGCCCACTTTTGCGCCCACTGTTTTGATATATATATCTAAAATCGCAGAACGCCTGCGCTGATTTTTTTTTTAAATGTTTGTAATAGTCTACAAAAGTTTTTCACATAAAGAAAAATTGTCTACAATATCGATAATATCAATATTATCCATTATCGATATTAAATTTCATTTTCACACTTGACACTTTTGAAGTTTTCAAGATGTCACATATCAGAAGACACTTGCTTATTTTTTATTCACACCACCCAATGTACCCAGTGCTTTCTTTTTCATTTGGATTCCGACGTAAACAGACATAAATTTTGCCTAAGCAAATTCTTTTGGATAATTTTATTACTTACAAACAGCAATTGTTCTATTAGATGAATGTTCAATGAGCCACAAAAAATCACTGGAGACAACTGGAGACATCGTACAATGAAAGATTTACGTGGCAATCAATAACTTTTCGGTGGTGCATTGATATTATTGTCTGGTGATTTTTGACAAACATTGCCCGTGATTGCACGATCCACACCAGCGGATGAAATTAATGCATGCTTGAAGTCTTCCTTTCTGTGGCGATATGTCCAAAAATTGACATTGCACATAAATATGCGTGTTGCACAATGATCAATCTGCAGATCGTTTCTCGAAACAATTGTTAGAAATCGGCAATGGAAAAGTTCAAATCGATAATGCAAATGGTTTCATTACTTTGCCAGATAATTTCTGTACAATTCTCAAATCAAAAGAAGAACTGATTGAACGCGTTTTTCCAAATATTGTACAAAATTACAGAGATCACAATTGGTTGAGAGAACGCGCAATTTTGGCACCAACAAATTTACATGTCAATGCAATTAATTTTCTGATCCAAGAAAAATTACCAGGTGCAGTGACATCATATAAATCTATTGATAGCGCAATGAATAACGATGATGCCATACATTATCCAATCGAATTTTTAAATTCATTAGAACCACCTGGTATGCCACCGCATTGTTTAAATTTAAAGGCCGGCTCATCAATCATTTTGCTACGGAATTTAAACGCACCAAAACTGTGCAATGGCACCAGATTGGCTGTAAAAAAATTGATGCCGAATTTGATTGAAGCAATAATATTGACTGGAAAAGCTAAAGGCGAAATTGTACTCATACCGCGTATTCCGCTGATACCAACAGATATGCCATTCGAATTCAAGCGTTTACAATTTCCGGTGCGTCTGTCATTTGCCATGTCCATCAATAAGGCGCAAGGACAAACGCTTCAAGTATGCGGATTAAATTTGGAACAGCCGTGTTTCTTGCACGGTCAATTATACGTTGCCTGTTCAAGAGTTGGCATTCCAAGCACTTTATTTATTTACGCACCGGATGGAAAAACAAAAAATATTGTTTATCAAAATGTATTGGATTGAGTTCGGTGATAAGAAATCATAAAGTTCGAAATACAACTATTTTTTAAGATTTCATAAAAAAAAAAACACTTGGTTTCACTTTACTGTGTCTTATAAATTGCTAAAACAAATGTGTGAATTTTTCAGCATTGATACAAACTGAACTGATGCAACATTAACGTTATGTTAAAGTTTGAATCATTAGTATTAAAAGCTTTCATATAATCTTTTTGTAACCGAAATAGTATAATTTCACAATTTTTCTTCAGTGTAACGAAGTGCACCGGGTTTCGCCATATATTTATACTTTTCCAATATAGGTGTCGGGTGTAGCAACGCGCACCGGGAATTGCTAGTCTTTTTATATATATAGATTGAACAGTCTATTTTTGCATATTAATTTTTGTTTAATTTTACACTTTTCACGGCACAAACTGACAAAAAAAGTAAAAGTAAAACAGCTTGTATGCAGTGTTCGCGTATTCACAATTAATGATCTAACCGAAGGTTACTTAACCGACACTTGGTGAAAACGAAATTGTTATTTTAGCTATCGTACGGTTAGCTAACTGCTGGTTAAGAGCTGCGCTAACCGGACATTGTGAAAACGGCCCTTAGAAACGCTGAGGTTGAAAGAATTTTTAGTGCAATGAAAATTGTAAAAACTAAGCAAAGAAAAATATTTAAAATTAAAATGTTTAACTTGTTGCTTAATATTCGATATTCACTGAAAAGATTACAAAAATGTTGCCATGACTTTGAGGTAACTAATGATCTCATACGTCTGTTAGATTCACGTAGTGCTTATGCAAGCTGCAGTTCCTCCGATTCATCTGATGAAGAGGAAATAATTATATCTGAGATATAAACCATGTTGAAATAATATAAGTTCCTACCACGACAGTGATCAATTTTTCAAACCTTCAACTTCATTTAAAATTTTCTCCCGGGAATTGGAAAAAGGAGTTTTCCGTTTTTAAGGCTCAAGAAATTTTGGAAAATTTTAAATACAAATTTGTTCATCATCCGTGAATATTCATGAGTGTTTTAACATAACATGTGATGTCTGTATCCTGCTGTCTTAAAAATGAGAACTCCCTTTTATAATTCCCATGAGCAAATTATTCTAAATAAGACTATACATCTATATACATCAATTCAATATACATATTATTTTCATTTATATTTAAATGATCAAATGAAAGTTTATGCAATGAAGAGTTAGTGTAGTTAATGAAAAGTTAGTCATTCTGAAATAAAAAGGCTGATATAATTTTGCTTTATAAATATATATATGATTTTTTACATACTTTTTATACTTTTTACAAATTTGTACCTGTGATACTGATGTACCTATATTAAACATAAATTTTATGTTAAAGCGAAAATAAAACTTGAAGTTGTATGAATATTTAGCTTCTTTATTTTCAGGTCGTGGCCACACCGGTTGGCAGTGTGGGGAGACAACATAACTCGCGCTCACAAAAATATTTTGTGTTTTGTACCAACCAACGATTGCAGCATGAACGCTGCTGTTTACCATTCATTCATGCTTCAAACCATGGTTGGTTCGCTCAAAATGTTCTATGCCGCTAACATTCCCTTTCCGACTTGTTGCTTCCCCCCGCATCATTAAGTTGGAAAAAACAATGTTTCCGTTTTGTGCCTAGATGCGCATTCTATATATTGTATATTCTTTGGTTATATGCAAGTTATATGCAAGTTATATGCAACTTGAAAATATGATTTCTCATTGAAATCAAGATAATATGAAGGTATTTTTAACCTTTGGTACCCCTTGTAGCCTTGAAGGCAACATATGCAAGTTGTATGCAACATATGCAAGTTGTATGCAACATATGCAAGTTGTATGCAGTTGTATGCAAGTTGAATGCAACATATGCAAGATATATGCTACATATGCAAGTTGTATGCAACATATGCAAGTTGTATGCAACATATGCAAGTTGTATGCAACTTATGCAAGTTGTATAAAAGGTATGCCAGATATATGCAAGATATATGCAATATGCAGAATATTTGCAATATGCAAGATATGCAACATATATGCAATTGCATATAATCCGCAGTCTATTTATGACTAACGGAGCGAGTGATCATGAGTTCGTCGCTTATGTCATTAGTTTTTTGGATCAAATACTCCAGAATAAGATCAGGCTGCTGAAGTGTTGTGTAATTGTTTTTGGTCTAGAAAAGAAATTGTAAGAAAAATTGTAAGAAATTGTATTGTAAGAAAATATCAATATCGTTTCTTTAGCTTATGATGTCATCCAGAGTTGTCTTACTAAGGTCAGTTTTTTAAAGATGTTCAATGTCAGACCTCAGGCTACTTTTAAAATAGCTTAACGCGTTGTTCTGATTTTCAATTCACTTCAAAAACACTTCAGCTTTAAAAATTAATTACAAAAAATTGTGACGACATTGAGAGGTCCGTCAAGGTGCGATGGATTCGCAACTTGTCCCTCTTCAAGAATTTCTATAAGGTTTGCTTGTGCTTAAATATTTCCATTTCCCACAAGTGAAGAAATAGTTCTTTGAAAATGTGAAAATTTGTTCTAATTGAAGAACATTTTATTTGAAAAAGAGAAAACTGCTATTATCGCAAATAGAGAAATTTTTTATCGGAGAAAGATAGGTATTTTTTTTTAATGTGTGGGGAGAAAAAATTTAATTTTTGCTGACTCTATTGGGACGAGTATAAATGAAAATATTTTAGCTCAAGCCATACAACCTTCGTACAACTGCCGAACAAGAAAAAAAATCCGTAAAACGGCATACAACTGGCTCTTGCAAAACATTTTGCCCGAAAAGATACTAAACAACGCTGAAGTAAGTTCATTTTAAAACTACCGCTACCACTGCTGTTCACCTTCTGTACGAACACAATGTCCTGACAGTGACCGTTTTACATTTTTTTTTTTAAAAGCAAATATGGTGCTGGCCATGCCTGAAGTTTGAACAAGGAACCATTAGTGCAAAAATTGAACGCACTAACCACTACAACACAGGCGCTATAATTATGTAAAATCGTTTTTATATATAAGTTCTACATTTGATAAAATCCCCCCAAAAAAAGTCCTGGTTGCGCCCCTGACTTGGACCCGTATGTTTTCTATGCAAATAAATGATATTGTAAAAACACGACAATCCTGCAATATTCAAGATATTTGATTGAGAAAAAACTTACTTGATTCCAACACTACTGTATGATTACGAAATTTTCACTGCTCTTTTCAATGCTCTTCGATTGACTTGAAATTTTGGCTAAAGGTTCTTTTTCCACTTATAAGAATGTAAGTTATTTGTTTTTTTTTGCCATTTTTTAAAAAGTTATGGAAATACCAATTTTTAATAGAAGTAAAAATCTTGAAAATAGAGTCATTTCCAATAAATCATGTCTCCATCATCTGTTACCCTATTACATCTGTTATTTTTGTAAATGCAGTATCGTAAGAAAGCTATTGTAAAACGATCTTAAAAAAAAAAATTTTTGGTATTTTTATGCTATAGTTGCCAACATATTGAAAAACATTTAAATTGTTCATATCTCAAAAAGTGAACCTTTTCTTATTTTTTTTTTAATTTTTAAAGCAGAATATGTAAACTTTCCATATAAATTACAATGGTCAAATTTTTCGCAATCTCAATTTTTTTCTGAGATACATTTTACTTTATCGTTCATGACTTCTATACCGTTTGAGATATTTATACAAAAGCTTCAACAAATAATGCCCTAAACGTGACCTTGACCCATAAATTTGTAAAGATACAATATATATCAATTCAAAAATAAGAAATAATAATAACCTTTTTCAATGATATATTAAAGTTTATGCCTAATTTGAAAATTATCTGACTAAACGAAAACATATAAAACAAAATAACACCAAAGAATATATAAAAATATTAAACGAAAAATATTTTTCAATAATTTTTTCTTATTCATAAGTTCAGCCATTGTTAAATTATTATTTTCTGATAGTTTTATTTGGCAAAAAATTTTTATAAACTACAAAATTGAAAAATCTAACAAATAACCAAAAGCTGATTTGAAGAAAATAAACTACCAAATTTGGTTGAATTTAACCAAAGCGACAGCGCTGACATATCCCGTTTTTTTATTTTTAGTCCCGGTCCAACCTTAAAGGTTTAAAAATTTAATTGGAAGCAAATTTGCAAAAAATAAATTTTTATAATTTGCAACTATCTTTTAAATGCAAAATAGTAGTCAGTTTTGATATAATAATTATTCCGATCAGAATCCCTTTTTAAATTTATTTATTGTGTGCTTGTTTTCTGTGTATGTTGCTTTTCATGTAATTTTCGAGTCAATATTTGGTGTTTATATGTTTATAGTAATTTCTACAACCTTAGAAAAGGGCAAAGAGGAAGTGTAAATTCCTTCTCTCATGAAGGGTCCTGTAGTCCAAGACTTCGTTGATGAAAAAGTGTAGATGATTTATAAAAGAAACTTGCTGATTTATTTAACCTAAAAAATAAAATTTTCATCAATTGAAAACGTGCACAAAATTGTGAATTTTATATGAAATTTTCGTCAATGAAATATATATTTCGACAAAGAGGAAGAAAAATCGTACTTGAGTCATTTATGAATTGTTTTGATCTTGGACTACTGGGGAATCCTATGAATTCTTATTGAAGAATGAAATCTAGTATTTTTTTAAGAAACACAAATGCATGGTCAAATCGTCACCTTAAATGCAAAAAAGACGTAACAACACGGTAGACGGGTTAATTAAGTCATATTAATTTAAACAAATCAATATTTAAATTTTATGACGGATTTTTATTTAAATATATTTAATATCCTATTCCTTTTCTTTTCTTTACGTCTTCACGCTTTCGTTCTTCGTTCTAGAATAATAATTTTTGCTTTGTCATTTGCCCAGGGTTACAATACTTGAGCATGTTATTTATGGCATTGCCAACAATGAGATACCCAGGGTTGCAATACTTGAGTATGTCATTTATGGCATTGTCAACAATGAGATGCCCAAGGTTGCCACCTACTACAACTCGGCCATTCTGACATTCGATCGACCCGATTGATTCACAAATATAACATCATAAAAGAAATAATAAACAATCTTCAAAGTATTTTCTCTTAAAATTATACAATTCAAAATGTTTTTATAAAACAAAACAAGGTCGAGGTCAATTCCCAAGCAATTTTAGTGAGCATGCAAATAAACAACAATAACAAGTAACAGACAAATCACACTTCATTTTTGTGCCGGTCCACCCACCTTCTCATGTGTGAGGCTTCAATTATACTGTCGTAAGGGAGTTGGGTAACTTGACAATTCTCAATATCACGAACCACATATCTATCATTTGAAAGTACCTTATGTATTCGGTATGGACCTTTGAATTTAGCAATGAACTTCTTATTTGTCCCTACAGTTGAGTCAACATTCCTGATCAGAACAAACTCGCCTTCTTCAAATCTAGGTGGGGGTTTATATTTCTCAGAACAATAAATTTAATTTTTTTCTTGAACATTCTTTATAGCAGCGTCAGCATTTGACCGTAAAAGTTACAAATTTCTTTCGGAACCATTAGTAAATTTATTATCTAAATGCTGTGTGAGTAAATCAATGTTACGCCCACGCTGAGGAACTCCAAAAAGCAAATGGCTTGGCGTCTGTTTAGTGCTAGAGTGCACAGAATTGTTTATGGCGTACTCAACATCGGAAATCATTCGCGCCCAATCGGAGTGCTGAATTGGTTCAGTTAGCTTAGCTAACATAGCTTTCAAAACTCGGTTCACTCTCCGTATCTGACCATTTGCCTGAGGTGACGCAACAGCAACTTTCAAATTTTCAATATTTTTATCTAACAGATATGAGCTAAATTCAAGTGACGTAAAACATGTACCTCGGTCGCTTATGATTCGTCGTGGGCGACTATAATAGGCGAAATATTTATCTAGACAAGCGCACACTTCTTTCGTACTTGTGGTATTAACTAGACATGGGTAACGAAGCGTAGCGTTTCGTTATTGAGTTGAAGCATTTAAATGCGTTACTGCGTTGAAACACTTCTTTTGAAAAAAATTAACGCAATAGCGCATTAATACAAATGCAACACTCAAAGCAAAGCAAACAGCAAGAAAAACAGTGAAAGCAAATGTACAAGTTGTACGGTTCATCGAGCACAGTTGGAAAAGACAGAAAGTTGAATCAAACAAAATAAAATATGCTTGTATTTGGGCCTATTCTGTGCAATCTGTTATTCTGTTACGAATTTTCTGTTACCAATCATAAAAGATGTCGACCATAACAGATCTGTTATAATTGATATTCAGCTCTTCGATCTTTTATGGAACCCTGTTATCAATCTTTGAAAACAAAAATCTACTACAATTCCGTTAATTTCTTTTATGAAACAGCTGATTGCTCTCATAAAAAGAATCAGTGCTCATAAAAATAAACAAATTAAAATGCAAGCCGAAAAAGTATGTAAATAAAAAAATAATTAATTGCATTAAACAAATCGAAATTTTCATATAGGAAAACGCAAATAGAAAATCTATGTTAATAAAAGGAGACAAGACTTTGTGTGTCTTTAAAACACACAAACATACATATTTATTATATAATCTTACATTGGCCTCCTTTTTTAAGCCATTCTTAATGAATATTTAAATAAACATCCATTTTATAGATCAAAATGATCAATTTTTAAAAATATGTTATGATAAAAGACAGAAAAATATATTTGTTATTCTGCTGTCATTCATAACAGATTTCATAGCAGATTTTGCTATGCCGAATACCAATTTTAGATTTTGTAAAAGATTTTTTGGCAGTTCCAAAAATCTGCTATGATTCATAAGAGATTTCATAAAAGATAGTCGTGCAGAATACGAATTTTGGTCTCATAACAGATTTTTTGACAGCACAAATATTTGTATGGGAAATCATAACAGAATAACAAAATTTTTTACTAACAGATTGTGCAGAATAGGCCCAATTATATAGAAAAGAGGTTGCAGGGAAGATGCTGTTAAGCATGAATTCTTGGAGCATGTCTGATAGGATTGTGCTTGAGCACACATGTGTGAGTTTATTTCAAATTGAATATGTTCGATTTAAAACGTATAAGGAAACTTAAATCCAACTTCAAACTTGTTTTGCCCACCATAAATGTGTATGTATCTGTTTGAAAGTTCGATTTAATGATAAAAAAACATAACCAGCTGCTAACTTGCTTGAATTTTGGGTTTTTTAATTTTTGATGGATGCTGAAATCTGCACTTTATTTAGTTTGATTTTATACAAGCTACTATTTATTATATTCTTTTAATGAATTTAGCCACAACATTAAACATTGCAAAATAATTATTATGTTTCTTTACTTTCTATGTGTTTATACCAAAAACTGTCGCTTCTACGTACCCTAAGATGACGCTTCACGCCAACTGAAAATGTCATCTTATTTCTTTCATTTTCTTTCTTCTTTTTATATTTAAGCTAAATCATAGATAGCTATTTAGATTTAGGAACACTTTTAGATTGAAGCTATTTAGATTGAATTGAAATTGAAATAAAATTCTATTCCAAAAATCCACCTCTCACTGACTTTTTATATCTCTTCCATTTCATATTTGATATATTTCTTACGGTTTCAATCTCAACGCGCTTGAGATTGAAAAAATCTACAAAAAATCTACCTAGAGGGTTCTTATTCCAACTCATCATTTGATCCATTTCGAGCCGGATATATATTTGATATCAAAGGGTCAGATCGAGAGAAAAACATCATCTCTACAAAGTGCAGCAGCCAGCAGTTAGCAGTCTCTCAGGTGCGTTTGCATTTTTTTCCATATTCAGTCTTATTAGAGCAGTGCATGATTTACGTAGCGCGTTAAATGTTAAAAAAAAAATCATTTCCGCGACGAGTGCCGTGTTTTTTCTTCTAAAAAAAGAAATTTCGTTCAATCCAAAGAAAATAAGAGAAAAAGTAATATAAATTTTGCAAAAATTCAAAGAAAATAAAAGAAAAAAGTAATATATATTTTGCAAAAATCCCTTAAAAAACAAAAAAAAAAAGTAAAAAGTTCGACATTATAAAAAATGTACTAAAAAACCCTAAATTATAAATTTGTTCATTAAAAACGTGATTTTACATATTTCATATTTTATGTGTAACATATTTTATATAATTGTATATAAAAAGTTAAAATCAAAAGTATTCATATATCACAAAAGAAGTTGCTAAATGTGCTAAAAAAAAACAATAAATAAAAAAGCATTATATTTGTTACTGTTCAATCTTGAACTTTGTCGAATTTGAAGGGCATATTATATATGTCAAATGTATAACCGTTCACCCTCTCTTCGCTCTATATAAGGTATGTACATTAGAGTGGGTCGAAAAAAAAAAAATTGAAAAAACCACCCCCTATTCTAAAGTTGACCTCGAGAGGATTCCGAAAACAAAAAAAAAATTTTTTTTAGGCCACCGAAAAAACAGCCAAAATGGTCTTTTTTGCATAACTTAAGCTTGACATGTCAGATTTTAAAAAATTATATGTCGTTGAAGAGGGCTTAACGAGCATGACATTTTCGTTTTATGTCATTTTGACTTTTGAAGTCATATTCAACAAGTATGCCCCGTTAGTCCGATTTAACCTCCTTTAATTTATTTTTTTTCTCATAAGATTAAACTTCTTCAAATTTGTTTAATTTGTGTTAAGTTCATGAAGTTTAAAAGCAAAGAAGTTATAATAGTTCCAATATATGATATAATCCCTTTTTTTAATAAAAAATTCATTTTTGTTTTAGTCAACGAACATTACTTCATTATAACATAGAACATTATTACTTCTTTGTTTTTAAACTAAATAAATAATTTTTCTAACACAAATTAAACAAATTTGAAGGTTTTTAATCTTATGAGAAAATAAATAAATTTAAGAGGGATAAATTGGGCTAACGGGGCTTACTAGTTGAATATGACCTCAAAAATCAAAATGTTCTAAAAAGACAATGTAGTGCTAATTGAGCCTTTTTCAACGACATATAATTTTTTTATATCTGACATGTAATGCTTAAGTTATGCAGAAAAGACCATTTTGGCTGTTTTTCCGGTGGTCCAAAAAAAAATTTTTTTTGTTTTCGGAATCCTCTCGAGGTCAACTTTAAAATAGGGGGTGGTTTTAAACGACATATCATTTTTTAAGATCTGACATGTAATGCTTAAGTTACGCAAAAAATACCATTTTGGCTGTTTTTCCGGTAGTCCAAAAAAAATTTTTTTTTGTTTTCAGAATCCTCTCGAGGTCAACTTTAAAATAGGGGGTGGTTTTTTCAAACTTTTTTTTTGTATGGAGGCCGACCCACTCTAATGTATATATACATATATATCCATATGTATAAATTCTTTGTGCCGTGTTCATTATCACTGTTAAGGTTAACATACCTATGTTGATAACAGATTTGAGCATAGAACGGTAGAAAGTCTCCACTTTATTCACATGTGTTTATTGTTAGCAACATCCAACGTTGCGAATATTGTTCATGTTTAACAGCATATTTGCGCAACATATTGAATGTTTATGTTTTTTTTGTCTTTGGTTCAACATTCACGCAACATTTTCTAATTGAAACAAGTTCAAGTGATGAACGCATAGTAGTTGTGCTGCGAAGTTCATGTTAAAAACCTTTTCTGCTTAGCATTAATTAGATACACAAGAATTAGTATACATTTTTTAATCATTGCTTATCCATATAAAAAAAAAAAAATTGTTTTTCACTTTTTTATTTCAGTTTCCTAATAAAAATAATAAAACAAAAATAACAACAACAAAAACTTCCACAAACAGTGGCAACATAAACAACAACAACAAACACTTCCATCAACAGCGGCAACAAAAACAACAACAAAATAATTAGTCAAACTTAAATCACTCCATAAATTTCGATACTTGAATCGCGAATATTAACCCATTTACACACATTACCAACATATTACCTTTATTAATTCTCTGTTTTGCAATTGTTAAAATTTTGCTAGACATTACCTAGGCATTACAGTTATGCCTATGCTAACGTAATACATTGCTGTGGTGGATAGCTTGTTACACGTTACCTACACATTACATTTATTGTATGCTTAAGCAATACGTTGCAATTGTAAACATTTGTTACACATTACCTACGCATTACATTAATTGTATGCTAAGGCATTTAATGCAATTGCAAGCGTTTTGCTAGACATTACTACCGCATTACATTAATGTTATCCTAAGGTATTACATTCAAATTATTAATATTTTGCTAACTTTTACCTACACATTACATTTAATACAATTATTTCTTTGCTCAAGTACTATACTCCAATCAATTTTCCAACCGATTACATACGCATTACCTTTAATTCTAAGGTACTGCTAATGTATTACATTTCTAATACGAATATTTGGTTACATATTATCTGCGTTTTTTATTAAATTCTGTGCTACGGTATTACAGCAGTATTGCTAATATTTGGTAACACATTACCTACGCATTACATCAATTTGTATGGTAAAGTATTACGTTCAAAGTACATTTATTCATATGCCAAGGTATTACATTTCAATAACTTACCTATTCCAACACCTTACCTACGCATTACATATATTCATATGCTCAGGTATTACATTCCAATTACTTACCTATTCCAACGCATTACTTTAATTCCTTTGGTAAATAATAACATTCCAGTCACTTACCTATTTCAACGCATTACCTATGCATTACATCTATTTGTAAGCAAGTCATTACTTTCCAATTAACAGCCATTTACTCATTACATTGGCATTATTGATTCTACATTTTATAGTCACAATCTTATTATTTGTTTTGGTTAAGTTCTACCGATTACCGAACTTATTACATTTTTTTTAAAATTTATTTAAAATAACTTGTCTTGATTATTTGCCGATTTTATTCGATAAGTGTTTACATGTACACGTCCTTTCGCTAATACAGATTTATTTCGCGCCTTTTTATGAAAAATTTAAAATTTTGTTGGTCTGCTGATATCATATTGTTTACAGTTTATTTCAACTTTTTATCATTTCATATATTCCTGGTCATATTTGACTCAAATTCCGATTGTTTTCTTTGGCTCGTTTGAACAAAGAACACAACTAAGCTGATCTTGTGAAGATTAATTTCAAACTATTTCTAGGTTGTTCTTAGTGAAATATTTTCACCAAAACAAATTTCAAAACTTCACTTGCTCCTATTTATTTCACCATTGACCGTTTTGCTCCTGTTTATAAACATTTCATCGTATATCAACATGTCGTCATTAGATTCCTTTATCCAAGTTACTGACCACATAGTTGAATTCGGAGCTGACTTTAACGAGTCATCATTTGCTTCATTTTCATCTCATTCTCTCGAAGTACATCGAGAAGAGATGAAATCCATTTGGGCTAACGTTAAGACATTCTACCAAGTGTGTCTTAAAGAACTTCAGTCTAGCGATGAAGACGAACACGTTGCTGATCTGGAAACAGTCAAGACACGGTATCGTAATACATACCAGACTTATGTTCGCAGCGTTGCAAAAATGGGTGAATTTATCCAACAGCTAACAGCTCCAATTCCAGCTCCATCAGCAACAACAACATCGTTCTCATCGAGCTGTTTCCACTTGCCACCCTGCGACACAGAAATTTTCAGTGGCGACTATTTTTCTTGGCCTTCATTCCGTGATATGTTCACGGCTATTTACATAAACAATACACGTTTAAGTCCGGTGGAAAAATTATTCCATCTAAGCCAAAAGACGCAAGTTGAAGCCAGAGACATAGTCAAAAAAGCCCCATTAACCAATGAAGGTTTTCCGATTGCGTGGCAGAACTTAAAGGATCGGTTTGAAAAGAAACGAATTCTCGTTAACAGTCAACTGAAAATCCTTTTTAGTCTACCATCAGTATCCTCTGAGTCCAGTAGTGCTATAAAAAAGCTCCAACGCGACATCAACAGTTGCATTTCCGCACTTCAGCTTTATGCTATAAATATCCAAAACTGGGATTCTATTTTCATCTTTCTCTGCTCCACTCGACTTCCAGATTCAACCCTAGATCTTTGGGAACAGTCTTTACAGAATAAAACTGATATCCCGAAATGGAAAGAGTTAGATTCATTCCTGACCAGTGGTTAGCAAACGCTTGAAACAGTATCCGACATCAGGTTTTCTGGCTCTTCCCGCCAAAAACCCTTTGAGCCAAAAACAAGGCTCGAAGTTCTCCAAGCCAATTAAATGCTTATCATTCCAGTGTTGCTAATCCTCCATGCAAGATCTGTGCTAAGGATAAGCATACCATTCGAAAATGCCCTAGGTTTTTACAAATGAATTCTGATGAGAGATTATCATGCGTAAAAAAATATGGGCTTTGTCTCAATTGTTTTGCAAGGGCCCATGCAATCAAAGATTGTAAAAGTGCATTTCATTGTATTACGTGTAGCAAAAGACATAACACACTTTTGCATCGTTCTTTTATAAAAGATTCCAATCCTTCTAGTTCCAATTCAGCAAATATTTCCAGTATTAATTCGCAATACTACTCGCACAACCCTCAAAGTTCCACTTCCGCAAATTCCAATATAAAGCATGCATAGCGACACAAACACAGTCCACTACTAATACTGAACCAGTTCATTCCACATCACTACAAAATTGCTTCGCTTCTGGGTCAAAAAGAGTTCTTTTGGGTACAGCAATTGTGCAAATTTGGCACTTAGGTACCACCTATACTGCTCGAGCTCTAATTGATTCAGGATCAGAAGGAACCTTTATTTCAGAGAGGTTATTTAAGCTGCTTAAACTTCCATTTAAAGCAATACAAGCTCAAATTCCCGGCTTAAATAACGCTATTTCAGCAAGATCCCAAAAGGTTTGCTCACTTCTACTAAGTTCGCATAGCAACCAGATGATTTCCATCGAGGCGACTGCTCTAGTTCTTCCACAACTCACTGGAAATCTTCCAACGTGCACTATTGATTCAAAGGTATTTGCGAATCTTCCAGATTTCAAATTGGCAGATACTGAATTTTTCAAGAGTTCACACATCGATCTACTTATAGGTGGTGATCTATTTCCATCTATTTTGCTAGAGGGCATTCAACACCATATTTGTGGCTCGTTGATTGCTCAAGAAACCATCTTCGGATGGATTCTAACCGGTCCAGTGAGAAATCAAGCTGAGTCAACTCCGTCCAATATTGTCTCGTATTACACAGAAGTATCTCTAGACAAAGAGATTTCTCGTTTTTGGGAGGTGGAGCATCTTCCCAAAAAAACATTTCTATCAGACTCAGATCGTTTTTGTGAAGAAAATTATTCACGTACAACAAAACGAGGTGAAGATGGTCGTTATACTGTATCACTTCCGTTCAAAGATAGTTTTCCAAATACTTTGAATGTCGGCCATTCACGATCCATAGCTCTAGCACAATATCTAAGAAATAAATCTATATTGTGCAAAAATCCAAATTTCAAATCCCAGTATGACCAAGTTGTTCAAGAATACATTGAACTGGGTCATATGAAAAGAGTTTTCAATTCTAATTTCACAACCTTTCAATCCCACTATTACTTGCCTCACCACGCAGTTATCAAAGCAGAAAGTTCTACAACAAAGGTTCGTGTTGTATTTAATGCTTCGAGTCCTTCTTCGAATCAAACCAGTTTAAAAGATTTACTCCATGTGGGGCCAGTTTTGCAAACTGATCTCACTATTTTTATTCTCAATTGGCGTTTTTATCAGTTTGTATTCAACGCTGATATCGAAAAAATGTATCGTCAGATTCTAGTGAATCCAAACCATACTCCATTCCAAAGAATTCTATTCCGAGATTCCCCGTTAGAAGAAATAAAAGATTTCGAGCTAAAAACGGTGACATTTGGTGTAAATTGTGCTCCGTATTTAGCAATTCGTACTCTTCTCCAACTGGCTGACGATGTTGAGCAATCGTACCCACAAGCCAGCAAAATTTTACGTACGTCCATGTATGTTGACGATGTACTTGCAGGTGGGCATGATGTGAATTCTACCATTCTTTGCCGAGATGAACTAAAAAGTGCTCTTAGTTCAGCAGGGTTCAATTTGCGCAAATGGACATCGAATTCCAAACATGTACTAGAAAGCCTTCCACGAGAACATCTTCTGGATGAAAATTTCCTTCAACTCGATGATAGCAGCATTGCTAAAACTTTAGGTGTGCGTTGGAACGCATGCGCAGATACATTTTATTTCGTTACTCAGCCACTTTTATCCAGGTCCCAATTCACAAAGCGGGAAGTTTTTTTACATGCAATAACAAAAGAGTTTAGCTACTACAGCTTTTTCGCACTTTCTCAGCATTAACTCATTTGAAGCCACAATCCAAAGCATCAAAAAGTTTTAATGATAAAGATTCCAGTGGCTAAAAACAAAGTTAATGTGGAAAAAATTTACCCACCAAAGTTTGGGTTGGGCTCAGGGACAACACAAGACGTAACTACTAACCATGCACACATAGATCTAATTACAGAATAGCTTTTAATCTACTTTTGAGTTGACCTTTTGACAAGTTAACATCAAAAACGCTACAGTTGTTAACAAAGGTACTCATGCGGTTTAAAGGAGCAGTTGACATATAGTTCGTTCTACTAAAAGGTAAATAAATTAAAGTGTTAGCGTTTCTACTGCTTCTACGGTTAGAGTTAAAATTAATGAGAGAAAGAATTTCCGGAGAATCGAAAACACCGGTCATGAGTTGGTGTAAATACACGATATCTGCGGACCTCCTTCGCTCACTTAGTGACTGCATTCTTAATAGTTTCAAACGATCCTCATAAGGAGGAAGGTTTAAGATATCAGTTCCACTTAAGCCCCTTAGAGCAAACCGAACAAAACGTTTTTGGATCCTCTCTATTCGTTCAACATGCACATTATAACTTGGGGACCAGACTTGACTTGCGTACTCCAAGTGAGGACGCACAATTGCATAATATAACGTTGTAGTTGTAATCGTGCTATTGAATTCTTTGGCCCAGCGTTTTATAAATCCAAGCATTGAAGACGCTTTTTTACATATATTATCAATATGAATATTGAACGATAACTTAGGATCCATGCATACACCAAGGTCTTTGACCACATCTACACGACTTAAAGCAGTATCTTTTATATTGTAATCAAATAATAAATTATTCCTTTTTCGCGAAAAGGTCATAGTTTGGCATTTACTAGGATTGAGAAACATATTATTTTTAGAACACCAAACTTCAAAGGATTTCAGATCAGCCTGGAGTAGGTTAGAATCATTTTCAGTATTTATTTTTCTGTATATTTTCATATCGTCTGCATAAATCAGCAGACGAGAGTGTTCAATGACGTGTGTGACGTCATTAATTGCTAAAATAAACAGAAGTGGACCAAGGTGGCTACCTTGAGAAACACCTGATTCAGCAATAAATTCTGAAGACAACACCCCTCGGAATCGTATTTGATAAGATCGCTCAGTCAAATACGATTTTATCCAGCATACAAAATAATGTGGAAATCCCATTAACTTTAGTTTGAATAAGATTAAATCATGAGGTAATTTATCAAATGCTTTACTAAAGTCAGTGTAAATACAGTCGACTTGGTTACTAGATTCCATTGAATTTAAGCAGAATGTTGTAAAATCGAGAAGATTAGACACAGTGGATCTTCCATTAACAAAACCATGCTGACGAGTTGTTATGACTTCTCCACAATGAATTTTAACACGATCGTACACAATTCGCTCAAAAAGTTTGGGAATAGACGAAAGCTTAGCGATGGGCCTATAATTATTAACATCATTTCTGCAACCTTTTTTATATATAGGACTTATAAATGATTTTTTCCAAAAAACTGGAAAATAACATTCTGTAATTGATTTATTAAATAATAAAGAAAGTGGTTGACACAAAACGGATCCGCATTGAGTTAACACTGCGGCAGGAATTCCATCAGGTCCAGCGCCAAAATCCTCATCGATTGTCCCAATATACTTTAAAATATCCTCAGAGGTAAAGGATATAGATTCCAAAGAGACCCTGGGTGAAGAGTTCATGTAGTCAAAGTAATCTTCATCAGGGTTAAATGAATCTGAACAAAAAGATTCCTTGAAGAGATTGGCAAAAAGGCCACAAATTATAGAAGGATCGTCCGTAAATCCATCAAGAGTTTTGAAGGATGAAGGAAATCCATCAGATTTTTTCTTAGTATTTATGAACCCCCAAAATCTCTTTGGATCAGACAATATTCTCAGCTTAATATTGTCTAAATATTCATTATATAAAACAGCTGAAAGATTTTGAAATTCCAGAAACAAACGTTTGTAGATTTCTAGGTCATTTGAGTCCAAACTACAGACATATCTCTTCCATGCCCTATTCCTGTTATTGCGAAGTGTTTTCAACTCTTTTGTGTACCAAGGGTACGCCGAGTTCTTTGCAAATTTGAGGCTATATGGTACAGACTGAGAAATTACAGCAAAGAGTTCCAAATAAAAAAAATTAATGGATTCATCCAGATTATGTTCATTTATATATTCTAAAATAACGTTAAGTTTACTGTGAAGTAAATGATTCAACTTCAAAAAGTCAGCTTTTTTAAAATTGAATTCATAAACCTTGTCCATTGAACTCGAATTAACTATATTCTCCCTATCCGATTTATACCAAATACTCAAAGGTGGATGATATGCATCAATAGTAGTAAGAGCATGGAAGGCCCTCTTAACAATGACATTGTTACTGTCCGTAGTTAAGACCAGGTCAAGAAGTCTTTCCAGACTATTATAAATACAACTCACTTGTTGTAAGTCAGAACATATACTGTCAACAAATATATGCTCCCCAAGAGTCTTCGCATTAGATGCACAAAAAAATGTATCATCGTCAGAAGAATGCCATTTTAAGTCGGGCAGATTAAAATCGCCCAACAATAAAATGTCGTCATTAACGTCAAGAATATTAAGAATATAGTCTAGACAATCAGCCAGACTTGTATAAACCTCTACACTACTGTTTGGAGGAACATATGCATTAATTATGTATACATTTAAGCTACAATGTATAACCTTAACGCATATTAGTTCAATATTAGAAGCGCAGGGTATATCAACAAAGGAACTAACAAAGCAGTTCCTTACAGCTATAAGAACACCACCACCAACAGAAGAAATATTGCTGGCGTATCTGTCCTTTCTAAATACTTGGAAACTATTGTCAAACAATTCCAAGTCAGTAATGCTTTCATTCAACCACGTTTCAGTAAACGCGATAATGTCCTCAGAACAATTCTGAGTAGAAAGAAATAAGTCTCGCGTTTTGGAGCGCAATCCCCTTACATTTTGATAGTAAAGGGACAGCCTATTTAGTTTTTTTGGTTCCTACGGGCTATATTATTTGAGTGCCTAGCCTTGTTTTTAAGTTCTTTCACAAATAGCTAAGCTTTTCGATCCTGCAGGTTGGCTTACTCCATGCATTGTATTTGCTAAAATACTAATGCAGCAAATTTGGTTGTCACGTATTGACTGGGATGAATTTCCTCCAAAACTTTCCACAAATCAATTACATCAAAATTCCGAGATGGATTGATTATAGTCAAGACTGCGATCTTGAGATTCATTCATTTTGTGATGCATCTGAGACAGCTTATGCTGCCACAATATATGTACGTGTCATTCCAAAGTCTGGTCCTATTTCGTCACATTTACTGATGTCTAAAACTAAAGTCGCACCAGTGAAAACTTTATCGATTCCAAAATTGGAATTATGTGGCGCTGTTCTCTTAGCTGAATGTTCGATTCTGTTATACCGCAGCTTAATGTTAACAAGTTTAATTCGTTCTTTTGGACAGACTTCACTATTGTACTTGCTTGGCTTAAAAAACCACCATGTCAATGGAAAACATTTGTAGCTAATAGGGTTTCGAAAAAACTCCAAATTGTTGGCGCAAGCCATTGGTATCATGTTGATTCACCCAACAACCCTGCAGATATAGCAAGCCGAGGGTTAAATCCTCAAGAACTCGTTGAGAACGAGTTGTGGTGGCACGGTCCAAGTTGGCTAAGAACATCCAAAGATTTCTGGCCAAAACTATCACAAAACTAAAGCTATGATACGCAGGAAGAAATTAAATCAGTTAAGTCCAATTTCAATTTTTTCCACCACTTTGACGATATTCTTGAACGATTCTCCTCATTTTCTAAAGCTATAAGAGTCATTTAATATTTATTCAGGTTTTATAATAGTACACATCCTATTAAAAAGGCATAATTTTGTCAAGTTTCTGTCGAAATAACTAGTGCTGAAGTGATAAGTACTTGAAATCGACTCATTGTTCTTTGCCAAAAGGTTGGATATCCTGATGAATATCATTGTTTATTAAAAAACAATCCAATTTCCTCTTCCAGTTCTTTACTCAATTTGAATCCATTTCTTGATGATGTAGGAGTGCTCCGAGTTAAAGGCAGACTTGTTTTCTCTCCAGTATTATCGTACGATGAACGTCATCCTATTATTTTTCCTCATAGCTCTCAGTTCTCGCGATTGTTAGTCCAATTCCTGGCAACTCTTGCTACTTGCTACAAGTTCGTATTTTACTTCAGCTCCTTAAGTTTTATTTCAAATTATTTCTTTAACCCGGTTTTAACTTTTTATATTAATTCTAATTCAACTTGCTGTATTTTGCTGAGGATCGTCGTTGGATTTCTGCAGTTTAATTCAGTGAATGCGCTGGAATTATCCTTTTAATATAAAATCAAATTAATTTACATATATATCTTTGCAATTTTTTTATTTTTCATTCTGCTTTAACAGAACATCTGTTCTCAGTGAGTGCAAGTTCTTTTGTTTATTCATATCAGCTGTTTCTGACATTTGTGTTCATCTGAGTTCTTGCTACTTCTTAGCTAGTACACAAACCGGTGACTTTTCAGTGCTTATCAAACTTCTTGAAACAGGGTTGCCAAAGCTACTTTTCAATCTAAAAATTTAATTCAATATAAACTTAAAACTAAACTTAAATTAAAATTTAATAAAAGTAATTCTGTACTGCAAATTCCGGAACTGTGCTGTTAAAGGAGAATCCGACCGTGTTGTGAACTTCTGGTTGTGTGAATCCTTTTTTCACTTTAAGTGTGCAGCACTAAATGCTCGTGTTTTCGATGCACTTAACGAAAACAAAGGTTTACGTTGGGCATGCGAAGAATGCAGAGCAACGGATGTTGATATTTTAAAGCTTATAAGGCAATCAAGAAAGGGCTTCTTGGAGGTCTCAAAGGACCTAGAGGCGGCTCAGAATAGATTGTCGGAGTATGAAAATTTGTTTAAATCGTTTAAGTGCATGGATGAGGCTTTTGTCTCTCCTAAGCGCAAACGTAGCAAAAAGAATCTCCGGAGCCTGACCAATGCTACTGCTAAAGCAGCCTCTCCATCTGCCAATGTAACTTCACAACCCACTAATGGGTGTAATATTGAGCCTTCACCCAACTCAAATACTTCTGGTGAAGCATTAGCAACTGAAATTGATGTTGTAGCCAAAGTTCATAATACTAATGATGTGGCAACTGCAAAATCTCCAGCAATTGCCGACCCCAATTTACTTTTGGCTGAGGCTTCTGCTGTTATTCCTTCAATTAACTTAAGCACTAACTCTCCTTCTACTTCTGGCGCTTTATCTTAAGCTAAAACTTGCGTTTTATCAATTGATGGAAATTCGGTACCTATTACAAATAATACAGGTGCAATACCTAAACTAATAACGTTAAGTAGCTCAAATCAGCCAGAGCACAAAAATCTTGTAGTAATTCCGCCTACAAGATCTATATTTGTTTCACGATTTGTAGCTGATACGTCTGAGGATGACATCCTTTACTTTTTAAATACAAACCTGAATTTTTTGAATAAAAATATTTCTGTTTATAAATTCAAGTTCTCTCATGAACGTGTCACTTCATCTTTTAAAATATCCTTGTCTGCTGAAGCCTACAATAAAGTTATCGATCAAAGTTTTTGGCCTAAATATACCGTAGTACATGAATATGTTTCCAGGTCGCAGCCAAGAACTACACTTGCTACTTTACCTGTTCGTGACATGAACCAAAAAAACTAGATTGCTGCCTACAGTTCCGCATTTTATATCAAAATGTTCGTGGTATTAACACTAAATTGATTAATTTATTTATTATGAGTCACAACATTCATTGCGATATAATTGCTTTCAGTGAGACTTGGCTTAGACCTAACACTTTGAATTCTGAAATTCTATGTAACAAATTTAATAGAGTAACTTTGGGTATTATGGTATAGGCGTCTAATATGGTACACCTGTCTTTCTTCTAAACTATTTGCCATGTGGAAACACTGATTGGCTATATAGCTGTAAAGCTAGAAATGGTTAAAGAAAAAAATTTGGCAGTTGGTAACTGTCATCAGTTTCTCTTTCAATTGGTGAAAACACGTGTTTGTGTGTATTGAAGTTTTCAAGACAGTTTATCAGAAACAAATCTTGGCATGGCGCAGCAAGAAAAAATTAAAGAAAGGTCTTATTACAATCAAAATTCAATGTTTCAATATTTATTTTAGAAGGTGACTTTTGAACAGAGTGTTCTTTTGAACATAAAAATAAATAAAAGAAACATAAAAGAAAAATGCGGCTAATATGGTATACTCATGACAGGCTAATTTGGTACCATATTTGGTGTACCAAATTACCTACCATACGAACATTAGGCTACTGTTTTAATATTTTAGTTGAATCTAATAGCAATTATGCCAAATAAAGGTGAACGAAGACAGTGGAATGTGGAGAATAAGCTTCAAGCCATTGCTGCTGTCAAAGAAGAGGAAACGGGAATACTATTGGCCTCAAATACGTACAAAGTCCCACACACCACTCTGCAGCTTATGGCCAGAAGGCAAAAGCCGCCAGAGGAGCTACTTTCTGCAAAATTAGGCAGGTTACCTGTGTTCAGCGAGGAAATCGAAAGATAACTTGAATATATAAAGCATAATTTTCCAGTAAGTCGCATATGAAATGTTGACGAAACGGGTCTGTCAGTGGTGCAGTCTCGGCAACCCACAATTCTTGCACAAAAAGGGAAAAGCAGATTGGCGCCATGACTTTCGCAGAACGCGGATCCCTTTTTTCACAAAATATGTGCTTTAATATTACACAACCACTTCATTATTTTGTTAAAAATTAATTTTAAAAGCGTTTTTAAAGATTTTTGAATAACTCCTCCATAATTTCTCAAATTTGTAAAAAAAAACAAAGGTCCCATTGTTAATTTCACTTGATGTTTTTAAAAAAATACTGATGTTTTCAAATAATAAAATAAAAACGTTTATCGTTTTGCATTTAAAACATTTATTATAATTTTTTTTAAACCTTAATACTGTGTTGGTAATATGGTATAGTATACCATATTTAACAAACCATCTATACCAAATTACCCGCGTGTTTTTCAAGATGCCCCTTTTCGACTTTTTTCAGATTTTTTAGAATAACTTTTTTATCATCTATTGTTATGAATGTTCTGTCAGGCACACTTGTAGTCAATATTTTAGTGATAAACAAAACAAAAAAAAAACAAATTGGCCATTTCAACCATTGAAAGGACTTTGACCGAGCTTCTTATGATCAATTGTGTTGTGTGTGTTATTAAATGCTTGCACACAATTGACCGAGAACTGGACCTACATTTTTATGCCGACTCCGAACGGCTAAAGTTCATGTTCTCAAGAAGCCTTACATGGCATTATTTACTCTCTGAGGTTTGCCATTGTCTGCAGAGAGGTGGTGACCGATCAGAAAAATGTTTTATTGAAAAACATTTTTCGCCGCGGCTAGGTATCGAACCCGGGCTCCGAGCATGCTAAGCCACACACTTAACCTGCATGCCACGGCCACCACAAGTGATAAACAATATCAATTTTTGAAAGCTTCGGACTCGTACTTTCTAAGTTATGATCCGAAAAGAAATAGGTATTCCATATTACCCGAAGTTACTCTATTTATCGTAAAGATAGAAACTCTATTCCTGGTAATTGATCTAACGGTGGGGGTGTGCTGATTGCGGTTAAATCAACACATTTCTCTCAAGAAATAGTTATCCTTGAAGCTGCAGACATAGAATTCTGTTGTGTGCATGCAAAGTACGGTTCTTTGAGTCTTTTTATTACATGCTCATATATACCTCCCTTTTCTAACTTGGAAGTGTATAGCAAACATTCGGCTTTTATTAGTAAAGTTTTCTTGCTGCTACATCCTAATGATCATATCTTAATAACTGGTGACTTTAACTTACCAATGTTGCTTGGAACTATTGTTCTGAAAACCCTTCAATATATTTACCATCGTCTGAAAGTTCATCTGATAATTACTTTTTAAATGAGCTTTCAAGTCAAGGTCTTTTCCAACTAAACTGTCACTTGAATAAGAATAACCGTTTGCTCGATCTGGTATTTTTTGATGAAAGCACCATTACTTCAGTGTCAAGATCCGATCCTCTGGTCACTCTTGAAGATTCTCACCATCCAACCATTGAAATTAGTCTCAATTTTCCTAAACCATCTATAAAGAATCGTGCTAGTCAACCATTCATGGAATTCAACTTTAAAAAAACTAACTATGTTATGTTAAAAAATAGTTTGTCCAGTATAAATTGGTCATCTATACTGCATCTTAATACAAAAGTTTTATCTTCACAGAATCTGGATGCTGCGGTCTGCGCGTTTAATACAACGCTCATTGACTGCTTCACTAGATCTTTTTCGCAAAGAAAAGCATCTATAATTTCAGGTCCTGTGTGGTATACCAATGAATTAAGAAAATTGAGAAACTTAAAATCTAAATATTATAAAAAATATCAAAGAACACATAGCTTGATTGATTTCGGCCGTTATACTTTGACTAAATATAGTTATCAGCTGTTGTGCAAGCAATCCTTTAAAATATACCTAACAAAAGTAAAATTAAACATTAAGTTTGATGCAAAATCATTCTGGAGTTTTGTAAATACAAAACGTAAGATTGATTCCTATCCTTCTTTTATGAAATATAAAAATGTGGAATCTGATAATGATTATAGCATTTGTAACCTTTTTGCTGACTTCTTCAAGTCAACTTACTCATCGTCATCTTTTGATAATGGTAGCTATCCTTTTAATGTTCATTCTGGGGATATTTGCCTCCCAATAGTTGACAACAATACAGTTTTATCTTATCTAAAAGATCTTAAACCTTCGTATAAAAGTGGTCCCGACAACATTCCATCTTGCATTCTGAAATATTGCTGTGAAGAATTAGTAACTCCAATCACTTTGCTTTTTACCTATTCTCTAAAGGCTTGCTATTTTCCATTCATTATCCCATTGCATAAATCTGGTAATAGATCATAAATTGATAACTATCGTGGAATTGCGAAATTAAGTGCTTTGCCCAAACTTTTTGAGGCAATTATTACTTCACAATTATCACATAGTGTTAAGTCGTTGATGTCCCCATGTCAACATGGACTCCTCTCAGGAAAATCTACGGTCACTAACCTCCTTGAATTTACATCTAACACAATAGAAAATTTCGGAAAAGGTTTACAGACTGATGTTATCTACACGGACTTTAGCAAAGCTTTTGATGTTGTAAATCACAAGCTCTTAATTCTAAAATTATCTTTGATTGGATTTCCCACAAAAATGGTGAGATGGATCGAATCGTATCTAAGTAATAGAACACAATCTGTGCTATTTAAACTCGTGAATTCATATGAGTGGGAGACAAGGGGGCGATCTTCACATGGCAACGTGTCTGATTGCCTCAACTTGGCGAGGCCAGCATTATCCATGTCGAAATCGTCTCAAGTCGACTCAAAACCTCCGCGTGGTGTCTCCTGGAAACGTCAAAAACTATCACCCGATAAACTATGGCGGCTTATTTGAGCGGCGAGGTCTCCTCTAGACTATAAACTTGAGGGGTCCCTTCAAGACCTTAAAAATGGAATGTGCGTAGGGTTTGGGTCCCAACTAAATTATAACTTCCCAATGAAAACAAAATCAGCCTCGGATATAAACCCCCACTACGTTGACGAACACCGCAAACGAAAAACGGATAATGATTTACGGATATGCACCTGGAATGTCCGGACCCTTTATAGGGAAGGTGCCACTGTCCAACTGGCGGAAGCCCTCGAAAAAATAAAGGCTGACATCACCGCCATCCAGGAGATGCGATGGAAAGGACAAGGCTGCTCTAAGAGAGCAGACTGCGATATCTACTACAGCTGCCATGCGGAGAAGCGCGAATTTGGATGCGGATTCATCGTAAGTCGGAAACTACGCCAACTTGTTTCCCGGTTCACACCTGTGAACGAAAGGCTGGCGACAATCCGCGTCAAGGCGAAATTCTTCTACATCAGCCTTATTTGCGCACATGCCCCGACGGAGGAGAAGGACGATGCTATGAAGGACACCTTCTACGCGAGGCTAGAGGACGTGTATGATCGCTGCCCGGCCCACGACGTAAAAATAGTTCTCGGCGATTTTAACGCGAAGGTCGGAAAAGAAGGCATCTTTGGCTCCACTGTCGGTCAGTTCAGTCTCCACGAGACCACTTCGAATAACGGTCTAAGACTGATCGACTTCGCCGCGGCGCGAAACATGGTGATAATAGCACCAGATTCCAACACCTCGATATCCAAAAGGCAACCTGGCTGTCCCCGGATCAAAACACGCGAAACCAAATTGATCATGTTGTGATCGCCGGAAGGCACGCTTCAAGTGTACTGGATGTGCGCACATTTCGGGGGGTCAATATTGACTCCGACCATTATCTTGTTGCAGCCAAGATCCGAATGCGATTGTGCAATGCGAAGAATGTACGCACAGGTGTGCAACGAAAGCTTGATGTCGATAAGCTGCTATCACAACGGACCGCTGAGGCCTACTCCGCTCAACTCTCGGTTAAGCTCAACCAACCTTACTCTTGCCTCGACGACGCTGGCGGACTTTGGGCGCATATATCCCACTCCATGCGCACTGCTGCTGAAGAAGTCATTGGTTTTCGGCGCCCGCAACCTCGCAACCAATGGTATGACCAGGAGTGTCGCGACGCGACAGCAGCAAAATACGCCGCATATAAAAAGACGCTGCAGTCAGCTGCAACGCGAGCCATGCACGAAAACTATCGCGATAAGAGGAAGGAAGAGAGATGCCTTTTCAGACGTAAAAAAAGAGAGCAGGAAAAGCGTGAGCGAGAAAAAAATTGAGGTGTATCAGGGCAAGAAGGATGCTCGAAAATTCTACCAGCAGGTTAAGCGTCTAACCCAAGGTTTCAAGCCCGGAGCATCCACTTGTAGAGATGAGAATGGTGATCTGGTTACAGATACGCAGTGCGCATTGAAGTTATGGAGACAGCATTTTTCCAATCTGCTTGCAGGCGACGATACCAACAATTCCGCCCTTGGAGAATGCAGTCTGACACCACCAATCGACGATGATGGAGTGGAAATTCCACCACCTAGCCATGACGAGGTTAAAGTTGCTATCCAGCGACTCAAAAACAACAAAGCCGCAGGTGCTGACGGCCTGGCTGCTGAATTGTTTAAAACCGGCGGCGGTGAATTGATAAGGTGCATGCATCAACTCATCAGCAAAATATGGCTAGCGGAAAGCATGCCCGACGATTGGAATCTCAGTGTGCTTTGTAATATACTTAAGAAAGGAGACCCGACAATCTGCGCCAACTACCGAGGTATCAGTCTTATTTCCATCGCATACAAGGTTCTCTCGAGCGTATTGTGTGAAAGACTGAAGCCGGATACCAAAACACTGATTGGACCTTATCAGTGTGGCTTTCGTCCTGGCAAGTCCACCATAGACCAGATTTTTACACTACGCCAAATTTAATTTTAATTTAATTTAACAAACCGAAACCTTTAATACCGAACGAGGTTTCAGACAAGGCGACCCACTATCATGCGATCTCTTCAATATCATCATGGAGGGGATCCTACGAAAGGCAGGTGTACATCGAAATGGTACCATTTTCTACAAAGGTGTCCAGCTCCTTGCGTATGCTGATGATATCGATATCATCGGCAGAACCAAGAGAGATGTAACCACTGCTTTCGCCGCTATCGAAAAGGAATCAGCCAAAGTGGGTTTGACGGTGAATGAGGGCAAAACAAAGTATATGCTGTCTGCAAATAGGGAAGTGCGGCGTCTAGGCTCGCATGTTACAGCAGGCAAATATAACTTTGAAGTTGTCAAGGAGTTTACATACCTTGGCACTGCCGTAAAACCGCAACAACAATGTCAGCCTGGAGGTAAAGCGAAGAATAACAATTGCTAATAGGTGCTACTATGGGCTAAGTAAGCAATTAGGTTCCAGAGCCCTCTCTCGATCGACAAAACTAACACTCTACAAGACGCTCATCATACCTGTGCTTCTCTATGGCGCTGAGGCATGGGTGGTATCGCAAACAGATGCAGCCGCTCTTGGGGTGTTTGAGAGGAAAGTTCTTCGCAAAATCTTTGGTCCTGTTCGAGTTGGCGACGACTATCGCATTCGAATGAACCACGAACTGTACGAGCTCTACGACGACATTGACATAGTCCAGCGTATAACAATTCAGCGACTACGTTGGCTGGGTCATGTCTTTCGTATGGATGAAGAAGCTCCAGCGAAAAAGGTGTTTGAGGCGAAAGCCGAAGGTCGACGACGAAGAGGAAGGCCATGCCTCCGATGGATTGACCAGGCCGAGGAAGCCCTTACCACGCTTGGTGAAAGAGAGTGGAGACGGCGCGCGCGAAGCAGAAACGCCTGGCGAGAACTGATGAAGTCGGCCGTTACCCGTCAACGGGTTGTCATGGCCACCTAAGTAAGTAAGTTAGTAAGAATTCATATGAGTTTCCTGTTATCTCTGGAGTACCCCAAGGAAGTCATCTTGGGCAACTTTTGTTTCTACTTTATATAAATGATTTGCCATCGGTCATAAAGCGTTCTAACATCTTGATGTATGCTGACTATGTTAAACTATCTCTTTCTTTTCAGAATGAATATGATGGTTTATTCCTGCAAATTGACATCAACAATCTTCATAGCTGGTGCAGTCTTTCATGTCATGTCTTTCGTATGGATGAAGAAGCTCCAGCGAAAAAGGTGTTTGAGGCGAAAGCCGAAGGTCGACGACGAAGAGGAAGACCATGCCTCCGATGGATTGACCAGGCCGAGGAAGCCCTTACCACGCTTGGTGAAAGAGATTGGAGACGGCGCGCGCGAAGCAGAGATGCCTGGCGGGAACTGATGAAGTCGGCCGTAACCCGTCAACGGGTTGTCATGGCCACCTAAGTAATGTAAGTAAGTAAGATTTCATATGAGTTTCCTGTTATCTCTGGAGTACCCCAAGGAAGTCATCTTGGGCCACTTTTGTTTCTACTTTATATAAATGATTTGCCAACAGTCATAAAGCAATCTAACATCTTGATGTATGCTGACAATGTTAAACTATCTCTTTCTTTTAAGAATGCATATGATGGTTTATTCCTGCAAATTGACATCAACAATCTTCATAGCTGGTGCAGAATAAATCTAATGAATCTTAATATGAAAAAATGTGAGCACATGGCCTTCTCGCGAAAACCATTCTTAAAGTGTAATTTCAAAATATGTGACTACACATTAGAATCCTTAGATAGTTTCCTTGATCTTGGAGTTACCATGAATCCTAAACTACGATTTCATATTCATATAAATAAAATAATAAATAGAGCAAATAGTATCCTAGGATTTATTCAACGTTGGGCAAAAGAGTTTAATGATCCTTTTATTACTAAAACTTTATTCATTTCTCTAGTTCGGCCTATCTTAGAATATGCTTCAATTGTATGGTGTCCACGATATGGTTGTTACATCGATGACATTGAATCTGTTCAGAAAAAATTTATTTTGCTCTGCTTGAACTATCTTTATTGCAATATTAACTATAATCTACCACCTTATGAATATCGCCTTCAGCTATTAAATCTTCCTACTTTGAAAAATAGGAGAGTTATGCTTAATGTTAGTTAGATTGTTAAGCTTTTACATGGACATGTAGACAGTCCATATTTATTGAGTAAAATTTACTTTAATATTCCACTTCGTCCTAGAAGATCTTTTGAGTTACTTTTTATGAACTTTTGTAGAACAAATTACTTGCAAAATGAACCATTACGAAGCGCTTGCGGAGACTTTAATTCTGTTTCAAATGTTATATCTTTAAATGAATCCATGTACTCAATTAAACATAAAATATTAGATTATCTGCAGTACCGACAGTGATTCTGATCATCATCTTCCAATGGCACATAATTCTCACCTGGTTATGGATATACATAATACAACATATACATCTGAATGGACCTGACCTGAACCTGTTTTGGACCTCCTATATTAATATAATCGAACATGCCTGGTGAATGTAAACGCATTTTTTTCGGTTGTGCTGTGCTGGTTGTATCTTTTGGACTTTGTCCTACAACCAGCGAGAACGATTTGTATGACATATAATAATACGACAGGCCAATGAGACCTAGTTTTTTTAGTGCCAGCGTTCGCAACCATTTCTTTGTTTCTAAGGAAATTGGTGTGGTAAATATGACCTTGTTTGTAGAAATACCATCCTGCTGTGAACGATATGTATTATGTATATGGTTATACTTATCAGTGTGGCGTACAGGCCTTGTTTGTTTTGATACCTCCCACCGTTCTAGGCCGACACCATGATGCTTTACAGACACAACCATGTTTGCCTTGGCTCCACAATGTTAATATGTATAATTTTGAAACATCGAATTTTAAATTATGTCAATGTTAAAATATCATTATATTTCTGTTATTATGCTATATTCTAAAGTGTTACATATAATTATAATAAATTGTTTTCTAAATGGCTAAATTTTAAAAGCTATAAAGCCCCAAAGGCTTAGCTTATAATAAATAAATAAATAAATAAAGAAAAAATTTACCCACCATATCTCACTACACGGAGGTAACCAAATTGTTTTGAATTTGATAAGATTACAATTTTGGATACCACGGGTAAAGACATTGATAAAGGGCTCTTTTAATGCCTGCAAGGTATGCGTAATTTACAAACAAAGATTGCATACTCAACAACTTTAACTCGTCCATTTGCCTGTACAGTCATCAGAACTTAACCTGGCATTTCATTCCACCTAGAGCTCCTCATATGGGTGGATTATGGGAAGCTGGAGTGAAATCTTTAAAAACTCATTTCCGAAAGGTTGCTGGTTCATTCAAGTACACCTTTGAGGAATTTTCGACTTTGCTTGCAAAAATCGAAGTATGTCTTAATTCCCGTCCACTTTCTCCAATGTCAGAGGATCCAACTGACACCTCTGCATTAATTCTAGGTCATTTCTAGCTCCGATTGAACCAACAATAAATGAAAAATCCATTTCTATAATCAATCGTTGGAAAGGTCTTAAAGCTCTGCAACAACACATTTGTACTCGCTGGAAAAATGAATATCTTTAAGAACTGCATAAGCGAAACAAGTGGCAAAGACCACAAGAAAATCTTAATATGAATTCCATGGTCGTTATCCGCGATGAAAATTTACCTCGCGGTAAATTTAGGTCGTGTAACAATAGTTTATCCAGGCAGTGATAGTAAAGTTCGAGTAGCTGATGTACTAACTGTCGGTGGTACCATTACCAGACCTATAGTCAAGCTCGTTGTTCTTCCATCCAATTAATAATTCCTCTCCTCTTTGACATATTCCTCAAATACATTCTTAACGCTAAAATCCTTTTAGTGTCCATCATGCCAAAAGTAAGCAGCAAGGAAATACATGCAGATGCAAACAACCGAAAAATTAAAAACCAAACGAACAAGACTCGAACAAAAATATCATTCCAATGCAAAATTTGCTTGGGTTACCATGCACTCCGGAATTGCAATAAGTTCTTAGCGATGAACACTGAAGACGTCTACGTGCAGTTATCCTCAACAAATACTGTTCAAACTGTCTTGCACACAAGCACTCGCAAGGTTCCTGTATTTCTATATCTGGTTGCCACTACTGTAAGCAAGACCATCATACGCTGCTACACATCCATGATCTTCCGCAAAAAAGGAATGGACTAATGGCTGCTCCAAAATTGCCAACCACAATTTCTTCCATACTGCTACAAAGAGCAGTAAATTTGTATCCAAGAGCTGTAGTTAAGCTTCAAGTTGATGGACGATTCCATACCACGAGAGCACTTATTGATCCATGCACTTCTGTTGTGACTCAATCGTCACAAGCGCCGTTTTTTTATAAATTACAAACACTGATCTGCCTTAAAAATAATGAAGCGATCAGCGTTTTTGTAATGCTTGCCAATTTAAGTTTACCGTCAAGCACCCAACAATTAAAAAGTGCAACGGTCAGCTTAAAATAGCAATTAATCACGGGCCAGCTACTTGAGCTGCTCTTCTGTTAACATAGCTCGAAATTGATCGCGGAAGTAAATGAACTCTTGTGGATTGAATTGCAATGTAGTATTGTTTCTAGGTTAATAAACCGCTGTTGTTGAAAATATGTGTGTCGAAATATAACACGCGGAAATAAGCCAATTCGTGGTGCCAACGATGTCCAATATCTAGGTGACCAAACGAAGAATGTATATTTGTAAATAATATAATATGTATGTTTGTATATTTAAGTAAGTTTGTATATTTAATCGTTTATAAATCTTAAACTAAAAACTGTACTATAAATAAGAGTAAAATTAATAAAGAAAGAAGAGTGTTAATTAACCAATAACGAAGTGCAGTTTAATTTTAAACTTTCAGGTTCCACCGATAAAGGAAAGGATTATTTGGTGAGTATAAATATAACGATGTAACAGTTAACATTTAACGTTACACAACAGAGTTGTGTGGGTTCAACGGAGAACGCCACACAACATTATGGCGCAGCCGGTAGTCCTTTTTAAAAAAGGGTTGTCCCTTTTAAAAAAGGATAGTGATTCGAACTCGGTTACCCGTGTTCAAATAAATAAATAAATAATAATAACTTCCCAAAGATTCTGCGATTCCGTAGCCAATTCCTTGTAGTTGACCGGACCCTCCAGAATATAATTAAAAAGGTTTAAAACCAATAAAATAAAAATTTGTAGATTAGATTACAGAATTAAATTCACAGAGAAACTATAGTATAGGGTGAGAGTTGTTGTTGAACACAGAAAATTTTAAAGGCAGCGAAAAGATAATGAAATCATAATAAAAAAAAATTCAGAATGAACATATGCGAGATAGCGAAAATAGTATCGGAGCTTGTGCCTCTATTTTCAGGAGCAGACTCCAGTGAGCTACATGAGGAAGTGTATAAGTTTATACTTGGGACAGAATTAGCTTTCCAAGTGGTAGGACAATCGAAATTAGAAAAATTTATTCAATGTGTGAAACTAAGACTTTATGGAGATGCTTTCAAATTAGTAAGACCAAGACAATTTAATAATCTTAATGAATTATTTATACTTATAAAGAAAATGTATTTGGAAAGAAAAGAATTAGATGTAGTATGACAGGAAATACAGAAGACATTACAACAACCTGATGAAGAAATACGAAAATATGCAAGACGGTTAAGTGCTCTAAAAACAACAGCAGAAGATATAATATATAACGAATACAAAGACGGTGTGTCCGCACTTTTAAGTGAATTAAATAAAACTGTGATTACAACTTTCAGAGTAGGTCTGCAGGATTCAACTCTGAGAATATATTTGCTAAGCGTTAAAACAGGAACATTTGAGAGTGTAGTGGAAGAAGCGATAAGTGCATTTGGGCTTATCGAAAGAGGGAACAATACGAGACCAAATCAAAGGGCATTTGGTATAAATTTCAGTAAAAATGATGTGGCATGTAGGTTGGCTGATCATGAGGTTGAAGCAGGTCATAGGCCTTACTCATCATCAGAGAACCTGCCAGGAATTCAAATAACAAGAAATTATGAGAATATAAGGTCTAGAAATGTTAACTTAACATGTTCATTTTGTAGTAGAATAGAGCACACAAGAGATGAGTGCTACGAAGTAAAAAATCAAGTTTATTGTCAGAAGTGTAGACATTATGGTCACGAATATAATTTAAACTGTTCGGCTAGCAGAAATATGAATAATAATGAAATAAAGGGAAATCAAAACAGCTATGACAGAAGTCAGAATAATTATAACATAAATCAAAAGAGCAATGGTAACATGATGCAAGAATCAAACAAATATGAGGTTAAATGTAAATGGTGTGCAAGATTAGGACACAAAATGCAGGATTGTGTTGCAAAGAGAGAATACGATTCGAAACAGGGAAACTATTGAGGGCCCAGCCAAGGCCAATGAGCTGGGAACCCAAAAAATTAAGGAAAACTGGGCCAAGTAGGGTAGTCACAGATGATTTCACGTCAAAAAAGATTGTAAACATCTGTACACCAAGGAAAATGGGGAACAAAATACCAGAAAATCGTAAATAGGTAGATAAGACTAAAGTTTTGGTAACTAATGAAATAACAGAAAGCACCTCGACAGAAGATAGTACGTCAGAAGATACGGCTAATTTTTTATTTAACAATTTTTATTCAAACATCGAAGAATTGATGGTAACAGAGCAAGAAAAAATAGTGGAGGAAGATTTAACGTCGCAAAAGAGTAAATATCCTCACCACTGAGTCAAAGATGGAAGTATCAACAGATAGGGATACAGTAGGAAAAGAAGCTATATTAAGTAGTTCTCAGGAAAGAGATAAAGATTTAGCAAACTCGTTACACAATAAGAATTTTACGTTTCAAAATAGGAACGAACAAGGTAGGAGTTTTGGTTTTCGCAAAGTCAATGATGTGTTCATAGAAATTCCCTGTAAGGATTCTATAGAAGGACGACTCATTTTACTTGTGGATACCGGGGCTGAAGCCAGTTTAGTTAAACAGAATGCATTAAAGAAAAATTTGAATAAAGATACAAGGGAAATTAAACATTTGAGTGGAGCATTTGGGGGTTTTGTAGATACATTGGGGTCTGTATAGATCCAACACGATAAGATAAAGAACTTAAGTTTTAAGTTACACGTAGTGGCACTAGAACAAGGGTTGCCTGCAGATGGTATTTTAGGTCGGGATAGTTTGTGGAATAATTCAGTTATAGATGCGATTAATAAGACGTTAACAGTCTATGGTAAACACATGGAGACTAGGGTGGAATTACCTCTAAAACAAATAAACGAGATTAGTTCTTTTAGCTACAATAAGGAGATAAGTGTTAAAGCAAGAACAATACAAACGGTTAAAATTCCGATAAAAACAAATATTTCAGTTGTTGTAATCCATAAGCAAGAGATTATGCCGGGGGTTTATTTAGGTGAAACGTTAGCAAATGTGAAGAATAAAATGGCATATGCAACAGTGCTAAATGCGAATAAGGATGACTGTGTCATACCTAAAGATTTTAGACCAAATTTTTCAAATTTTAAAGAGTTCATAGTGGATGCGAGCTCGTCGTATAGTGCAAGGGAAGTAGACGTGAGAGAAAGGGTTAATAGATTGATAGAAAGAGTTAAATTTGACAAAAGTTTAAACACTGAAGAAAGAGCATCAATAGAAAATTTAGGTACGTCTTTTCATGATATTTTCTTGCTTGAAGGGGATAAATTGTCATGCACCTCTGTTTTAAAGCATGAGATTCAAATGCAAAGAGATCAAGCTCCAATTAATCAAAGACAGTATATGTTACCACAAATGCAAAGAGAGGAGATACAAAGACAAGTAGAAAAACTTTTAGATGATGACATAATCAGGCCAAGCAAGTCCCCGTGGAATTCACCAATGTTGCTTGTTCCAAAGAAAGCCGGGGAAGACGGACAGAAAAAGTGGAGATTAGTTATTGATTTCAGAAAAGTAAACGATGCCACAATCAAACAAGTTTTCCCTATTCCTCGAATTGACGAAATTCTGGATCAGTTAGGTCATTGTAGATATTTTTCAACACTAGATCTAGCTAGTGGCTATCATCAAGTTTTAGTGAATAGCAAAGATAAGGAAAAGACAGCTTTTAGTACGTCGTTAGGTCATTATGAGTTTAACAGAATGCCGTTTGGACTAACTGGAGCCCCAGCTACATTCCAAAGGCTTATGAATCACATACTTACAGGACTACAAGGGATAGATTGTTTTGTATATTTAGACGATATTGTAATCTATGCTAAAAATTTACAGCAACATGAGGAAAGACTTGGAAGAGTTTTTCAGAAATTGAGAGAGAATTGTTTAAAGTTAAATACAGAGAAATGCCAATTTTTACGTCGTGAGATAGCATATTTAGGGCATAAATGTTCGGAAATGGGAGCTTTGCCAGATCCACAAAAACTGGAATGTGTGAAAAATATACCAGTTCCGAGAAATAGAAAGGAAATTCAGGCATTTTTAGGTTTAGTAAATTGCTATAGAAAATTTATAAAAAATATGTCACAAATCGTGTTACCAATAAATAATTTGCTTAAAAAGGACGTAAAGTTTCAATGGACAGATAACTGTCAGCAAGCTTTCCAGACGTTGAAGGAAGCAGTTACCTCGTCTCCAGTTTTAGCTTATCCAGATTTTGAAAAACCTTTCTTATTAACTACAGACGCAAGTGGAGAGGCACTAGGTGCGGTTTTATCGCAAGGCAAAGTTGGCGAGGATAGGCCAATTGCATTCGCGAGTAGGGCATTAAAAAGCGCAGAAAAACGCTTTTCGACAATAGAAAAAGAATTTTTAGCAATTGTTTGGGCAACGAAAAATTTTAGGGCTTATCTGTTAGGAAGGCCTTTTAAGATATATACGGATCATCAACCATTGAGGGGAATAGTAAATCTGAAAGACCAAACATCGCGTTTAGCACGATTCCGGCACAAACTTTCAGAATACGAGTATGAAATTATATATAAACCAGGTAAACGAAATTTAAATGCGGATGCGCTTAGTAGGATACTCCAACAAGAGCAGGATATAGTAATAGTTCAAACAAGGTCAAAGGCTAAAGAACAAGAAAAGAAAATTGAAACGGAAGAAACTGCAGAGAAATCTAGTGAACAATATGATGAGGTGTTAGACCAACAGAATAAAGAAATAGTAATTCTAACCGATCCAAAAGACATTAAAAGAATATTGAGAGATTTTCATGATCTACCACTAGGTGGGCACCAAGGAGCTGTAAAAACCTATTTCAGAATACGGCAAGAATATAAATGGAAAGGGATGCAAAAGCAAATCAAGGAATATGTTAAGAAATATCAAAAATGCCAGGTTAATAAATGTTCTAAATTAACAAAAATTCCAATGGTGTTAACAGATACACCGACGCGTCCATTTGATAAAGTTTACATGGACATAGTGGGTATCCTGCCAGAAACTGTGTCAGGAAATAAATACATACTTACTTTTCAAGATGATTTTTCGAAATACATGGCATGTGTCGCAATAACAGATGCTGAAGCTAGTACAGTATCAAAAGCGTTCTTCGACGAAATTATAACTCGTCACAATACTCCAAAAGTTCTGATTACCGATAACGGTTCAAATTTTGTATCGAAATTATTTTCGGATGTGAGTAAAATGTTAGGAAATAAGAAATTACACATAACTCCATACCACCCACAAGCTAATGGCTCATTGGAAAGAAGCCATCGTCCATTAGCAGAATACTTACGAAGTTTTGCAAAAGAGGATGGGTCAAATTGGGATCAGTGGTTAACATCTGCAATGCATGTGCACAATAACACACCGCACATAAGCACTAAACAAACTCCGTTCAAAACTTTGTATGGGTTCAATTCGGAAATGCCAACTAATCTCAAACGTAAATGTAGTCCGGTGTATAACACCGAAGATCCTTCAAAAATCCTTAAATATCAAATCCTAAGAACTCACGAACTAGTGAGACAGAACCAGGAGCGAGCAAAAGAATTATCAAAAATACAGTATGATAACTCTTTAAATCCTGTAGAATTTAAAATTAGTGACAAAGTACTGATGAAAAATCAGGCTAGAAAAAATAAATTTTCACCAATATGGATAGGCCCATATGAGGTCATAGCAATAAAAAGTCCGGTTACCACTGAGATTTTAATAAAAGGAAAAGCTAAGAAAATACATAATAATTTACTGAAGTTGTTTCACAGTAATTAAATTATGTTATAAAAATAAAAATTAAATTAAATTAAAATTAGAATTACATTAAAAAATTCAATCAAACATTAAATAAAACCAAAAATATGAAAATAAAATCAAACGAAACTAAATAAGTTTCATTAAACAGAGATATTGAATTTTGTTTTTGATAAAAAAAAAAAATTTTTGTTTTAAATTCGTTGAGATAAAGGTATTCACTAATTTTTTTTTTTTATTTAACAAAGGCATTTGAAAATTAAATTTTTAATTTTTGGAAATAAATTTTCAAACATTAAATGAAAAGAAATTGATTTTAATCAATAAAGAATATCTAATTAATTATTTGTTAATAGAAGGTTAAAATTCAAAAGATTAAAAAGTCTTCAAGGAATTAAAAAGTTCAAAAGATTAAAAAGTTTCAAGAGATATTTAAGAAATTAAATTTAAATTATTAACAAGAGAAAACTCACAAATTTAATTAACCATACTAAAAAATAAAAATTAATATTTAAGATAAAGTTATTATAAAAATCAGAACTACACATTTATTACACGAAACTTTTCCGAAAAGTATCAAAAACCGTGGTCCTAGTTCTGGCGGTAGCAGCAATAAAACTGAATCGACCTGGTGGACAACGTTATACAAGAGAAAGGAGATATTCTGACGAAGTTCTAGGCCTTAGACGCAAAAGAGTTAAAAGTATCAAAAGCTGAATAATGAAGCATTACATATTTCAAGCTAAACACATAAGAAAAAAAAAACAAAACACAACAAGAAAATATACAGGCTTTTAAATGTTTGTGGAAGGTTCAAGGTTACAAAGTGTTATTAAAAATTTGAAATTACAGCGACAGATTGTATATACAACGAACCAAACAATTTCCCATTTAAACGAGAAAATCAATTAAGTCGTAAGATTTCTTTATGATTGAAAGGCTTACAAGTACAACGATTAAAAATTAATTCGGATATGCATAATTTGTTATTACAAAATGCATTCTGGTTTAAGAAAACCACGAAAGTATGTCTATAATGTGAAATACCTGCATTTAGTTCTTTCTAACAAAACGCTTAACCAGAACGAAACCAAAGTGTTTGATAAATTTATAGAGTCGCTTCCCAATTAACAACACTAGCAAACATAGCTTGTCGAACTTTAATATAAGCTTACGAAAATATGAACAACACAAAACACGAAATAAAAACAAAATTTGACATCTTGTTCATAACTTCAAGACTTCACAAGAAGAAAAGTAGTTTAAATGCTTCAATAGAGAAGAAAAGGAGTGACATATACTTGTCAGTAACGGTTATCAAATGATCATCAAAGATAGAACATCGGCAGAGTCATCATAATAATGCCAGGAAAAAGAACAACTTTATCGAAAATCAAATAACTAATCATCAAAATTACTAGGACCCACGAACAGATACACATAAATAAAGTAAAGAATATTAGATAGCTTATACAAAACTTATTAAATTCAACCTCTTCAAGGTAAAAATTTTCTTTCATAAGGGGGAAAGAAACCTACAATACTTTGTCACGTAATAATAAAAAATCCTTTATTTAAGAGAATATACACAACAACAAAGAGAAAAGAGTGTAAAAAAAAAAAAAAAAAAAAAAAAAGTATAAAAGGAAAATATAAGACACTAATTGCTAATAAGAAATATTATTATTAAAAACAATATTAAGAGAATTATTATTATTAGTCAAAAAATTTAAAAGAAAAAAAAAACACTGCATATAAAAACTGCATATGAAATTCAAAGAAATCTATATTCGAAAAAGTTATTAAATATTAATGTATTAATGCTTAAAATGAACCTTACATACATACATAATGCAAAATTCTGATAAATTCATGTGACGAAAAACTATTGCTAAATGAATAGCATAATTTTACTTTGTCAAAGGGGGGAGGAATGTTGTGACTCAATCGTCACAAGCGCTGTTTTTTTATAAATTACAAACACTGATCTGCCTTAAAAATAATGAAGCGATCAGCGTTTTTGTAATGCTTGCCAATTTAAGTTTACCGTCAAGCACCCAACAATTGAAAAGTGCAACGGTCAGCTTAAAATAGCAATTAAGCACGGGCCAGCTACTTGAGCTGCTCTTCTGTTAACATAGCTCGAAATTGATCGCGGAAGTAAATGAACTCTTGTGGATTGAATTGCAATGTAGTATTGTTTCTAGGTTAATAAACCGCTGTTGTTGAAAATATGTGTGTCGAAATATAACACGCGGAAATAAGCCAATTCGTGGTGCCAACGATGTCCAATATCTAGGTGACCAAACGAAGAATGTATATTTGTAAATAATATAATATGTATGTTTGTATATTTAAGTAAGTTTGTATATTTAATCGTTTATAAATCTTAAACTAAAAACTGTACTATAAATAAGAGTAAAATTAATAAAGAAAGAAGAGTGTTAATTAACCAATAACAAAGTGCAGTTTAATTTTAAACTTTCAGGTTCCACCGATAAAGGAAAGGATTATTTGGTGAGTATAAATATAACGATGTAACAGTTAATATTTAACGTTACACAACAGAGTTGTGTGGGTTCAACGGAGAACGCCACGCAACATTATGGCGCAGCCGGTAGGATCTCGCTGGACAACCCCACACAACACTTCTGTCAGTCGTATTTCCATTATGATGGTACAGTCTTTGAGGATTGAAACCACCAAAATCGGAGACGAAGCTGTTTGTTCCATTGTTATACGCGCTCATTCTGATAGTCACGTTAAAATTGAAACTATTATGAAAGTAGAAGATCACTTGACGAAACGCATTCCTCAAAAATCGATGGATTCCAAAGTTAAAACAGCTTTTCACAACATAACACTGGCAGATCCAAATTTTTTCCGTTCCAGTGCCATATCCTTGGTACTGGGTGCGGATTTGTATTTCAAAATTCTACTTCCAGGGTTAATGCCGAGCCAAAATGGTGTCCCTGTAGCTCAAAACACCATATTCGGTTATATTCTCTCGGGTTCATGCGCAAACTAAAACCATTAAATTCATAACAAACAAAAAAAACACAAAACCAAAATCCTACTTACACGCACTATCCAGCTCTAAAATGATGACTGAATAAAATGCAAATGCACTATATTTTTAAGTTTTATAATGAATTTAATTATTACTTAAGATATTGAATATTATTACTGAATTATATTTTGAAGTATTTCTATTGGAATTTATATTACTTTGTATTTACGCATTTAATTGCAGCAATACTGCAAGGCGGGCGGCAATGTTTATATCAAAAACTGTCGCTTCTACGTACCCTAAGATGGCGCTTCACGCCAACTGAAAATGTCATCTTATTTCTTTCATTTTCTTTCTTCTTTTTATATTTAAGCTAAATCATAGTTAGCTATTTAGATTTAAGAACACTTTATAACGAACTATCAAGCTAGTAAGGACAATAAAAGTCTATTCCAAAAATCCACCTCTCACTGACCTTTTATATCTCTTCCATTTCATATTTGATATATTTCTTACGGTTTCAATCTCAACGCGCTTGAGATTGAAAAATTCTACAATTCAACAATTCTACTTATTCATAGAGGTTCTTATTCCAACTCATCACTATGTATGAACTCTTTACCACATGACTCAACGCAGTATGCAATGTTTTACTGTGAGACTTTCTGTGTTGATACGCGTCTTGTTGATATAAATACCATAACATTTTGAACAGCGGCATGACGCAATTGCGTTAACGCATTTCGCTGATACAGTTAACTGCGCTTGAGTTAGTGTGTCAGCGCTGCAATTTTTACTGCGTAACCCATGTCTAGTATTAACAGCATATAGCTTAACGTGTTTCGTAAATGCGTCAATAATAGCAAGAATGTGTTTTCGTTTAGAAGCAATAGATAGATGGTCCACCAAAATGGTCAATATGGATTGTGTCAAACGGAATTGGTTTTTTTGGAATATTATATAAGTTTCCTGTATTAGAATGCGACGGAACGGAATACAAAATACACTTAGGCAGTTTTTGATATAACGCTCAACTTTAATATTCATATCAGGGAACCAGTAATGAAACTGAAGTTTATCAACACACTTGGTGACACAAGATGCCCTAATTTTTCATGAATATTACGAATTATATTTATTTCCATTTCCCTAAGAACAAAAAGAAGTAATTTATTGCTTTTCGTCTTACGGTACACCAATCCATCATCTAAAACAAAGTTTTTAATTTCTTCTTTTTCAAGTCTTTCTCTTAGATTAATTATATCTTGATCACGGCTTTGGGTTAACTGTAACTGAAAATCCATGTCTTCAGGGCTTATGGCCAAAATCATCGGATTCCGACTCAGAGCGTCAGCGTGGCCCATAAAAGCACCACTTCTGTGTTGGATTGTATAATTATAGTTTTCCAACTCTAAAGCCCATCTGGCTATGCGTGCATTAATGCTCTTTTTATTTAACGTCAATGCTAGGGAATTGTAATCAGTAACAATACGGAACGGAATACCTTCTAAGTATGCTCGGAAACGTCGTAATGAAAAAATAATGGCTAGTGTCTCCAGCTCAAAACTATAATAACGAGCTTCGGCTTGTGTCGTACGTTTGGAAAAATATGCGATCGGATGAAACTTACTATCAGACTGTCGTTGTAATATTACATTGCCAAACCCAATAGTACTGGCGTCACAATGTAACTCAGTTTCTCTCTCAGGGTGGTAAATAGATAGGACAGGTGATTCCAGCAACTTGATTTTCAATTCTTGGAAGGCAGAATTAAATTCTGAACTGAAACAAAATGCTGAATCTTTCTAAATTAAGTCTAAGAGAGGTTTTGCTACTCGAGAGAAAGATGGAATAAATATACGGAAATATGAAAACAGACCTATACATTGCTGAACTTCTCGCTGGTTTGTCGGAACTGGAACTGGTTTGTCGGAACTGAAACAAAATGCTGAATCTTTCTAAATTAAGTCTAAGAGAGGTTTTGCTACTCGAGAGAAAGATGGAATAAATATACGGAAATATGAAAACAGACCTATACATTGCTGAACTTCTCGCTGGTTTGTCGGAACTGGAAGAAATTCAATAGCCTTCAAATGTCTGTCATTAGGTCTGATACCATTTTTATTAACGCAATAACCGAGAAACTCAATTTCAGAATAACAAAATCGACTTTTACTAAAGTTTAATTCTAAACGATATTCTGCCAACCGCCATAAAAGTCGCTGCAATACTAAAAAATGATGTTCGGTAGTGTCAGTTATTACAGTAATATCGTCCATATATACTACAATAGTCCCGTCATCAATAAACGGTCGCAGAACATAATTTATGAATCGTTGGAACACCGCTGGAGCATTCTTTAACCCAAAAGGCATCCGAGTATATTCGTATTGACCCATAGGGGTAACGAAAGCGGTATATTTAACTGACGATTCCGAAACTCGGATCTGATGAAAACCACTTTTTAAGTCAAGTAAACTAAAAAATCCCTTTCCCTCCATTCTTTCTAAGCAGTCCTCAATAAGCGGCAAAGGATAATTGTCACGTTCTGTAATTTTGTTCAGAGCTCGATAATCGACACATTTTCGCACTTCATCTGACTTTTTTTGACTAAAACAATTAGAGAAGCATATGGGGAATCAGAAGGCCTTATCTTATTTTCATGAAGCAGTCTCAGAATAATTTTTTCAAGCTCTTGTTTATCACTATACGACAGTCGTCGTGGATTAAAACTTATCGGAATATCAGATGTGAGCCGAACTTTCATTTCATAGTAAAACTGACACTCACCATATTAAATTCAGTTAATCCTTCACAGGTTCTAGATTATGCTTTCTCCGGATCTGCGCCTTCATCATGTCCCAATAAGGCCATGCATGATGAACTAGGTGGAGGCAGCTTTGGACAATCTTTCAAGATGTGCTGAGTTGAGCCACAGCGGAAACAAGAGCTCTTTTGACGTTTTGGTTTCGGGCACGCAGCAGACATATGGCCATATCCAGAGCAATTATAGCACTGAATTAGCTTTGGCACTTCATCTCGATTTGGACAGTCTGAAGAGTTCGATTTTATCGAAGTTAAAAAGGGAGAATTCAAAGCACGCAGCTGAACATAACGCCGTGCCAAAGACTTCACTTGTTCAATTGTCGTCGCTGGGTAAAAAATGGCAATGCTTGGTGAACGATCGTTGAGCCCATTGATAATAAATTGCACCACCTGATTCTCGTCAACTTCAGCTCGGGATGCAATTTCTTGCATTTGCAGAATATATCCAAGAACAGTTGTCTTAGATGCATTGAATTTTGTCATCTTAAGCAGAGCAGTGACCTCAGAAACCGACAAAATATTGCCAAATTTTTTTAAAAAATTGTTCTTAAACTCGCCGTATGTCGCTGATTTGTCGACACGCAAAACAACTCTGCTGGCGTGTTCTTCATCATTAGCGGCGAGCAGATTTAAGGCGAAAATTGTCATCGCCATCTAACGAATCGCAGACTCTCTCCATATTCTCAATCCACTTTTGAGCATCGTACAAGTCATCACCATTAAATGGAACCATGGCATGCTCCACGTCGCTGAAATCAGCTTTTCGGCTAAAGCTTGGCGCATCACTCGAGCCTGCGAAATCACATTCGAGCTTGCTTAGCTGCCTTCTTAGTTGAGCAATTTCCAGCCGCTTGCGCAATTCGCGGAGCTCGTCATCTTCCTTTGCGCCAATGTTCTGCTCGGTATTGCTCCTGACAGAATCAACGTCATCGTCAACGCATGCCTCCAGACCAGCCACCAACTCCTTCAGTTGCTCCTCGCCAATAAGCTGCTTGAGCTGCAGCATAGTCGACATTACTGTCAGCCAACTACTTGGTAAGGTCGCAGCGACGAAGTTTTGTCGACATTTTATCAGTAAATATCCCACTTCTGAGGCTATAACGGATTTTTATTTATATATATTGAATTTCTTATTCCTTTTCTTTTCTTTACGTCTTCACGCTTTCGTTCTTCGTTCTAGAATAATAATTTTTACTTTGTCATTTGCCCAGGGTTGCAATACTTGAGAATGTTATTTATGGCATTTCCAACAATGAGATACCCAGGGTTGCAATACTTGAGTATGTCATTTCTGGCATTGCCAACAATGAGATACCCAAGGTTGCCACCTACTACAATTTAAAATTTTTTTGTTGTTACGTTTTTTGCATTTTAGGTGACGATATGGAAAATATGTAAAAATGCAATTTTTAATAATATATTCAAAAGTTTTTTGTCGGCTTCTGATGTTATAACAATAATTATTATTATTATTAATAATAATAATTATTATTATTATTATAAGGGCATTTTTACGAAAACAGAGACTTGAGTGCATGATAATCAATTTAGGTTAATATATGAACTATGTAAATTCAATGAACGGTGAAACTCTGAAATTTATGAATATGTAATAAAACATAATGGGGAAATTCCAAGATAAAAGTTATAAGCGCTAATGTCCACTGAAGTCGTCAAGTGAAAATTTTTTGTTTCAAACAACTTAATTTGTAATACATGTCAGGAATTTGAAAACTAAAAATGAGAATTTATGTAAAAATTCCTAAAGAATAAAGTGGACTTAATTTTTGGTCTTATTCTCCTATTGGTTCATTTCAACTTAAAATCAAAACCATGTAAAGTAGAAGTGTCCGTGTGTCACGAAAAAATCACACTTTTTGTTCTATAGCAATAACCCTTCATTGGAGTAGCATGAAAATTCATAAGCAAAGCCGACTTTTCGTATTGAAGATTTTTAGTTCTAACAATTTTTTTGATTAGACGCACAGAACCCATTTTAGAGTCGTGACGCACGGACAAACCTTGTATATATTTTTCATATGTGCTGTTTTCAGTTGATCAACCAACATGAAACAATGAATAACTACAGACAACATATTTAACTGTTTAACTGTCAAAGTTTTCTCATGTTCGAATATTTTGTATGAAGCATACCGAAATAAACAACGCGCTAACGCCAACCCATCTGAATTTCCAATTTTGACAGAGCGTTAAGAACTAATTGTCAGTAAGTGACAAACAAAAATAAATCCAAATTGTTTTTTCACTTTTTATAAAATTTCTGATCAATGAATCTACGGGCTTCTAGAATTTACTAATAGCTTCCAAAAGCAACATATCGTCAATATTGGCAGCTAAGAAATCTTATGGGACCTGTTGGCGCTTTGGGAACAATTCTCTTTACCACCTACTTTTGTCCAACAAGACCACGAAACCGAAAAGAGTTGTGAAGGCCTCATCAAAAATAGATGCAGCGTGTTTTGGCCACAGAACAGAAACCATAAAAGTGCACATGAGTCATCTTGGAGCTAATCATGAACTTTTCATGAATGAAAACAGTTTTTTTTTAAATTTTTTTTTAGACACTTCATAAATATTTGGCATTAAAGTAAGATTTTGACCTTTTTACGTAACGCTTCAATTGCGGTATGGCGCTTAACTTTTTTTGAGAAGCGTTAAAAAGCACAACGCCTAACGATCCAATTTAGGTATGACTGGTAGGTGTTGAATTACATACAATTACAATAGAGTTAAGCTATCACTGGCTTTTCGCGCTTTCTCAACGTTAACCTATTAAAATCATGTCCCATTTCATCAAAAAAGTCAGTCAAACCAAGTTAATGTGGAAAAAATTTGCCCACCAAATTTGGGTTGGGTTATATGCAAACCTTCTTCGCTCATTTAATTATTTTAGTCTTATTAATTTTAAAAGAAATTCATAAGGAGGAAGTTTTAAAATTTCAGTTCCACTTCAGCCCCTAAGAGAAAACCGAACAAAACATGAATTGATTGATAAAAATTTAATGATAAGGATTCCAGTGGCTCAAGACAAAGTTAATGTGGAAAAAATTGATCCACCAAAGTTTGGGTTGGGCTCAGGGACAACATAGGACGGTTGTAGAATACCCTATAACCGCCTTCACTATCACACTAATTTTAAGCACATCACTATGTTATGATTAAACTCAAAGAAGTATAACACTTTTGTTTATATAAAATTTAAGGCTCTATTTATTTATTTTAAGTTATTATATATATATCATTTTGACTCAATTTGACTATTAGAAAAATACTGTTATTTTACTTTTTAAGGAGGTGCAATCTGAAAAAATAAACAATCAGTATCAAGCATTCATCTGCTAACTTTTAATTCAAAGCCTTTTGAGCGTTCAACTCAGGCTCAGGCTAATAATATAAATAAATAGAGCCAGTGGCGTTTTTCAGCGCCGGCAAACAATTAGGCAGGGCCTTATAATACACTAAAACACACCGCGTTTTAAACTCGAAAAATAATATAAATAAGCGTTACAAAAATTTCGCGCACCAAAAAATCAAACAAAGCAAACATTTAAAACCCGAACACTACATGGCGATCCTGCCCAACAAAGAACTGGTTCAGAAGTACGTGGAAGAGTACGTGCTCCCAGGCGGAAACACAAACGCTCCAGCATATACTCCAGCAACAGGCCCAGCAACAGGCCCAAAAACATTGACGAAAGAAGAATACCGGCAGCGGCAAAAAAAATAACTGAAGCGGATAAGCGCACCACGATACCACCGACGGCAAAGCCAAAACACCGGCGCGGAGGCAGACAGGTGAGGCTGCGTAAAAAATTGCGGCTTTAAAAGCGGTAGTAAATTCTGAGCATCCACCGCACTACCGCACTGCCAACGTTATTTGGCTGCAAATTGATGAGCTTGAGCGTGAGCTAGAGAAAAAAGCTCCCACACACGTACACAAACGCAAAATAAAAAAAGGGCAACATTTTTTTTTTTCTTTATTGATTAAGTGATTATATTATTATAATTAATCTATAGAAATAAATAAATATGAATTGAAAACTAAAAAATATTTTTTTAAAACACTTTTAATAAATACATTTTTTTAGCACATTTTTATATACAATTAAAAATTCGCGAAAACTTTCATTCGTTTTTACACACGCGACCGACATTTTGATTTTTTTTATTTTTATTCATTGACTGAAAACGTCAGTCAATTGCATCTTGCCTTACCGGGCGTCTCGACAGGCAATAATTTATTGCTTTCCATCTGTCAAATTCAATTGAAAGCAATGACCATATTGCAAGGGTGGGTTCTTTTATGTTATGTTATTTACTTTTTTGAAAGGACATCGAACAAGTTGGTACGCTGTGCTCGGTCGCTAGATGGCCTAAAAAACTCTACAAACTATACAATGAAGAAGCTAAAAGAAAGAAGTTGAGATTTTGGGTGATATTTATAATTTTATAAATGTCTGCTGCGCACCAGTCCATTTTTAATACGATGTTCACGCATTCAATTTTCAGGAAAAATGCAAAATTGTTGTCAAACAATAAAAATGACAGCTCATTGCCAACTACGCGTTGGCAATATATGGTTTGCAATATTGCATGCCATATATGGCCAACCATGGCAATCAGATTGCATGATCTTGTAAAAGATGAAGATAGACCTATTTTTGTAAAATATGTCTATCATTTTAAATTATCAGCCCAAGTTCGCGGAATACTTGGACGCTCAAATAAGCCTGCAACGTTTTTAGAGCTGAAGAATTCGTTAGAAAAAGCTTACCCTAATCCAAAGAATTTACAGCAAGTTTTAAGTGAATTTAGTATAATCAGAATTTAGAGAAAAAATAGTGAAACTTTCCGCACAATTAAGTAATTTTGAGATAAAAACTTTGAATAATCCAAATGAATTGGAAAAAAATGCAATTTATAAAGTAAATGAGAGTATGTCTCTGAATATTTTCTTGAAAGGCGTAAATAGGGAATATACAAATATTTTGTTGGCAAATCCACCAAAAACATTTAATGAGGCCGTAGAAAGGTGTATGGCTGTAGAAAGAAGTTTAGAAACAGACAGTAACACAATATTTCACATACGGAATGGAAATAATTTTAATAATAATAAATATAAACAACATATAATAATAAAAACAACAATTACAGGGGCAACTCTTATGGCCATCAGAACCATAATTTTTCATATAGAAATACTAATAATGGCAATTACAGCCAAAATTTTGGAAATAATGGTTACAATAACCATTACAACAGCAATTTTAAAAACGATAATTATGAGAATAATAATCAAAGAAATAACTACAGAAACAATAATAACACAAATCGAAATTCAAACCGAAATTTCAGAACACAGGGAAACGGTTACGGCCAGGTAGCAGAGAATGGTACCCGCAGAGGCCAAAACTAATGTACAAAATAACGCAAAATTTATCAAATTACATAATGAACATGTAAAAATACTAATAAAGATTTAAAATTCTTGGTAGATACTGGAGCTGATATCTCCATTTGTAAAGTAAAAAAAAAAAAAAAATATAGATGAAGTCAATACAAGAAATATTTTAACACTTACAGGAATAAGAAGAGAAGAAATTGAATGTATTGGCACAACTAATCTGAAATTAATGGTAGAATCAGAAATAATTGTGCATAAATTTTATATAGTTGAAGATGATTTTCCAATCGCAACAGATGGAATCATAGGGCGAGATATTTTAGAAAAACATATGTCAAAAATAGATTTTGAAACATATACGGTTAGTTTTAATATAAATGAAAAAGAATTAATCATGCCAATAAATTTAACAGATAAATATAATACAAATATTTAATACCAGCTCGGTCTGAGTCAATAGTACCCATAAACATTAAAGTTATGGATGATAGCATAGTTTTGAATGAAGAAGTAGCAAAAGGTGTATTTTTAGGAAACAGCATAATACCCGCGAAAGGCATGGCACATGTTAAAGTATTGAATACAACAGACGAAGATGTAATACTGAAAAATTTAAATGTAAAAAATGAACTTTTAAAAAAGTACAATGTTTTCCAATACAAAAGAAACAAATCAGTCAACAAGGACAGGCTCAACAAACTTTTAAGTGATTTGAACATTGGATGCAATGGACCAGAAGCAAGAAACTAGATAATAGAACTCGTTAAAGATTACCAGGATATTTTTCATCTCCCTGGAGAACATTTAAGCGTCAACAATTTGTATATGCAACAAATACAAACAACAGATTCAAACCCAGTTTACATAAAAAACTACAGACTACCACAAACACAAATGACAGAAATAAACGAACAGGTTGACCAACTTTTGAAGGATAACATAACAGAACATTCGGTCAGTCCTTATAATTCTCCACTACTAGTAGTACCGAAGAAATCAACAAATGATAAGAAGAAATGACGACTCGTTGTCGATTTTAGAAAATTTAACGAGAAAATCGTAAGTGACAAATTCCCACTTACCAAAATAGAAGACGTACTTGACAGACTTGGAAGAGCTAAATACTTTTCGACATTGGACATGACTAGCTCGTTCCACTAGATAGACCTACACAAAGACTCACAATCTCTGACCTCATTTTCAACAGGAAATGGACATTTCCAATTCAAACGGTTGCCATTTGAACTGAAAATATCGTCCAACAGCTTTCAGCGCATGCTAACAATAGCTTTAAGTGGTTTAGATGCGGAGGCTTTTCTATACGTAGACGATATAATTGTATTTGGATGCAGTTTAAAGCATCACAATGAAAAATTTAACGAAAATATTTCAAAGAATGAGGAAGTTTAATTTAAAGTTGAATCCAGATAAATGCTCTTTTTTAAAACCGGAAGTTATATATCTTGGCCATCTTATTACCACTGCGGGTTTAAGAACTGACCCAGCAAAAAATAAGGTAATAGAAAACTACCCAACCCCAACAAACGCAAATGACGTTAAAGATTTGTTGCTTTCTGCAACTATTGTAGGCGCTTCATACCAAAATTTGCTGATATAGCCAAAGACCTTAATTCTTTTTTATAGAAAAATGAAAAATTTGTCTGGACTGAGAAATACCAAAATGCATTTGAAACATTAAAAACTAAACTACTAAATCCACCAGTACTTCAATACCCTGACTTCGATAAACCTTTTGTGTTAACAACTGACGCCTCAAATTTTGCACTTGGCGCAGTTTTATCGCAAGGTGAGATCGAATCAGATTTACCAATTTCATATGCGAGCAAATCACTGGGGAAACATGACTTAAATAAACCAATTATACAAAAAGAATTACTAGCTATACATTGGGAAATTAATTTTTTTAGACCATATCTTTACGGTCGCAGATTTTCAGTCGTAACAGACCACAGACCTTTCGTGTCTCTTTTTTCGCATAAAAATCCGTCGTCAAAGTTGACACGAATCAGGTTAGATTATGATTTTGAAATCATATATAAAACAGGCAAAATGAATACCAACGCAGACGCATTGTCGCGCATAATTTTAAATAGCAACTCACTTAAAGCCATGATTCCAACTGGATTGGAACATGAAGACAAGAAAATACTAGCAATAAACAGGAGTATGGATAAAAATAACCATACAAAAAACTCGGATTTTAACAACAAAAAATGTCTTTCCAGCAAAGGGTCTGATCAACTAATTGCTTGGGAATGTACAATGTACATCAATATCGGATGTAAACGAAATAAAAAAGCTTAAATTTATAACAGAAAAATATTTTAAGGGAACCCAAATATATATAGAAAATAATGAAGTAATTGCAAGATGCAGCGATAATCCTTTGTTCACACAGCTGACTCTGGAAAAACTGTCGTCAAAAATGCATAAGTTAGGAATAGAAGAATTATCACTAAATGCGAATGATATAATATTTAAAACAGTAGAAGAAGAAAAATTTAAAAACATTTATAATAGTTCGAAAAGAGATTTTTCTTTATCTCTTTTAAGATATTGATTTCTAGAAAACCGGAAAAAGTAATAGATATAGAAAAACAGAAAAGTATAATTAAGGAATATCATAATTCGACCCACGGAGGTCATATGGGATTAGAAAAACAATTTTAAAAATAAAGCAAAGATACATATGGAAGAATATGTGTCAAATGGTAAAGAAGTTCATAAATAATTGCGAAAAATGCAAAATAAATAAACAAACAAAGCATACAAAAGAAAAAATTACAATAACAAACACGCCAGGAACTAGATTCGAAGTCGTTTCGATAGATACAGTAGGCCCTTTACGTTTAACAAATAATTACAGATACATACTCACAATGCAATGTGAATTAACAAAGTATATATTTGCTTGTCCAATGGTGACAAAAGACGCGAAAACAGTCGCAAAAACTATTACCGAAAACTTAATTCTGATATATGGTAATTTTAAAATTTTAAAGTCAGATAGAGGTACAGAGTTTACCAACGAATTACTATCAGAGATATGCAACTTATTAGAGATAAAACAAATTTTTAGTACTCCATACCATCATGAAACACTTGGTTCTATAGAACGTAATCATAGAGTATTAAATGAATACTTATAAAATTTTTGTAAAGGTGACGAATGGGATCAATGGATACCATACTTCACATTTGCTTACAACACTACAACTCATGTTGATACAAATTACACGCCATTTGAACAGGTTAGCAGGTTAGCGAACCTTCCAAATGATAATTCAGTAAATTCAAAATATTACAATACAGATAACTATGCGCAAGAACTAAAAGCAAGATTAGCATATTCATTAAAAAAGACTGAAGAATTAATAAAAATATCAAAAGAAAATCGAATAAGAAATAATGAAAATTTCAACCCGTTAAATTTAAAGATCAGAGATAATGTAAAAGTACCTGGGCGACCGAGCTCCGCTCAGGTTCCTACCGTATTTTCAAATGTTTTACGGTTTTTAAGTTTTCGAAAATGCCAACTTTATATTAGAAACAACATAAAAGATCATATTTTTCAAAAAACTTGAAATGCATTTTTATTTTATGATAACTTCGTTTTTCAACTAAACGAAATTTGTTTTGGTTTTTTTATCCCTTCGCAAATACTAAATTATTTCGATAATTTACTTATGCTAAACTTATGCCGGCCATTCCAAGCCTAAGCAAATTTTTTTTTCCCAAAATTTACCTCATGCTCCTTTTCCACTTACAAGAATAGAAGTTATTTTTTTATGTCGCATTTTTTTCTAAAGTTATGGAGATAGCCATTTTTGATCAAAGTAAAAATCTTGAAAATAGAGTCATTTTCAATAAATCATATCTCTGTCATTTGTAACCCCTATTTTTGTAAATGAAGTATCGTTAGAAAGAAATTGAAAAGCGATTTTTAATATAAATAAAATACTTTTGGAATTTTTTTGGTAAAGTTGCCTACTTTTTCAAAAAAAAGAAAATTAAGCTATTCATACCTCAACAAATGCATTTTCGGTTTTTTTTTTACGTAGAATTACGTCTTAAAGCGCGGTTTGTATGGAGTCGTTTTTACAAATTATTTTAAGGTCATACTTACATCCTTTAATACTCATCGTTCAAACATAATATATATACTAAAGTAACAGATATATCCTGCGCTAAACGAATATCGAATTTTGGATTTTTTTACTATTATATTAAAGTCACAAAATAGCAAAAGCTTAGAAGAATAATCTAGATTTTTATATGAGAAAATCAATCATTAGCTGCTTGCATGTTGTGTCTACTGCTTTCTTTGTTTTTGTTTTGTTGTTTTTGCTTGTGTTGGTTTTGTTTTGAACGAACTGATTCGCAGCATTGGTGCTCTACTCCACGTTAAGAGGGTGTTCCAAGTTAAGAGGGTGTTCCGATTAGATTTAACACTTATGAAAAAAACTTTTGGCATTATATTTCGTTGTATGCTATTACCCAATAGATGTCGCTTTCTATTCACTTAATATGATCTTTGCATCTAAAACAGCAACCGTTTGTTATTGGGTTGAAGAGAAAGCAGTAGAGCCGTGGCTCAGTCGATTAAGCTGTTGTCGTGCTGAAATTTGAATCAAAAGAGCCTGGTTCGATCCTCAGCCTGATTGTTAATTAAATTTTTGTTTTCATTTTATATTATTATAATCTTATTTTATTAATTATTTAATGTAACAGTTGCATAGTGCAATATTTTTATTTTATGTCACATCCTGTTGCTTGCGATAGCATGAACAAAATGTAAGCAAAATACAGCTTTTATTACTCTTTTAGTTATTTTGTAGTCAATTTTTAACCTAAGTTACTATAATTCAAATTGTATTCCCAATTTATTAAATTTACGTACAGCTTTGACTAAAAATATATCTATTATTTTTAATCGTATCAATTCTAAAAAAAAAAGGATTAAAATATGTATTGATCCAATGTATTGTTTAAAAATTACTCGAAGATTTTTAACCGTAAAGTTGTTGTACTATGTGGTCTGTTCACACTAAGTTCACACTTTAAGATATGTACAAAATGTGAATTTGTCATTTCATCCGCCCCGACGGCCGATTGAAAAATGTTAAAACTGTTTTGTTTTCAGATCGATTAAAAAATTCTTATAGTAAATTTGATCTTAATTTATTTTGAATTTTTATAAAGCATTTAAAATTTTGTAAACTTACTGCAAATAAAAAAGAAGGAACTTAAAATTTTGTTCCAGCTTTTTACAATTTAATGGTCCAAGATTCCTTTATTATATCAAAATAATTATTTGACCTAATAAGAAAAACAGTTTTGCTCCAGATTTTAAAACAATGTCTCAAACGATATAAAAGTTATGAACGATTAATTGATATGTATATCAGAAAAAATTGAGATTACGAAAAGCATATCATTTGGCCATTTTAATTTTATTTTGGTGGAAACTTAATTTGTTTCTTAAAGTAACAAAAAAAAGTGCAATTTTTGAGATGTGAGCAAACTAGATTTTTTTTTCAAAACGTAGGAAACTCTAGCATAGGAAACTCTTACAAAAATATTTTCCTTTTTAAAATTTGTTTAAGATTTGGTGTAAATTACTCTATTTGTAAGATTTCTTTTTAAATCAAAAATTGGTACATCAAAACTGTACTAAAAACGTTTCTATAAAAAAAATAAATGAAAAATATAACAAATTCACCAAATCACTGTTTGGTGAAGCTTAAAAATAAAAACAAAAAATTAATGTGCACGGTGACATTCGAACTCACAACCTTGATATTATTGGACAGAAGCTCTATTCTCTGAGCTATCACTGCTATATCAACATTAGCAAACTTAACATAACATATTCGGAAGGAAAATTAACGTATTTATTATATGCGTGAAAACTCGGAAAAACAGCTTTTCCCAGAGATGAGACCTAGCTGGATCGATTGTTCAGCCCCCTCTTCATCTATATTGTAAATTTCATCGAAATCGTTAGAGCCGTTTTCGAGAACGCAATTGCAAATAAATATACAAATATTGCTCGTTTAATATAATAAGATAAAAAAGATGAATAGAAAGAAAAATCAACCACCTTATCATGGTCCATATAGAATAATCCATAAAAATGGAGTAAATTCAATTATAGATGTAAATGGAAAAATTAAAGAATATCATAATAATTTATTAAAAAAATGGATTTAATGAAATTAATAATCAAAGTTAAAGTATCAGATATATAGTACACAATACTATTATTGAATTTTATAACTAGTTGTAAGTAAGTTTTAAACTCACATTTATCTTTTGAATTGTATAATATAAGAAAAATTTTGAAAAAATTATTATCTTAAAATCAAATAATTTTTATCTTGAGGATGGGGGTGTAGAATACCCTATAACCGCCTGCACTATCACACTAATTTTAAGCACATCACTATGTTATGATTAGACTCAAAGAAGTATAACACTTTTGTTAATATAAAATTTAAGGCTCTATTTATTTATTTTAAGTTATTATATATATATCATTTTGACTCAATTTGACTATTAGAAAAATACTGTTATTTTACTTTTTAAGGAGGTGCAATCTGAAAAAATAAACAATCAGTATCAAGCATTCATCTGCTAACTTTTAATTCAAAGCCTTTTGAGCATTCAACTGCTCAGGCTAATAATATAAATAAATAGAGCCAGTGGCGTTTTTCAGCGCCGGCAAACAATTAGGCAGGGCCTTATAATACACTAAAACTCACCGCGTTTTAAACTCGAAAAATAATATAAATAAGCGTTACAAAAATTTCGCGCACCAAAAAAATCAAACAAAGCAAACATTTAAAACCCCAACACTACACGGTACTACTAACCATGCACATATAAATCTTATTACAGAATAGCTTTTAGTCTACTTTTGAGTTCATCTTTTGACAAGTTTACATCAAAAACGCTACAGATGTTTATTGTTTTTGGACATATATATGAACCAATTATGGTTCAGGAGGAGCAACCAAATGCTCATAATGAAGTATGCAGTGATGATAGCGACGGCGATTACGTAGACGCTGAGGAGGAGGAGGCGATAGCTCAAACAGAAGCACATGAAAATGAACAGCAAGATAATCAAATTCAGCCAATGGTACGTGTTTCACAAAGAGCAACAAAGGGTATATCACCAAAACGTTTGATCGAAGAAATGCATATGGTACGAGAGATAAATGAACCAAAGAGCTACAATGAAGCTATTCAAAGCGACGAAAAGGTGCAGTGGCTGGCTGCAATGCAGGAGGAAATGGAATCTCACAAACGAAATGGCACATGGGAACTCATAAATCTACCAATCGGTAAAACAGCAATTGGCGGCAAGTGGGTGTTCAAATTAAAAACCAATGCAGACGGTGAATTGGAGAGGTATAAAGCCAGGTATGTTGCACAGGGTTTTTCACAAAAGTATGACGAGGTTTTTGCTCCGGTTGTTTTGCATACAACGTTCAGAACGTTATTGTCAGTGGCTGCAAAGAGAAAAATGATAGTTCATCATTTCGACGCGAAGACAGCTTTTCTCAATGGAAAGTTAAATGAAACTATTTTTATGAAGCAACCACAGGGGTTTGAAGAGGACTGTTCAAAAGTATGTTTGTTCAAGAAAAGCATGGTTTGAAGCAGGCTGCTAGATCTTGGAATGCAGCGCTTCACGAAGTACTAACTAAGGCGAGATTTAAACAAAGCTACAATGATCCATGCTTATATGCAAACAAAATTTGTGGCACATTTTGCTATATAATTGTCTATGTAGACGATTTGATTGTGGCGTGTTCAACGAACAAGCAAATGAAAGAAATCGAAAGCAGCTTTAAACCACATTTTGAAATGCAAGATTTGGGACCGATCAGCTACTTCTTAGGCATTGAAATAACAAAAGATAATCAGGGTAACTTTGAATTAAATCAATCGAAATATATCATGAAAATTGCATTAGATTTTGGATTGAAAGACGCAAAGGCAGTGAAGACTCCAATGCAGGTAAATTACGGAAAATCAGATACGTTACAACCATTGGAAAGCAACACGAAATACAGACAACTAATTGGTCGATTATTATACTTATCGATAAATACAAGACCTGATATTTCAGCCAGTGTTAGTATTTTAGCACAAAAGGTGTCACAACCATTCAGTGAAGATTGGAATCAACTCAAGCGAAAAGTCAAGTACTTAAAGGCAACACACAATATGAAGCTAAGGGTAAGTAATATTCAATCAAACAATTTGTCACTAATTGGATATGCGGATGCAACATGGACTGATGATAAAAGGGATCGTAAATCAAACAGTGGTCGCATAATTTACTTCAACGGCGGTACAATAAGTTGGTCTTGTAACAAGCAAAATATGGTTGCATCTTCATCGTGTGAGGCTGAGTTTATTTCAATATCAGAGGCATCTAAGGAGGTGAAATGGTTGAGGCAATTGTTGGAAGAGATGCATGAACCAGTTAATTCTCCTACAACCATATTCGAAGATAATCAAGGCTGTATTGAACTGGTAAGGGATAATAAATTTTCGTACAAAACAAAGCACATTGATACGCGATACAAAATGATTCGAGACCTGGTGAAAAAGAAAATCATCGAAGTTGAATCTTGCCGTACTGAAGAAATGACTGCCGATTTATTGACAAAGCCATTATCTGCAATCAAACATGAATATTTGCGTGAAAAATGCCATTTGTTGTGAACGAGGAGGAGTGTTGAATGTTACCATGACTTAAGAATTTACATGACGTTCACATCTTACTAATATGGCATCACTTAATTTGTTTCATTTTCATTTAAACACTTCTTTCATTTACATTATTAGAGTAGCTTAAGACATATACATAAAACTGAATTTATTATAACGGCTTGTTCTTGTACTTCTTTTCATTCTCATTCTTTACTTAAACCATTTTGAACATTAAATAAAACTTCTGTTGCACATTATAGTTTCTGATGTTTTCTTTTATGAAGTTATAACACACTTCAGCAATTTAATGTTACTTGATCCAACGCAAGTGAATATAATCCAAATATTCTACAGTTTAAAGGAGCAGTTAGCATATAGTTCGTTCTACTAAAAGCTAAATAAATTAAAGTGTTAGCGTTTCTACTGCTTCTACGGTTAGAGTTAAAATTAATGAGAGAAAGAATTTTCGGAGAATCGAAAACACCGGTCATGAGTTGGTGTAAATATATGATATCTGCGGACCTCCTTCGCTCTCTAAGTGACTACATTCTTAATAGTTTTAAACGGTCCTCATAAGGAGGAAGGCTTAAACTGGCAGTTCCACTTAAGCCACTTAGAGCAAACAGAACAAAACGTTTTTGGATCCTCTCTATTCGTTCAACATGCACATTGTAACTTGGGGACCAAACTTGACTTGCGTCCTCCAATACACTATAACATAATATACCGCTGTAGTTATACTCATGTTGTTCAATTTTTTTGTCCATCATTTCATTAATCTAAGCATAGAAGATGCTCTTTTACAAATTTACCATCAAAGGAGCGGTGTGGTTGAAAATAAGAATAGAAAATAAGAACTGCCAACGACTTAAGTCATGTTACTATACTGTTCAAACGTAAATGTTATTTTCATTGATAAAGATAGCAGTATCGATCAGCTACTTAAACGCTGAAGCCATGTTAAATGGAGTGCAAAATGCATCTGCAAAAGATGCATGATATCCGTGTTAGGAATGGGAGCTCTATTGTAGTACGGCAGCATGCGGGTTCAAACCCATAAATCAATTTGTAATTTTTAAAGATGCATTTTTTTGCAACCTGCATTTGTTAAATTGTTGCAACTGTTGAATTCTTAGATGAACGTAAGAAATACAATATTTTATATCAAACTAAAAGATAAAATCTATTTTGCTTAAAAGCAACAAATTTGTATACAAAATCGTACTTTGTCCGTGCAACACGATTTTGTGTCCGTAACGTCACGCTGGTTAAACAGTTATAACTTCCGTAAATATCACTTTTTGTTAAAAAGATGAGTACCATGTTATTGTGTTAACCTTAATACATCAGGCTGCGTACTCAAAATTTTTAAAAAGTACACCAAGTAGCTGAAATTTTGAAAAATGTAACAAAACCTCAAAAATCATGTCCTAAAAATGTCCATGCGCCACGCTAGACAAAAAGTGCAATAACTTTCGAATGAAGCCATCAAGAACAAACATTTTGAAACGAGCCATCAAAACTTTCTGAAACGGGCGTGTTAAGTAATAGAATAGGCTAAAAAGTATAGTCACCAAAAGCCCATTCTGGAATTCCGAGGTAAATAGAGGGAGAAAAAAATCGTACGAATGTCCGTGCGCCACACGTAAAAATGCCCATATAATAATAAGTTGATCCGGGTAAACGTTGTTCTGCCCAGAACGCTTTTCGTGTTTACTGCTGAAATTCATAATTTTTTCTATTTTTCCGCTATTTCAGTATTTACGCTCTTTTTGCAGGTGTTTGCTCTTGCACTGATGGTGGTGAGCTTATTGTTTGACTTTATTGGCAGTAAAAAAGTGTGTGGCAAAATTGTTCTTTACTAAACTATCCCACACTCGAAAAAAAACGGTTACCAAAATATCAGATTAATTGGCCCCGTAGATTTAGAGTCTACTGCGTCAGACAGACAGCAGTAAGAGAGAAGCGAAAAATAAAACTCTTTGGTTGAAACTGCAGAAGAAAAGCAATTTTCATTCAAACACACAATTTTGACATCACAGTGAGACATGTGATTTGTGAATTGATTGATATAAAAAAGTCGATATCGAAGCAAAACAGTGTGCTATCACCACAAAAATAGCATCTACTAAACTATCTCATAATAAAAAAACGGTTACCAAATTTCAGATTAATCGGCTCTGCAATTGTAGAGTCTTCTGCCTCAAACAGACACCAGAATGAGAGGAAGTGGTACCATTTATGTATATAGTGATCGCCATTTGTAATAATAGCATCTGCACTCCAAGTTTCACTATAAAAACATGAAAAACTCATAAATTTTACCATTAATAACCAAATTAACCAAATTATATGCAGCACAAAAAGTCTAATACAGTCAAAACTATTATAGCATTTTCATTAATTTTTTATTTGTTTAAGAATCTCGTACTGCAGAAAATCGACTGCTAAAATTTCATCTCAGTCAACCCATTAGTATTGGAGTTTATAGCCATCAGACACACATCGTTTTGCTGTTTATACATAGAAAGCGAAATCCGAAACATGTTGCTACACGTGGGAAATTTCTTCAATCCATCGGAGGCATGGTCTTCCTCTTCGTTGTCGACTCTCGGCTTTCACCTCAAACACCTTTTTCGCTGTAGCTTCTTCTTCCATACGAAAGACATGACCTAGCCAACGTAGTGGCTGAATTGTTATACGCTGGACTAACAGCCCTATTCTGGCAACTTAACTAAGCTCACCACATTAACAAAATAGTAAATAACAAATTGATAAGGTTTCATATTCTGGCGAAAAATTTTAAGCTCCTTTCTTAACTATTTTGTTAATGACAGAAAGCATCTTTACAACAAATTTTATTTCAATGTTAATCAAATAAATTTATGTGCCTGTGTTAAAATATCAATATAATATTGAATAATAAACAAAGTAATGTTACAATATTGAAGAATGGAATAAGTTTTACTTCTTTTAAGCGATCAGACTGAGCAATATGAAAGAAAAAGAAACTTCAAACGCCTTTATTACAAAAAATTTAAGGAGATTTTAAATCTTAGCACTTAAAAGTATCACTTTAAACATAAAATATGAAGCAATCTTTAAATTTCGTACTTCATAACATTTATTATTCTTCTTGTAGAAATAAGAAACTCTGAAATAAGTAAGAAACATCAGCTGACGCTTGATATGTATGCCATTTGCATTTTCACGATGCGTGGAGAACTTAAAAGCTTTTTAAAGCTTTCAAGTTGTTAATGGTTTGTTAGAATATGAATATTTACATTACATAACAAGAACATTAACAAGAGATTCTTAACAACGCCGTGTTGAGATAACAAGCAGAATAGGGCGGTAAGTCAATGTCGTCGTAGAGTTCGTACAGTTCGTGGTTCATTCGAATGCGATAGTCGTCCTCAAATCGTACAGGATCAACGATTTTGCGAAGAAATTTCTTCTCGAACATCCCAAGAGCGGCTGCATCTGTTTGCGATACTATTTGCGTCTTGAAGAGTGTCAGTTTTGTCGATCCAGAGAGGGCTCTGGAACCTAATTGCTTACTAAGCCCGTGGTAGCACCAATAAGCAATTGTTATTCTTCGCTTTATCTCCAGGCTGACATTGTTGCTGCTGTTCACGGCAGTGCCAAGGTATGTAAACTCCTTGACAACTTCAAAGTTACATTTGCCTGCTGTAACATGGGAGCCAAGACGCCACGCTTCCCTATTTGCAGACAGCATCAACAGCCGTCAAACCCACTTTGACTGGTTCCTTTTCGATAGCGACGAAAACAGCAGTTACATCTCTCTTGGTTCTGCCGATAGGCAGAAAGGAAAGGAGCTGGACACCTTTGTAGAAAATGGTACCCAATAGGATCCCCTCCATGATGAAATTGAAGAGATCGCATGATAGCGGGTCGCCTTGTCTGAAACCTCGTTCGGTATTAAAGGTTTCGGAGAGGTCATTTCCTACCTTGACGGAGCTGCATGTATTGCTCAACGTCATCTTGCAGAGCCTTATCAACTTTGCAGGTATACCGAACTCATACATTGTTGCGTACAGGCAATCCCAAATCGGGCTATTGAACGCAGCTTTGTAATCAACAAAGAGATGATGGGTGTCGATTTGGTTTTCGTGGGTTATCTCCAGGATTTGGCGTAGTGTAAAAATCTAGGGTATGGTGGACTTGCCAGGACGAAAGCCACACTGATAAGGTCCAATCAGTGTTTTGGTATGTGGCACCGGATCAATTCACCGCTACCGGTTTTAAACAATTCAGCAGCCAGTCCGTCAGCACCTGCGGCTTTGTTGTTTTTGAGTCGCTGGATAGCAACTTTAACCACGTTATGGCTAGGTGGTGGAATTTCCACTCCATCATCATCGATTGCTGGCGTCGGACTGCATTCTCCGAGGGCGGAATTGTTGGTATCGTCGACTGCAAGCAGATTGGAAAAATGCTGTCTCCATAACCTCAATGCGCACTGCGTATCTGTAACCAGATCACCATTCTCATCTCTACAAGTGGATTCTCCGGGCATGAAACCTTGGGTTAGACACTTAACCTGCTGGCAAGCGCGGATTTAGGTAGGGGCTAAGGGGGCTGCAGCCCCCGGCCCCGAGCAGTTAGGGTCCCCCCGCAGGAGCTTATATATGAAGTGCTCGTTGTAAAAAAAAAACATGCTATATAAAAAATATTTCGAAGTAATCGACCTTAAAATTTAAACAAAAATTAATATTTGTAAGAAATCATGGTTATTCTTAAAATTTTTATTAAGCATAGGGCCAGAATTCATCTGGTTATGGTCGCAATATTATTTTTAGTGGATGTTGATAATGCATCAAGAGATGCATTAAAAGGTGGCTCCAGGAAAGGATTTTTGTTACGAATGAACATGTCGAATTGGAAACTTAAGTTTATTTTAGAGATCTCCAGAAATCTTACCATTCAAAAACGTGTGTTTTCTTTGTTCAGCAGCATCTTGAACGCGCTAGAACAGTTATTTACAGTTTGTATGTTTATTCTGTCAATAATATTAAATATACAAACGCGCTTGTGAATAAATGAAAAAATAAGAACTATTGCGAAAAATTTCGTTTTACTGCCATTTTTTAATTAATTTTACTGCGATTTACGAGTTTTTAAGTCCAAACTCTGGTGCCTATAGCAAATTGTGAAGCTGAAAGGTTATTTTTAGTATTTAAAAGTATAATAAATGTTCATCCACCTTCTATGTTACATGAACGTTTGTCGTCAATAACGCAACTTTGTATATAAAATGATTTGTTTGTTGTGAAAACGAGTTGATAGAACGTTTTGCCAAAGTTAAATCGAGAAAAAAATTTTAAATAAAAATTTAAGAGTTATTGTTTTACTTTAAGACATATGTAAATGCGTAATATCTTGATTTTTAAAAGATTTGAGTTGAATGCTCTGACCTTGCGTAGGCCCCGAGTCGATTTAAGCCCCAGGCCCCACCATGTTTTAATCCGGCGCTGCCTGCTGGTAGAATTTTCGAGCATCCTTCTTGCCCTGGTATACCTCAATTTTTTCTCGCTCACACTTTTCTTGTTCTCTTTCTTTATAGCAGCTTATCGACATCAAGCTGTCGTTGCACACCTGTGCGTACATTCTTCGCATTGCACAATCGCATGAGGATCTTGGCTGCAACAAGATAATGGTCGGAGTCAATATTGACCCCCCAAAATGTGCGCACATCAAGTACACTTGAAGCGTGCCTTCCGTCGAACACAACATGATCAATTGGGTTTCGCGTTTTTTGATCCGGGGACAGCCAGGTTGCCTTTTGGATATCGAGGTGTTGGAATCTGGTGCTACTAACTGCCATGTTTTGCGCCACGGCGAAGTCGATCAGTCTTAGATCGTTGCTCGAAGTGGTCTCGTGGAGACTGAACTGACCGACAGTGGAGCAAAAGATTCCTTCTCTTCCGACTTCACGTTAAAATCGCCGAAAACTATTTTCATGTCATGGGCCGGGCAATGATCATACACGTACTCTTGGCTCGCGTAGAAGGCGTCCTTGGCAGCATCGTCTTTTCCTCCGTCGGGCATATGCGCAAATTAGGCTTATGTAGAAGAATTTCGCCTTGATGCCGATTGTCGCCAGCCTTTTGTTCACAGGTGTGTACCGGGAAACAAGATGGCGTAGTTTCCGACTTACGATGAATCTGCATCCAAATTCACGCTTCTCCGCATGGCAGCTGTAGTAGATATCGCAGTCTGCTCTCTTAGAGCAGTCATGTCCTTTCCATCGCATCTCCTGGATGGCGGTGATGGCAGCCTTTATTTTTTCGAGACTTCCGCCAGTAGGACAGTGGCACCTTCCCTATAAAGGGTCCGGACATTTCAGGTGCATATCCGTAAATCATTGTCCGTTTTTCGTTTGCGGTGGTCGTTATGGTAGTAGGTGTTCATATCCCTTTCCAAGATTTGTCGGAGCATAAAGATCTGGTCGATGGTGGACTTTCCAGGTTTGAAGCCACACTGATAAGGTCCAATCAATTGGTTGCCAAAGGGCTTCAGTCTTTCACACAATACGCTCGACGGAACCTTAAATGCGATATTAAGAAGTCTTATCCTGCGATTGTTGGTGCAAATGGTGGGATCGCCTTTTTTGTGGATTGGGCAAAGTACACTGAGGTTCCAATCATCTGGTATGAATTCTTCCGACTATATTATGCATAGAAGCCTGTGAATGCATTTAAACAGAGCTTCGCCACCGGTCTTAAACAGCTCAGCCGGTAGGGCATCGGCAGGAGCCGACCTCGTTATAGTCGGGCAGCGGAACTTCAACGCTGTCATCCATAATTAGGGTTTTCGGGATATCATCTCTATCGGCGGTATTGTTGTCAGCGTAGCTATTTAGAAGACTAGAGAAGTGTTCCCTCCATAACATCAGTGAGCTCTGGATTTCTGTCACTAGATTTCCGTTTTCATCCATGTAGAAAGAAGCTCCGGTCTTGAAACCATCGGCCATGCGTCCAATTTATTCGAAAATGATCGAGTCTCATTCCTGTCGCCATGCATCTCAATTTCCTCGCACTCACGCATTTCCGCCTCTCGTGTTATTCGCCTGAAAATGCGTCTCTCTTCCCTCCTCTTTTCTCGGTATCGTTCCATAACAGCACGCGTTACAACTGTTTTCAGAGTGACTTTGTAGGCGATGTCCCTCTCTGCAGTGGCGTTGTGACACTCCTGGTCGTGCCTCTGGTTTCGGCGAGGGCGGTGCACAGTGTGGCTTTTATCAGTTCTAGAGAATAGAAAATTAAAATTTTTTTCCTTCCGATTTGAAATTTTTTTTTAATATAAGCAAAAATATATCTGAATAAGCCATGGTGAAAACATCAATTGTCTACTGCTAATAGTTTTTTCTCTACATCCGTTTGAAGTGATTGGAATTTTGGAGAAATTTTTTATTTTATTTTTTTAATAAATTGGTGTAATTTTTATGAAATCGCTGTGCTCAGAATATTCTTTCTAGATGTTTAATATTTCATGGTAAGCAGGTGGGAATGTTAGTCCACATTTATGTACAGTGGCTCACAGCTTATTTCGTGCAGACGATGTGTTAAACTTTGAAATGCTATAACTTGGTAACTAGTACTGGTAATGAAAAAATTTAAACGACATTTGTTTGCTAGTAATTATATATTTATATATAAACTTGCATTTCTTTATATAATGGTCTACTAAAAAGATAATAAACAAAAAACTGAAAAAGCAGCAAAATTCAACGCCACAGCTTATTTCGTGCACTCCACTGAATCTTAAGAAAATGTAATATGTTAGTCTTTTTTAATATTTTGTGTGGCCGCCATTTTGTTAAATTACATCTTTAATCCATTTACTGGCTATCCATTTACTCTACTAATTTTTTTTAATATCTGGGGGTATTTGTTGCCATTCCTCCATTAATGCATTTTTTAATTAATTTTTATTGGAAATATTCCGCTTGCGAACGCCACTCTCCAAAATTGCCCACAAAATTTCTATTACATTTAAGTCGGGTGACTGTGCAGGCGGATTCATAAGATGCGGGCAATTCCAAATCAACCATGACTGGACGATTCTCGATTTTTGTTTTGGGTCGTTGTCCTGGTAGAACCGAAATGTCTCTCGTACGCCCAAGGTGTCGATACTTTGAAGCAAATTTTCTTTTATAATATCTAGGTACATTGTCTTGTCCATAATGCTTCCAATAAAAACTAATTTTCCAACGCCCGATGCAGCCATACAGGCCCAAACAATTACGCTGCCGCCACCATGTTTTACTGTAGGCTTGAGATGGTTATTGTTCAGCTCGGTATAAGCCTTACGCCATATATATTGCATTCCTTCGGAGCCAAAAATATTGAACTTAAACTCGTCCGAGAAAATGACGTCATTCCAGAGTGTCCTAGAATATAAAACGTGTTATTTGACGAAGTTCAGTCGACATAAATGATTTTTTTTATTAATATAAGATTTGCACAGCATTTCTTGCCCAACTCCTTCTCAACCTCCGTGGCCAATTTGGGACCCTAAAGCCTCAGATATTCTTCGATTTTTCGCAGAATAAGTCGCTCGTCCGCTTATGTACATATTTTATTAGGAGCATTTCTGGCCTTATCAGCCACACGATTTTCTTGCAAAAAGCGCTGGATGATGTACTGCACTGTAGAGGGTCTCAATTTAACTATTTCAGCTATTTGCGGTTGGATTTTTTTCTTTTTTAAAGTGAAATAAAACTAATTCGTGCTGTTATATTGTTGTGCGACGGCCCATTTTTAAAACAAATCAATTTGTGCACTTAAGGTTTTAAGTCCAGACTAAAAATAACTGTTAACTCCGATCAGAAGAATCACGACATCAGTCAAGATAAAAACAGCGAACGAGAAAAAGAAGATAACGGCATCACGTTCAAAAGCTTACATGTAAAAACAGTGTGCACGAAATAAGCTGTGGCGTTGAATTCTGCTGCTTTTTCAGTTTTTTGTTTATTATCTTTTTAGTAGACTTTTATATAAAGAAATGAAAGTTTATATTTAAATGTATAATTACTAGCAAACAAATGTCGTTTAAATTTTTTCATTACCAGTACTAGTTACCAAGTTATAGCATTTCAAAGTTTAACACATCGTCTGCACGAAATAAGCTGTGAGCCACTGTATATTTATTTATTTGATTGGTTATATCAAAGAATAAAAGAATTTTACTAGGAAAAACAAAAAATTTGTTTGGCTTCGACCGTCCATTTTGACTGCAGCTTTTCGACGTCTAGCTTCCTTTGTGTAGAATTGCGAGCATTCTTAGCTGCGCACAGACGTGTGCAGATCTTTGCTGCGACAAGATAATGATCCGAGTCGATGTTAGCCCCATGGTTCGTGCGTACGTCTAGTACACTGGAGGAGTGCCTTCCGTCAATCAAAACTCATTCCGTTATCGGATGTGTTGTCGTGGAGGCTGAACTTTCCGACTGTTGGACCAAATATGTTTTCCTTACCCACCTTGGCGTTGAAGTCACCAAGCACGATTTTTATGTCATGACGGGGGCAGCGCTCGTATGCGTCTTCAAGGCGCTCGTAAAAACTTTCTTTGGCCTCGTCATCTTTTTCTTCTGTCGGTGCATATTCTTCGTCGTATTCTCTTGCCAACTACAAATCCACATCCAAACTCTTGCTTCTCCGCATGCCGCTGTAGTAGATGTCATAGGATGCTTGCCGTAAGCAACCCTGTCCCTTCCATCGCATTTCTTGGATTGCAGTGATATCAGAACTATATGTTTTCAAGATATCAATCAGTTGGATAGAGCCACCATCCCAATTTAGGGTCCGGACATTCCAGGTGCATATCCGTAAATCATTATCAGTTTTTTTTTTTGCGCTAGTCGTCATCAGATTTGGGGATAATTTTTCTCATATTTCTTATGTGTTTCATTGAAATATTTTTTTAAGTGGTGTGCTTCAAACCCAAAGGTGCCCGCCGCTCATACTAACGGGCGTTAGGTTACCGTTTCCAGGAAAGAAACCACGAGGAGGTTTTGAGTCGACTTGAGACGATTTCGACATGGATAATGCTGGCCTCGCCAAGTTGAGGCAGACAGACACGTTGCCATGTGAAGATCGCCCCCTTGTCTCCCAAATCAATTAGAAACACCATACTGAATTTCATTGTTATGCGACAATTACTTCTAACAGTTTTTGAAAAAAATTATAATTGTATGGGCGGTGACATACCAACTTGTCGAACACTTCTCAATTTTCCCAGTGAAAGGACACGACTAAATAGAGGGTTCGTACTGAGTTTCATTCATATGTGACTTATATTTCGAAAGTTAAACTGAAAATTTTGGCTGCTGAAAAATTTGCTACGCCTCTCGTTTAACTCTCATTAAACATTCCCATAGAAACGGCACGTGTGAAGGCGAAGCTGTTCAGGCGCCCATTTTCGATCGATACCAATTAGTTATTACTTCACTGACAAAAATAATAATATCTTATTTCCAACTACATAAGTTATTACACCATGAATATTTGACAGATGTCAAAAGAGTGTAATAAAATCGTTGTTATTTTACTTTTTGAGTGGAAACCATGTCTATTTTATCAAAAGTTATCAAAAGTATAAAACAAACCCCATTCCTCTTGAAAATCGATTATTTTAAATATCTCGACCTCACCGCCACCTGTCGGCTCCATACAGGGGCGCAGCCAGGAATTTTTTTTGGGGGGGGTTTTATCAAATGTAGAACTTATATATAAAAACAATTTTACGTAATTACAGCGGCTGAGTTGTAGCGGTTAGTGCGTTCAATTTTTGCACTAATGGTTCCTTGTTCAAACTTCAGGCATGACCAGCACCATATTTTTTTTTTTTTTTTAAATTAAAACGGTCACTGTCAGGACATTCTATCCGCACAGAAGGTGAACAGCAGTGGTAGCGGCCGTTTTAAAATAAACTGGCTTCAACGTTGTTTAGGATCTGTTCTGCCAAAATATTTTGCAAGCACCAGTTGTAGGCCGTTTATCGGATTTTTTTCTTGTTTGGCAGTTGTACGAAGGTTATGAGGCTTTAGCTAAAATATTTTCATTTTTACTCGGTTCCTTATAAGGTCAGTAAAAATTCAATATTTTTCTCCCCACACATTCAGAATAAAATACCTACCTTGCTCCGATAAAAAATTTCTCTATTTTCGATAATTCAATTAGAATAAATTTTCACATTTTCAAATAAATATTTCTTCACTTGTGAGAAATGGAAATATTTCAATGTCTCTAATGCTTGGTTTTCATTTAGTCATTTTTTGTTTGACATGAAATTTAAAAGTTTAAAAAATCACATAAATATCATTTTTTTGCTATAAGTATGAGAAGCGATCAGTTTTTCCTATTTTTCGCGATTGTCAAACAGAAAAAAAATGACAACGTGTTGGCATTTTTCATGTGACTGATAACAACTGACCATTGAAATTGACGTAGTGAAAACCAGGCTTAATAATGATAAGTATTTTTCTCGCACAAAAAATTCTCATTTATAGAGAAAAATTTATGGAAAATGAAAAATTTTTACTAAATTTTGATAAAAAATTCATTGTGCGAAGTATTTTCTTCAGTAAAATGAAACCTTTTTTCAAAAACAAAAAAGTCTTATTCTCTAAAAACGATATATTTTTATATATTTCCCTTTTTCATGGAAGCTTTTTATCATTTTTAGGGATTTTTTAGTACCACATTTAGAGAAAAGCATTCTCTGGAGCAAACTCTATAACATATTTCTCTAAATATTATGTCTTTTTACTTATTCCGAGAAACTTTTTACTGAGTGCAGTGAATTTTTCATCCAACATCTCTTCGTTGTAAAAATACCCAATTGGCTGGCACTAGCTTTAAAATTCGTCCTTTAGTGAGCACTAATTATGCTCCATTCCGGAAGTAAAAACCGCTAAATTTCTGACACCTTGGGATGAAAAACAAAGAGTCTGAATTTGAAAAAATCGTTTGGTATTACTGGTCCAATGCGCAAATGCTGACGAAATCGAAATAATATATTTTTAACGATAGGTCTTTCCTACACTTTTCCAAAATCGGTTAATATTTGCGCAATTTTGAGGGATTTTCATGAAACTGATTTTGAAAATCCAATGGAAGATTATGAATAAGGCGTATAACTATATTATGTCACTAGATGGACGAACAGAAGAAAAATTAAACCAACATATTTTTGCCTAATAAGCCAGTATTGCTTAATATCGGATAATATTTAACAATTTAGAGAAATTTTATGCAACGGATTTTTGAAGAAACGATGGAAAATTAAAAATTGTAAATTTTTTTCTCCACTTCCGGAAGTCAATCGGAATTATTTTTATAATGAATCGCATGACTTCACCATAAACTTAATTCTGTAGAGTTTGTGTTATCGATGTTTAAAAAATGACTTTAAAAAAGGACGAAAAATAACAATTAAACGGGAAATTTCTTTGATTTTTTCAGTGGCGAGTGACTCAACCGATTTTCCTCAAATTTAGGCTTTTTTACTATGTCTTACTTTTGAATTAATTTGATTCCAAATATTTCAAGTTTCCTCCGCTAGAAGTAAAAAAGATAGCTCAAATCGAAGTATTGGCAGCAACCTTTCAAGTGGTCAGAATCAGAATATAACAAAAATTAAACGTGTGTAGATAGCCGGATCGAAATTGACATTTGACTAGACACTGACTTAAAAGTAAGAGGGACTCTTAAAAACAATTTCTGTATAATTTTGTTTGGATCGGAGAAATCCCTATGGAGCGGTTTTGGTTCTTCTGAACTTTTTTTCTGCAGAAAATGAATTTTTTGCATAATTTTTTTTCTTCAGAATGCATACCCAAAATAAGCAAAAAACTAAAAATTTTCATGATACACTAAAAAAATTTTGTGTTTACAAACTCTATTGAGACCCCAAAAAATCCATATTTATCATTTTCGAAAAGAGGTTGTTTAAAATACGTCTACAATATGTATTTTTCATGATATTCACATGAATTTAAATTTATTGGAAAATTATTGACAATCCACAAGAAAGGCGATCCCACCATTTGCGCCAACTACCGTGGGATTAGCCTTCTAAATATCGCATATAAGGTCCTGTCGAGCGTATTGTGTGAAAGACTGAAGCCCATCGTCAACCAACTGCTTGGACCTTATCAGTGTGGCTTCAGACCTAGAAAGTCCACCATTGACCAGATCTTCACGCTCCGACAAATCTTGGAAAAGACCCTCGAAAAACAAATCGACACGCACCATCTCTTTGTCGATTTAAAGCCACCTTCGACAGTCCAATAAGGAGTCACCTATACTCCATCATGTCTGAATTTTGTATTCCTGCGAAGCTAATACGTCTTTGCAGGATGACACTGTACAACACCAGCAGCGCAGTGAAAATCGGGAAGGACCTCTCCCTTCAGTTCGATACCAAGCGAGGTTTCAGACAAGGTGATTCTTTATCGTTCGACTTCTTTAATATAGTCATGGAGAAGTTCATCCGAGCTGCTGACCTGAGACTCAGCGGCACAATTTTCTTTAAGAGCGTTATGGTGCTGGCGTATGCTGATGATATTGACATCATTGGCCAAAATACGCGCGAAGTCAGTGCAGCATTCTCCAGGCTAGAAAAAGAGTCGAGTCGAATGGGTCTTGCAGTGAACGCAGATAAAACGAAGTATCTCGTGTCAACAAACAAACAGTCCCAGGGTCTTGGAAACCACGTCACTGTTGACAACACCTCCTTTGAGGTAGTGAAGGACTTTGTTTACCTGGGATCCAGTATTAACTCCTCCAACAATATCAGTATTGAGATTTAACGAAGGATAACTCTTGCCAACAGGTGTTACTTTCCGCTCAGTAGGCAATTGAGAAGCAGAGCTCTCTCTCGACGAACAAAACTGACGCTCTATAAGTCAATAATCATGCCCGTCCTACTATACGCATCACAAACCTGGACGTTGAGCAGCTCTGATGAAAGGACTTTGGGAGCGTTCGAGAGAAAAATCCTTCGCAAGATCTATGGTCCAATCTGCGTCAATGGCGAGTACCGAATACGATGGAACCACGAGTTGTATGAGCTTTATGCCCACATCGATATAGTCAAGCGTATTAAAATAGAGCGGCTTCGCTGGCTAGGTCATGTCGAGAGAATGAACGACGAAGCTCCAGCGAAAAAAATATTGGATTCGGTACCCAGCGGTGGCCAACGCAGACGAGGAAGACCGCATCTCCGTTGGAAAGACCAGGCATCGGATAACCTGACGACGCTTGGAGTTTCCAACAGGCGCCAGCAAGCGCACGATAAAAGAGGCTGGGGCAAATTCTTAGACCAGGCCAAAACCGACCAACGGTTGTAAGCGCCATCTAAGTAAGTAAGTAAGGAAAATTATTGAGCTCTTCTTTCCATCGATATATCGTATGGTGCGGTTTAACCAAAATTAAGTGCCACAATTATATAAAATGTGAGAAATCGATATTCAAAAGCTTCCTTCAGCTCAATAATTATTTAGTTGCCATAATTACTGTTTGATTTTGGCAAATTTTGGTGGGTATATACACGTAAAGAAATTTTTCGCTTATCGTAACTGAAAAATTCACCAACTATACTTCGTTTGCGAACTGTATTTGCTGCAAACGAGTATTCAGTTGTCATCAACTTAAAAATATTCTTGCTTGAAACGAAAAAACATCGAACTTAATGAAATTTTATCATTGTTTTGGAAGTTCAAGTTTAGCCGAGCGTGCTGGCGTTCGAGTCTAGGAACTTGAGTGACCTGTGTTCAATTCCCAACAGGAACACCAAATATATTTTTTTTTTAATTAATGTTTTTTATTATTATTTTTATTATTCTTATTTTGACGGTTATTTTTGACGGAGCAGTTAATGAAACAGAATTAGAATTTCAATAATTAAATTACATTTTTTGATACTTACCCAGCCAAGAATCGAACCCACGTCTTCCGCGTGACAGTCTAGCATGCTTCCATTGAGCTATTGTGAGATATTGTCCAGAATGAATTTTTGATTTACTTAAACTATAACACATTCTTGTTTTTTTTCGTTTATGGCAAATATTTAACATTTGTCATCAACGAAAGCGAGCTGTGTAGTAGTTGTGTGACTGCGCTTGTGATTTACAATTGTGTGTTTGTTTGTTCACACTCTTAAAATACTTCCTTTTCTTTGATGGCAAATATTAAACACTTTTCATCACCGAAATCAAGCAACTTTTTTTGTCAGTTGAGAACTATTCGCTTATAACAAATTAATTTTTTTCCTGCAAACGAAGTTTTCAGTTGGAAAAAACAAATTTTTCGGTTGCTGCAATTTAAAAATCACTGCCGTTTATGACAAACAAAATTAATTTCTTGCAACTAAATAACGTGTTTCCCGCAACTAACCATTATTATGCCAACTGTTCAAACGTTTACAAACAATGATTTGAAGCATGACAAACGAAGTTCGTTTGCAGCAAACTGGCGATAAACGTTTTTTTTCACTGCGTGTATATATTAGTGGGTACATATGAGATTTTACGAAATCCAGTACGAAATTCATGATTTTCGAATAATTATATTTTTTAATACTTATAAAAAACACATTTTTCATAGTACTCAGTTTTGATTAAACAACACCATACGATACACCAAAAGAAAGAAGAGCTCAGTACTTTTTCAATAATCTTAAATGCATTTGAATATCAAGAAAAATAAATTTTTATAGGTGTTTAAAAAAATATTTTCTTGTTTTTAAGAGTACTTTTTACTTTTGAGTCGGTGTCCGGCTCATTTTTTTTTCTCCACACAAAATCGATCCGGCTTAATGTGCAGTCTGAAGGAATAAAATATGACTAATTTAGCAGAATATGCATCAACCAGAATCGATTTGAAATATACATTTGGGGTTTTCACTCATTTCATAAAACGTGTGATTGCTTTTCATGTGACTCACTTTGATTGAATACTATTTTGCTAGGTACTTCAATAATTTTTGGGGGGGTTTAAACCCCGAAACCCCCCCTTTGGTTGCGCTTATGGCTCCATATAAAAACACAAAAACCTGCTTACACCCAACACTTATACATATTAATAATAATAATATTAATAATAATAATAATAAAAATAATAATTGTTATAATAATAATAATGACAAAAATAATAATAATAATAACAATACTAACAATAATAATAATAAAAATAATAATACTATAATAATACAATAATAAAAATAACAATAATAATAATATAATATTTCGTCGACCACTCTTAATGTGTTGCTTTGTTATTTGTTTGGGCTTAAGGTCACTATTTATTATTGAAACAAACTAATTTGTTCATAATGAAATTTTAATTTTGTCCAATGTTTCGAACTCCGCCGGAGTTCATCATCAGGGACACTGTTCTGTTTTTACAATAACATATTTTACAACAATATAGAAAACACGAATATTTCAACTTACATATTAAAACATTGAACATAAAGTTTAACAATAAAAATATAAAGCTGGTAGACATCACAGGAACATAAGCGAACAGGTATAGCCCTAGTGGTGACCGTGGCATGCAGGTTAAGTGTGTGGCTTAGCATGCTCGGAGCCTGGGTTCGATCCCCAGCCGTGGCGAAAAGTTTTTGCAATAAAAAATTTTTCTGATCGGTCACTACCTCTCTGCAGACAATGGCAAACCTCAGAGAGTAAATAATGCCATGTAAAGCTTCTTGAGAACATGAGCCGTTCGGAGTCGGCATAAAACATGTAGGTCCAGTTCTCGGTCAATTGTGTGCAAAAATTTAATAACACACACAACTAATCGATCCTAAGAAGCTCGGTCAAAGTCCTTTCAAGGGCTGAAATGGCCAATTTAAAAAAAAAAAAAAAAAAAAAAAAGCCCTATACACTTAATTGCAGCAACCCGCGCCTGCGCCGTTTCGTTGTCTACTTGTATTTTATTTTGTCGTTTTTGTTATTAGGTGTCGGTAGCTTTGAGCGCATATTTCTGTGTCCATTTTGAAATTTATTCTTTGTTTTGGTGGTGTATTTATTATGTGCAGCATTTCTTACATGTATCGTCTTGCATAATTCGTCTCTTGTTGTATAATTTTTACATTGTCGATGTCTGGACAGTGGTTAAGTGTTGCACAGTAGGCCGCCAATCCTGTTTTTTGTTCCAATGGTTTCGTGCCCGATTTGTGTTCTGATTTGTGCGAAGATATTCTAGTCCGTAATTTCGTCTTTGTAGTGCCCACATAAACTTTGTTGCATGTTCCTGCGCTGTCTCCTCTGCATGTTATTTTGTATACTAGATATGATTAATTTGACAGAACAGTGTCCCTGATGATGAATCCCGGCGGAGCTCGAAATATTGGACAAAATAAAAATTTTATTATAAAAAATTAGTTTGTTTTAATAATAAATAATAATAATAATAATAATAATATCAACTACTAACACAACAGCAACAACAATATAAATAATAATAATGTATAAATAATTTGTTTGATACTTACCTCTCTTTCATCTTTAGACCACTTTAATTCTTCGCCCATAATATCTACAATAACAGGCAATGCTTCCTGAGCTGCCTGAACATTTAAAAATGCTAAGCGTAAACGGCGTGCTATCATATCGACAGCATTACAAGCGTATTCTCGAACACCGTAGCGTATTTCAGCATCAATATATGGAAATTCAGGATGAATTCTATTTCCAATTATAGGCCATCGCTTTCCAGTTAGTGAAGCCATTTTTGACACAGCAAAAGCACGATCGCCATAAGATTTTGCCAAATGTTGTGCCACTTCACATTCTAAGCCAAAATCCTGTACCAATCGAATATACATTGTCGGTGTCCAACCCTGACCTCCTTCTATTTTCAAGTATGACGTCACAGCTTCATTGCGTTCTGGTTTTAAGTTACATGCTAATAATATGTAAAGAAATATTGAAATTAATTAATGATATTCATGAATTCAATGATCTCAACACTTAAACAGAACACTTATTGTTTAAATTGAATTTTTGAGAAAGAAAACATATTTAAAGTTAAGGCTTTATGATTGTAATTAATGCTTATAATTTACACAGTGTAACCGCTAAAAAATTAAAAGAACCATTTTTTTAATTGATTTTAAAAATTATGTCTGCGAATTTGGTTTCTCCGACGTTCAATGACGTTTTGCAGTTATTTGCCTTATCGGAAATGGAAAACAGAATCCACTTTTATTCAATAGAATTTATCGTAGAATAAGATTGAGCAAAAAGAATTACGAAAAAAAGCCAAACCAAGTGTGGAGCAAAGGGCTATGTTATGCTGACGGTCATGGGCTCGTCATGGGCACGAGTTTTTACTCTCTTTTTCCGTTTGATGAGTGTCGTGCCCAAAGTATGTTATGCTGGCGGTCATATGATCCCTGATCACTGGTACACTTTATGCTACTTTTAGTACTTTATGCAAAAAAGTATTGTCGTTCCTATGTGTAATAAAGAACAAACTGAAGTGATACATTGCTCTCAGCATTGTATAAGTCAATTTATAAACACTTGCTAGCAATAAGTGTTCCTATTAATTAAGTTTTATTTGTTCCTTTATACCTTTTTTACTAAAATGCACTATTCTCATACCATACAGCACTACTTTAATACTAAAAACCAAATATTGTGAATATTTCCACAACGTAACACTGTTTTGATCCAGTGATTTGGTATCGACAGCCAAATCATTTGGTGACCACGGTGGTCAAAATTTGTTCCCTCGCTCACTCTCTCAAATTTCCCTTTTACATTGAAACAACAACAATTCGTGCCCATGACGAGCCCATGACCGCCAGCAAACATAGCCCAAAGCCAGTTCTTGTAGTTTTTGAAAATTTCTCAAAAAATATGTGTTTTTTTTTTTTTAATTTCAATTATATGCGATGAAAACATTTGTTGTTTCAAAAAAACTAACCTGCACCATAAAAGACCTTTTCATTGAATCCAATAACAGACATCGGTTCAGAATTCGCTAAATGGCAACAATTTTAACTTTTTTTTTTATCATAAAACACTGATTTCCCTATAAATCAGCTACCAAACGAAGTGATCCCATTTAGTCAAACATTGACCGATTTTGGTCATCTTTATCTCGTAGGAAAGACAAAAGTGTAAGTGAAACGAGTCTTGTTTTAAGCAAACAAAGTTACATTTATAGAATGTAAAACACATAACTATAACTATTTTATAAATAATTTATTGATTGACTAGAGCCATTCAATAAATAAAGCTCTCTTAATTTAATTTTTTTGTTCAAGTTTGTTAACTGAAAACTAAAAAGGTATATCTTCGACTTGACCGAAGTTAAAATACCCCGATAGCCGATTCTTAAGGGTAAAAATATCTTAAATTGTAGCGCTTTTTGTATGAGATTTTGAGAGGTTTTTGAGATTTTTTGAAGTTTTCAATATGGGGGATGTGGGCGTGTTGATAGGTGGTTGACGCCAATTTTCTAATACGTCTCAGTTTTAATATATAATAAACAAGTACCGAATTTCAGTTTCGTAGCTTAAATATAAGCCTACAATCACAAAAAAATTTCTCGGAACATGATAAAAAAAGACATCATATTTAGAGAAAAATGGTATAGACTTTGCTCCAGAGAAAACTTTTCTCTTAATGTAATCCTAAACATTCCCTAAAAATGATTAAAAGCTTCCATGAAAAAGAGAAATACATACAGTTGAGCTTATTTGCTTATCAAAGTTAGTGCACTGCATAAACTACAGAGACTACTGATGAGTCGGAGTAGCGTCCGACGAAACCATGGTCTAGTCTGCTCGGTTTGTTCTGCAAAGAACATTATATTTTGTAGCAACCTGTTTGGCTTCAATAAAGTATTTGGCATCAAGCTCTAAAAATAATTCTTAAAAAATACTTTTTTTATGATTAATTAACTTAAAATAAAAATATATCGTTTTCAGAGAAGAAGACTTTTTTGTTTTTGAGAAAGATTTGTTCTTATTGAAGAAAACACTTCGCATAGAGACTTTTTTATCAAAATATAGGAACAATATTTCATTTTCAATAAATTTTTCTCTATAAATGAGAATTTTTTTCGTGCGAGAAAAATGCTAATCATTATTAGAGACATGAAATATTTCCATTTCCCACAAGTGAAGAAATATTCCATATAGAAATTGTGAAAATTTATTCTTATTGATGAAAATTTTATTTGAAAAAGAGAATATTGCTATTATCGAAAATAGAGAAATTTTTTATCGGAGAGTGATAGGTGTTTTTTCTGTATGTATTTTTAGAGTTTTCACTATTGTGGGTTGTATGGGAGGTCGGTGTGTTTGTGGGCGGATGACGCCCAATTCTCTTCCACGATTTAGTTTTCATATAAAATACAAACGTATAAAAGTTTTTTTCTGTAGGTTGAAGAGAAGACTCTCAATAGATTTTTCAATTTTGGAGTTGTATGGGAGGTGGGCGTGTTACTAGGTGGATGGCACCCATTTTTCTAACACACCTTAGTTCTGACATTAAATTAACAAATACCGAGTTTTAGTTATGTAGCTTAAATATTAGCCACTTTATAGATTTTTCATAATTGGGGTTGTATGGGAGGTAGGCGTGGTTTTCTTCCGATTTTGCCAATTTTCGAACTTTTTACAAATAAGCTTAAGTATCGAATTTCATTACGATAGCTTAAAAATTACGGCTCTAATCGTCTCGAAAGACAGACGGACAGACAAAGAGACATGGTTAAATCAACTCAGGTGGTGATGCTGAACAAGAATATACATTAGGGCGGGTCGATTTAAAAATCGCTTTTTCGATTAAAAAAATGTTCATTGCTCTGTGAAAATCGTATTCTAGGGATCAAAATAAGAAACTTTTCCCAAGGAACCATACCTCTAAAACGAATACTGATGTCCCCCAATTTGGGTGGAACTTTTGGGTAGGGGCAAATTTTGAAAAATCCCACTTTGACCCATTTAGAGTGCTCCAAACGAGTCCAAATGTATGACCGACCCCCACTAACTTTGGAGGCTTGACCCACCCATGCCAGTGGCACACCCCCCTGGAACCCCCTGTGGGGCTCCCCATGCAAACATTTAAAAAACTCACCATTTTTGGCCTTAACATGAAAAAATCAGCGAAATGGCTATGTTTTTTCTATATTTTTATTTATTTATTTATAATAATATTTATTATTTATTTATAATAATATCTTTTTTTTCCCTTTTGAAATTTATTTAGTCAGAACATATGTAAATGAAAAAAATTAATTTAAGTTAGTTATAGAAAAGAAACTAAAAAAAATATTGTTTGAAGTCTTTTTTACTTTCAAGTCTGGGCAATTTCGCACGGCTCTCTAATGTCGTCGCCATAACAGCCTCTACATTTTCCGGTATAACCCGTTTGGAAACGCTAGCTAGCAATTGAACATGTCATTCCGTTCCTTGTATGTGTGATGGAATTTTTGGATCATTAAACGGTGGATCATCTTGATTTAAATATTCTTTCAATGTATCGCACGGAATGCTTCGCGTGAATGGTGGTTCAAATACGTTATTAATGTCATTCATATTGATCATTTCCGTGTAACTTGTGCAATTAAACTTTATATCTGGTTTTTTATAAGCTCTAAGTTGCGTTGGGTCGTCAACATCTGTTCGATAGCGTAGAATTATGTTGATAGCACAGTCGCGCTTTTCTTTGCTATCATCAAACAACATTGAAAACAAGATATTTTCCGAATGCGCATAATATGAATTATCTGTAATTACTTGATTGACAATTAGTAAATTAGACAATTAGAACCCAATGCGTAAACGAGGTTCTAGAAATCGTGACCAACTAATGAAGTTGAAAAATAATGCACTGCCGTACACGACAGAGCTGTAATACTTGATATTGAAGTTCATTGGCACATAACATTTAATTATAAATTCAACCAGAATTCTAAAATTTGCATCTGGATTTTCCGTTGTCACATATAATCGTAATAGTCTCTGTTTAGTCGCGATTCTAATCAGACGTACATCATGCTGTGTAATAAGTGCAGCAAGTGCATAAATACCAGCGAGTTCATTGCTTGCAATTGCAAATCACTCTAACATCTTTTTTTATTGTGATCATTGTGTAATTAAACCTGGTGACCTTCACTCAGTTATTGACAGACTAGTTCATGATGTTAACCATCAAAATATGTGCAAGCAGTCTATATACTGCAAGGGCAATGACCCGACGCATCTCTCTAATGTAAATATTAAAAAGGCCGCTGCTACTACTGCTGCTGCTGCTGACCCAACGCATCTCTCTCATAGCGATGTCAAAAAGATTGCTGTTTCTCCTGCTGAGAATTCTGCTTCTTCGGATCTTCCCCGCTTGCGTGTGCGAAAAACAGTTGGTGAAGTAAACAAAGCGCCTCGTGGAGCCACTCACTCTCGTGGGCGCACCTCAAAACCGGTTTCTGGTGGCAGCACTCCCACTGCAGATGCTGCGTCAAATTCTATTTCTGCGCTCGCCTCGCAGAATGTGCCTGTGGTCGTTATTGATGATATTGACGACTCTATTCGCGCTAGTCGCGCTCTAAATGCCGCTGTTTTATCATCTGGCTCTCGCAGAGCTGACGCTGCTGCTAGGCTTTAAATGCTGTTGTTGTTCCTGCTGTCGAGAAAACAGCTGACTTAACTATCGCGGTTGTTCCTGCTATTTCATCTGGGTCTCGCTGTACTAGCGCTGCTGGTGCTTCCTATGCTGCTGTTGTTTCTGCTATCGAGAAAACAGCTGATTTATCTACTGGCGCTCATATCGTCCACACTACACCTGGTGTTTCTAATGCTGTTGTTGTTCCTGAACATAAAAAAAGAAACAAACGACACTCTCAAGAAGTACTTGTTGTTGGTCTAAACAACAACCATGAGCTAGAAGTTGTGCCTAAACTGAGGTTTGTTCATCTATCTGCTTTGAAATCAACTGTCTCTGAGCGTGATATTATAAATTATATCGTTAAACACACGGAAATTGAAGAGAATAATCTTGCGTGCTACAAACTTATAAAAAAAGGCGTTGCTCGTGAAGATGTAAAGCAAATATCGTTTAAACTCGGTGTTGCTGAGCAATTTATTGAAACAATCCTCAATCCATCGCTTTGGCAAGAAAACATAAAAGTATCTGTGTTTAAAAATTTTCGGCCAAAACCGAGAAAAATGAAAACAAAATAGAATCTTTAAACAAATCAGCGTCATCTGTTCATCAAAGCTATTTTTCTCTTTATTTTCACAATGTTGGTGGTATTCGTACTAAAACCAATCAATTATTTTCTGCCGCAGCAGCTCACGATTTCGACGTAATAACTCTTGTGGAAACTTGGTTAACGTCACATTTTTGTTCTGAAGAACTATTTGACGCGGATTATGAATTATACCGTAGAGACCGCATACTTTGCCCAGGTATGTCGAGAGGAGGCGGTGTATTAATAGCAGTTTCATCAAAATATGCCAGCAGAGTAATTCGCTTACCTCGCGAGCGTGATAATATTGAACAAACTTGTGTTGCAGTTAAATTTGCCAATGATCCTTCAACCAGCATCAATGAAATTGTTTTTATTGTAAGTTATATTCCACCAAATAGCGATTATAATTTATATAATGACCATATTTTTAATATTCTAATATTGTATCGTCTTTAAGCCCTCAGCAAACTCCTTGTGTTTTAGGAGATTTCAATTTAAGTAACATTGAATGGAAATATAGCAGTGATGACAAAATATTAATGCCTTTTAATGTTAAAAAAGATGTCGAGTTGTTACTATGTGACTCCCTTTATTCCTTAGATATGTTTCAGATCAATGAATTTGAAAACGAATTGAAACGAATTTTGGATTTAGTTTTTATTAGAAATGATCTTAAATACTTCATGAATATGTGTCTTATGCCGCTAACTCGCGAGTCAATTCATCACAAAGCACTCGAGCTAAAATTCAGTTTTTATAAACCAAATAATATTTTTGATAATTCTTCCAATTTATCTTTTGACTTCAAGAACGCTAACTATCCTGCGCTTAATAATTATTTTAATTCTATAAATTGGATAATAGTTTTCAATACTATGGATTTATATGCGATGAATTTCACATTCAAAAAAGTTCTCGAAGAAGGTTTATATTTATATGTACCAATCAAAAAATTTTATCGGCAATTTAACCTACCCTGGTATAATTCTCAATTACTACATCTAAAAAATTTAAGAAATAGAGCACATAAAAAATTTAAAAGAACAAATGATGATGTTGATAAAGCAAATTTTATTTTACGTCGTAAGGAAATTGACTTTCTTTCTAACTTCTTATATAAAAAGTATTTGAATTCTATCGAATCTGGATTAAAATCAAATCCTAAATCTTTCTGGGTACTTATTGATTCCAAACGTAAATCTCATGGACTTCCGAAATCTATGGAGTACAAAAACAAATCTTCGAATAGTTCACAAGAATCTTGCGAACTGTTTGCAGACTTCTTTGGGTCTGTTTTCAATAATGCTGCATTGCCAAATAACCATGATGATTTCTCAAACATTACCCAAATTGTAAATGTGTCAAGTATGACAATTTCATACGAAGAAGTCTTTGAAGTTTTGCGAGGTTTGGACACGAATAAAGGTGCGGGTTTTGATTTGCTTCCTCCGGTGTTTTTTAAGAAATGCGCTTCGACACTTTTTGTTGCTTTAGCGCTTATATTTAATAAATCACTCTCTTCTGGTATATTCTTAGATGAATGGAAAACTGCATTTATATCTCCAATTTTTAAATCTGGTCAAACATTTTTAATAGAAAACAATAGACCGATTGTTAAGCTATCAGTTATTCCTAAGATTTTAGACAAGATTGTTAATATGAGACTGTTTTCTGAGATCAAAAATTATATTGTAACGCAACAACATGGTTTTTTCGCGGGTAGATCAACGTGCACTAATCTAACAATTTTTACAAATTTTTGTATCAATTCTGTCGAAAATGGCTTGCAAGTTGATGTTCTCTATACCGACTTCGTTAAAGCATTTGATAGTTTGGTTCATTCGATACTATTGCTAAAACTTGAAAAATTGGGGTTTCATTCCGTATTTTTGGAATGGATTTCTTCCTATTTATCGAATCGTCAATTAGTTGTTAGAGTTGATAACCAGTATTCAAACCTAATTGTTGTTAATTCAGGCGTGCCTCAAGGTAGTCACTTAGGTCCCCTGCTTTTTAACTTGTTTATAAATGATATTCCACAAATTTTTAAGTTCAGCGAATGCTTGTTATATGCGGACGACTTAAAAATCTTTATTAAAGTTGGACATATTTCTGACTGCTTCAATTTACAGGAAGACATAAGATCATTTCTCTTATGGTGCAATAAGAATGGAATGAATTTAAATTATTCTAAATGTAAAGCTCTGACTTACTCCCATAAGAACTATCCAATTTTATATCTTATTCTATTAAACGAGCAATATTTGTATATATATTTGCAATTGCGTTCTCGAAAACGGCACTAACGATTTCGATGAAATTTACAATATAGATGAAGAGGGGGCTGAAAAATCGATCCAGCTAGGTCTCATCTCCGGGAAAAGCTGTTTTTCCGAGTTTTCACGCATTTAATAAATAAGTTAATTTTTCTGCCGAATATGTTATGTTAAGTTTGCTTAAATTCTTATGTCGGTGATAGATCAGAGAGTAGAGCTTCTGTCCAATAATGTGAATGTAGTGAGTTCGAATCCCACCGTGCTCAATAAGTTTTTTGTTTTTATTTTTTAAGCTTCACCAAACAGTGATTTGGTGAATTTGTTATATTTTTCATTTATTTTTTTTATAGAAACGTTTTTAGTACAGTTTTGATGTACCAATTTTTGATATAAAAAGAAATCTTACAAATAGAGTAATTTACACTAAATCTTAAACAAATTTTAAAAAGGAAAATATTTTTGTAAGAGTTTCCTATGCTAGAGTTTCCTACGTTTTGAAAAAAAAAATCTAATTTGCTCACATCTCAAAAAGTGCACTTTTTTTTTGTAATTTTAAGAAACAAATTAAGTTTCCACCAAAATAAAATATAATGGCCAAATGTTATGCTTTTCGTAATTTCAATTTTTTCTAATATACATTTCACTTAATCGTTCATAACTTCTATACCGTTTGAGATATTGTTACAAAATCTGGAGCAAAAATGTTTTTCTTATTAGGTCAAATAATTATTTTGTATATAATAAAGGAATCTTGGACCATAAAACTGTAAAAAGCTTGAACAAAATTTTTAGTTCCTTCTTTTTTATTTGCAGTAAGTTTACAAAATTTTAAATGCCTTATAAAAATTCGAAATAAATTAAGATCAAACTTACTCTAAGAATTTTTTTAATCGGTCTTAAAACAGTTTTAACATTTTTCAATCGGCCGTCTGGGGAGGATGAAGTGACAAATTCACATTTTGTAAATATCTTAAGGTGTGAACAGACCACATAGTACAACAACTTTACGGTTAAAAATCTAAGAGTAATTTTTAAACAATACATTGAACTAATACATATGTTAATCCTTTTTTTTAGAATTGATACGATTAAAAATACTAGACATATTTTTAGTCAAAGCTGTACGCAAATTTAATTAATTGGGAATACAATTTGAATTATGGTTACTTAGGTTAAAAATTGAATAAAAAATAACTAAGACTAATAAAAGCTGTATTTTGCTTACATTTTGTTTATGCTATCGCAAGCAACAGGATGTGACAAAAAATAAAAATATTGCACTATGCAATTGTTACATTAAATAATTAATAAAATAAGATTATAATAACAAAAAAAAACTCGCGTGTAGCAACGTACATGTGGCAGAAGTGAAACTTCTTAAACAGTAAAATATATGAGAGATTTTAGTGTGAAATATAGAGAAAGTATCTAAAAAGGAAATCAATCAACACAAAATGGAATAATATTCTGTTTATTCAATATTTATTTCTAGGGACCGTACCGTTTATGGTTTTTATCGAAAAAGTCACATAAGTCGCTATATTTTTTTGGGCAAAAAGAACAGTTACTTTTGAATTTTATTTTATCGGTCAAAAATAACAGTTTTTTCTGCCGTTTATTTTTTCGGTCAAAAATATCAGGCAATTTGTATTTTTTCAAAGGTCATTTTACCGACTAAGAACTATTAATATATTATTTTCATCTTATCGGTGAGACATTTTACTGATGGTGTCAACATCTGTCAAGCGGCCTTTTAAAAAACACAAATTGCATAATTTGTTTGACCGAAAAACGAAAAGTCACAAAATAATTGTTACTTCTGACCGATAAAATAAAAGTAGAAAGTAACCTTTATTTTTCCCCAAAAAAAATACAAGGCAAAAAATAACAGTTAGCTTTTAATTTCTAAAGAATCAGTAGAAAATTTAAAAGCACTTTCGTGAGCTGAGTTGTGGACTAGCTGCAGTTGCATTCTTAAGGTACTTTTCTTAGCTTCGGGACATTTTTTGGCATGACAAATACGATTCTGCAGTCTTAATTATTTCACTTTCTACACTTCTTGCTTTTAATTTTATATCGTATTAACTGTTTTGCATGTTGTCAATCACCTTTCAAGTTTTTGATAACAATTAACGTTATGATATGCTCTTTCAAATTAAGCTTTTAGCTAGGATTCGATATTCAACAAAAAAAAAACGCACAATTGTTATATTTTGTTACGTAATGTACAGAATTCCAAGCATAAAGAAATAAAATTTCCGTGCATACTTGTAGGATGAAAATCAAATGGTACAGTACGGATCAAATGTACAGTACGTTCTTTAGACGTGGTGTGTGTCTGTGGAATGTAATACACGGACTAAAACTCGTTGAATATTAATTGCAATTTGTTTGCTAATTTGTCATATGCCTAAGTGGCGTAGTATCAGAGCTATTGACCCTTATGAGATGCATAATGTCGAGACTGGGTTCTAATCCCGATGGCGATGATAGTTTTTTTAAAATTTTCATATGAATTCAAAACGTTAGCCTAGCGTCACGAATAAGAAACCTTGAAATTTCACTCGCCGCCAAAGAAGTTTCACTTCAAAAAATTAAAAAAAAAATATACTTATCATCCAGGCTGAGGATCGAACCAGGCTTCTTTGATGTTTAACGTCTTCACGACAACAGCTTATCCGACTGATCCACTGTTTTATATTCAAAGATCATAATAAGTGAATACAAAACGACATCTATTGGGTAATAGCATACAACGAAAAATAATGCCAATAGTTTTTTCATAAGTGTTAAATCTAATCGGAACACCCTCTTAACTTAGAACACCCTCTTAACGTGGAGCAGAGCACCAATGCACATTGGTACAAATGGCAGGAAAAAGTGGCCGAAATTAGAAGACGACTTCGTATCTACATGAAATTTGGTATCTAAACGTTTTTAGGGTCACTAATCACGAATCTAGAGTTTAAATTTAAAAATTAATAATGGCAGATCCAATATGGCGTCCATGTAGGTGTAAAATTCACCAATATACCTCCAATTTAGCATAGATTTGGTTCTTAGGGTTTTTGGGGTAGCTAATCATGAATCTGCAGGTAAAATTTTAAGATTCAAAATGGCGGATACAATATGGTATTAAAGCGCAAAATTCTTAAGTATCACTCCAATTAAGCGTTGGTACTTACGGATTTGTGGTGTCGGCATTCATTATTCTAAAGTAAAAAATTTTATTTTAAAAATGTGGACACAATTTTATATTGGTTTTTTAAATAAAACTCGTTATGAGATGTTGAAAATAACTTATTGCAGAAAGAAATAACAATTTTATAACAATATTCTTTGTGTTTCTTCTATTGCATCTAATTCTATTCCATCCAGAACATTTCGAAAATCGGCTTCTATTTTATAAAATGCATCCTCTTCAAAAGGTGATCCATCTGTATCAATTTCTTGACTCATAAGAAAAGCCTCATCAGATGTTGTTGCAGCTTTCTTAGTGGCAAACTCACAACATAATAAAGATATATATATGAGCAGCACGGTTCTGAAAAATGTTGCTTGAAGTTAGCTTGACCAGTACAACTGTCGAACCCATAACTCAATATAAATGTTGCCATTATATTTTCCTTATCCAGAGAAGATAGAACGTCGTATTGTAGTTCTACAATTCTTGCGGCTGTATGATTCAGTAGCGATTCCAAAGATACTTTTGCGATTTTATCTGTCACAGTTATGCCTTCGGGTCGACATGTTTTTTTAATTTGTACAACATTATTATAATGAGGAAAAATATTGCAATTTATTTTCTTGCACTCACTTCGTATATTCAAATACTGTTCTTTGGTAAAATTGTTGTCCAGAATAAATGCCAATGCCTCAGAAGGGGAACATGGTATAGGTTCCTTTTCATCAACTTCCAATACTTTTCTAATTTTCGAAGCTCTACCTGGGCTGCTGATACTTTTTGTTAGAACTGCCGCCAAATCATTACATCCTTTCTTTCTTGCTGACTGACTTGCTGCTATCACCATCAAATCAGTTTCGTTATTGTAAACTTTACATAACTCTGCAGCAGATTTTCTCTTTGATCGATCTGATTTATCAGCAAATGGTAGAGGTTTACGTCCTGCTGCAGATTGTACCACATCTTTACACTTTGTAATGAGTGTTTCTTCCTCTAGCCAACTAGCATACTTTTCTTTAAATCGCTTAACAGTTCTATTTACTCTTACCCATCTCAGAAAAATATTCTTGGAAAGCAAACAAGATCTTCTCTCAATATCCTCTTCGAATGAATCCAAAATTTCATTAGAAATTGCTCTTGAAAAATATGCATGAAGAGCGGCCTGTCTATCCTTTTCCGATAAGCGAACTTTTTCGTGCCTCACAGCAAACAAATCGCTGTTTTTGAAGTGGTATGAACCTACACAAAAACAACAATAACTTAAAAACGGGCAAAAACGGGTCAAAGAGGTTAAGATGACAGAATTAAAAATTGTTCCAAAATTTAGCATTATAAATTTGAAAGCCCACTTCGGTTTGCTTTGAAAGTTCTACGTTACGAAACTTTAGATTAATTTGCATACATTTTAGTTTTAAGGTTAGTTAAGAAAATATACTTTTTTAATACAAAAACATGAATATTTTTTTATAAATTTTTTCACAGTTCATGTACTGACTATCACAATTATTAAACATATTTTTATTTTTTTTAGAAACTTTAGTAATATGAAAATATTCACTTTTAACTTGCAGGCACTTCACTAGCATTCACGCATTTTAATATAAACAAAACCAAAGTCCAAAGTAAAGCGTTGCACCAACTAACGGTACACAAGAAAATATCAAAACAAAATGTGTTTTTGCTTTAATTGGAGTATATTCTTTGGAACAGAGGGAAAAAATAGTAATTTTCACTACTTTATTTTTAGCATTTCGGCCAAAAAAAGTGATCATTTGTACCAATGTGCAATGCTGCGAATCAGTTCGTTCAAAACAAAACCAACACAAGCAAAAACAAAAACAAAGAAAGTAGCAGACACAACATGCAAGCAGCTAATGATTGATTTTCTTATATAAAAATCTAGATTATTCTTCTAAGCTTTAATATAAAAGTAACAAAATCCAAAATTAGATATTCGTTTAGCGCAGGATATATCTGATACTTTAGTGTAAATATTATGTTTAAACGATGAATATTATAGACTGTAGGTAAAAAAAAATTTGTTAAAACGACTGCATACAAACCGCGCTGTAAGACGTAATTCTACGTAAAAAAAAACCGAAAATGCATTTTTTGAGATATAAACAGTTTATTTTTTTTTTGAAAAAGTAGGCAACTCTAGCAAATAAATTCCAAAAGTATTTTATTTTTTATTAATAATCGCTTTTCAATTGCTTTATAACGATACTTCATTTACAAAAATAGGGGGAACAAATGACAGAGGTATGGTTTATTGAAAATTACTCCATTTTCAAGATTTTTACTTTGATCAAAAATTGCTATCTCCATAACTTTAGAAAAAATTGCGACATAAAAAAATAACTTCTATTCTTGTAAGTGGAAAAGGAGCATAAGGTTAATTTTGGGAAAAAAAATTTACTTAGGCTTGGAATGGCCGGCATAAGTTCAGCATAAGTAAATTATCAAAATAATTAAACCAAATATAAAAAAAATAGAATACCAAAACAAATTTCGTTTAGTTGAATAACGAAGTTATCATAAAATAAAAATGCATTTAAAGTTAATTGAAAAATATGATCTTATATGTTGTTTCTAACATAAAGTTTGCATTTTCGATACATTAAAAACCGTAAAACATTTGAATATACGGCAGGAATCTGAGCGGAGCTCGGTCGCCCAGGTACTAATTATTCTTATGGAAACAATAACGTTTTCTTGAGAGACAAAATTGTTAAAGATTTAGGTTTATATTTTGATACCAAGCTTCTTTTAGCCACCATCGTGAGTTCATAGTATCTAAAGCCTGTTCTCTACTTGGATTTCTAAAACGAAATTCGAAAGAATTTTTAGATCCTTTGACGGCAAAAACACTTTACCTAAGTTTAGTAAGATCTCAACTTGAATACTCAAGTATTGTGTGGGACCCTTTTTATGAATGTGAGATCAGTCGTATTGAACGAATTTAAAAAAAATTCACAAGATTCGCTCTACGCCGGAGGTTTTCTCTCGAGAATATGCCATCTTACAATGAGTGTTGCAATTTATTAGGCTTGCAACATTTGTCGCAAAGAAGACATGCACAGAGCGTTTTATTTATTAAGCGCATCTTAGATAGAAATATTAATTGTCCGGAACTACTAACTTTAATTCCGTTCTATGCTCCGATAAGACCATTAAGGGAGAGTGCTTTGTTTTACGTTCCATTTCATAGAACTAATTATGGCATGAATGAGCCAATATCTAGATGTTTGATGTATTGTAACTTCATTGCGAATAACATTGATTTTAGTAATGATTTTAATCTTTTTAAAAGGAATGTCTTTGAAATGTTTAAATAATTATCACTAGTATTATTTTATAGTATTGTATCTATTATTCTTATTACTGGTGGAAATATTTTTGTAATTATGAAATAGTCTGTAAGATCTTGATCAGTAGACTTAATTTAAATAAATAAATAAATAAATAATAATCTAGCGGCCTTGGTGAGCCACCGAGAATGTACAATTTTCCCTGGTTTGATGTTAGCCAGATCCACCGAAACCACGCCGCTAGAAATTGCATGGGCCATGTCGTATAAGTACTTCGAATCGGTGGAAAATTCAATTTTTTTCTGGAGAGGGGGCATATTTTTCAACTCAATTTTCTGGAAGCCGTCCACCACCTGAAAATGTATAATAATAAAATAATTAAAAATGGTTGACAATAATAATAAATGAGTGATAGCAATAACTTACCGGAAGAGTTTCACAAGTTTTGATTTGACGGCTCAGTTTTCCGGTTGCCGATCTTGGTCCAGTGCTGGTTTATTTATCCAAAGCTTCAAACAAATGCCGAAACGGAAGTTCTTTGAAGTGTAGAAGGCAAACGAACCAATGCAATGGTCTTTTTTTCGAATCGTCGTATAATTCCACCGTGTGGGCCAGTGTTTGTTGGCTCACCGTCAGTGCATATTCCAATTAATGCATCCAGTGATATATTTTTATCGTGTAAAAAATCATTTAATTTGGTTGTTTTGTATTCAGCGGTTTCATGTTCCAGTCTTACGTAACCAATCAATTCATAATTGGGTTCTCTCAAAATAACAAGATGAGGTTCTTTTACCATCCTAGTATGATACTTCTCATCAACTTTAGCTGTCGTTAAAGTATCATCTTTTCTGCCATCGAATGAAAACGCTAACAAATTGGTATGATCTAACCGTTTGCGAACCACTTCTTGTCTGCATTTCTCTTTTTCTCTGCGAACTTTCGATTTATCTATGATGAGAGGTTTGCCATGCTTATCCCTCATTTAAAAATCTTGGAAAAGAGCGGTTCCCAATGCCGATGCTACTCTATCAGGCACACCAAATCTGTCACATACCAAGGCAAAGTTAAAACAATCGTATCTCTCTGTGTATTGTGAACTTGTGCTTCTATCCATATCTTCTTGAACCGGTGGCGGTGCGTATGTTGAAGCATTTACATGTTCCAATGTAAAAAATTGTTTCCAGAGATTTTACATACTCTGTAAATTATTGGGTTCTTCTCTTGATTATTAAATACACTTTTTTTCAGCATTATATCCATACCAAGTTTTTCCCAAATTCCATTCAACTTATCTTGTACTTGAGTAGTGAATGATTTATGGGAAAACTTTTTGAAGTGAAACTTCTTTGGCGGCGAGTGAAATTTCAAGGTCTTTTTTCGTGACGCTAGGCTAACGTTTTAAATTCATATGAAAATTTTAAAAAATATCATCGTCGCCGCCTGGATTAGAACCTGGACTTTCTACTTTGCATTTCATAATAGTCTGAAACTCTACCACTACGCCACATAGGAACATGACAAATGAGCAAACAAAATGCAATTAATATTGCACGCGTTTTGGTTCGTGTGTTGTATACCACAGACACACACCATGTCTGAACAACGCGTTCTGATCCGTACTATTCAACGGGTTTTGGTCCGTGTGTTGTATACCACAGACACACACCATGTCTTAACAACGCGTTTTGATCCGTACTATTGAATGGGTTTTGGTCCGTGTGTTGTAGACACACACTATGTCTCAAGAACGCGTTTTGTTCCGTACCATTTGATTTTCATCGTTAGATTATGAACGGAAATTGTATTTCTTTACAAAATATAACAACTGTGTGGAGAAAAAGCAACAGACTGACAGATAATATAATCTGTATAACAATATAACATATATAATCAATATAACAACTGTAATGAATACTTTAATAACATTAATGAACTTATAATTTTATTGCAACACTTACTGCAAATTTTTTTTTTGTTGAATATCAAATCCTAGCTTAAAGCTACAAATGTCTTCAGCCTCACGAATATTAAGTGCCTTTTAAATTTTCGACTGATTCTTTAAAAAAAAAAAGTTAACTGTTATTTTTCGGGGAAAAATAAAGGTAACTTTTGACTTTGATTTTATCGGTCATAAGTACCAATTATTTTGTGACTTATTTTTTCGGTAAAAAATATCAGGCGATTTGTTGACACCATGTGTAAAATGTCCCACCGATGAGAATGAAAATAATGGTATCAAAAGTTTTTTAGTCGGTAAAATGACCTTTGAAAAAATACAAGTTGCCTGATATTTTTGACCGAAAAAATAAACGGCAGAAAAAACTGTTATTTTTGACCGATAAAATAAAAGTAAAAAGGAAGTGGTTTTTTTGAACGAAAAAATATTAGGCACAAAATAACTTTTATTTTTCTCGGAAAAAAGTTGTTATAGAGTTAGATAACAGTTATTATGTGACTTTTTCGATAAAAACCATAACCGGTACGGTCCCTGGATGTAAATATCGAATAAACAGAATATTATTCCATTTTGTATTGATTGAATTTCTTTTCAGATACTTTCTCTCTCTATTTCACACTAAAATCTATCTTATTTTTTAATGTTTAAGAAGTTTCACTTCTGCCACATGTACGTTGCTGCACGTGAGTTTTTTTTTTGTTCTGTTTTAGCACGTTCGCTTAAGTAAAAATAATATCTCAAGATATCCAGATGGGTTGGCAGTAGCGTAGCAAGGGGGGACGGGGGGGCGGTCCGCCCCGGGTGCACGCCAAAATGGGGTGCAAAATTTGGCAAAAGAACTTTTTTACCACATAATTTTTGATTTTTTTAAATAAAAAGAAAACACCTCAATAACTTCGGTTTTATATTTGAATATCAAGAGGGTGCAAAAGTGAATGAAAATAGTTTTAACCATCACCAGGACTTCGTTTTTATTGAAACAAGCTTTAACTTTATATTTAATTTTGTTCAATATTAACGCTCACACTAAAACCCAATTCAATTTCATATGTAATTTTTCATTGGTTAGGGGTGCAATTTCCAAACGAATTATATTAAAATTATGATATTAAGATGGAGTACAAAATTAAAAATATAAAACATTTTTATATTCCATTAAGTTTTATAAAAAAGCACTTTTTTACATCTTATATTCAGGTTAAGAAGTGTTCAAACTTGCTAGCAGAGTAGACATTTCTAAAACCATTAAGTTTCGAAAACCTGCATGATTTTCAGAGTATGATGAATGGAGGCGTCAGTTGTTTTGTAAGCAATACATTTCTCCAGAACTTTTCAGAAAAACATGTTCCTGTCATAAATTTCAAAAATAAAAATATACTTTATAACTTTGTGATTACTAAGTTCTGAGACTATATATCATGAAACAAACCTCACTTACAGCTTTTAACCTGCTAGAACATAATTTTGAATAGTAATATGTTTTGGGTATACTGTTACATAAAACTACTAGTTTAAAAATCATTAATAAACTTTTATCATGCTTAAAAAATTTCTAAAAAATTAAATTGATTTAAATTCATTTAATTTTTGATTTATATTAAAAAAATGGCGTTCTATGAAAATTTTTGGCGGTCTGACTTTTTTTTATTTTATTTTGAAGATGTCTATTAAAAACTTTAAGATGGTTTTCTGAATCCTTTATTTTACTAAAATAATTATTATTATGTTCAAATCAACCAACAAAAACTATCAAAAATACAGTTTTTAACAGGGACCGTAACTGTTATGACTTTTTTCCAAAAAGTCAATAAATAATAGTTATTTTTTGACCGATTTTTTTTTGTCATATGATTAAGTTAAAATTTAACTTTTACTTTTTCAGTCAAAAATATAAGTTAAAATGTTACTTTAATTTTTTGAGTCAAAAATATAAGTTAAAATTTGACTTTTATTTTTTGAGTCAAAAATAACAGTTAAAATTTGACTTTTATTTTTTCAGTCAAAAATATAAGTTAAGATTTGACTTTTATTTTTTCAATCATAAATAAAAGTTAAAATATGACTTTAATTTTTCCAGTCAGAAATATAAGTTAAAATTTTACTTTAATTTTTTCGCAGTGCAACACAACTTTCTTAACAGGAACTTGAAGATGAAAACTAGATGGGAAAAAATTATTTTCGGCGTCCTTGTCTACATTCTTACCACTTATTTACTGGTAAAATTAATTCATTTGAGTGAATGATTTGGATATGATGCCAAATGTATTTAAAAAATTAGCAATACTATATTAACATTTTTGAGATGCCAACTAAAAAGTCAAATTTTAACTTCTATTCTTGACTGAAAAAATATAAGTCAAATTTTAACTTATATTTCTGACCGGAAAAATAGAAGTCATATTTTAACTTTTATTTTTAACTGAAAAAATAAAAGTCAAATTTTAACTTATATTTTTGACCGAAAAAAAATAGGTCAAAAAATAACTATTATTTTTGACTTTTTTTATAAAAGTCAAACAAATAAAAAGCTTTTAAGATTACTTTTCCTTAGCTAACAAAGATCGCACTGCTATATTCAAATATCGAATAAACAAATTCTTTCAGTCTGACTTTTTCAATTGAAATTTCGATAATAACTGTTATTTTCGGTCCCTGGTTCTTAAGAGAAAATAAGATGCACAGTTCCTTAAAAATTATTCTAATTATTAAAATTAAATTTTGTTCTCAATCACCGAATCTGAAGAATCAACAGATTTCTTGGAATTGCCAGCTCTTTTTGAGCCATTCATGACTCTTGACCTTGTCCAACCTGGGCAAGTTTGCTTTGGGAATTATGTAGATCATGAGAATGAAAACAATTTCTGATATCAATTTGGTATCACTGTAATATTGTGGTGACCGTGGCGTGCAGGTTAAGTGTGTGGCTTAGCACGCTCGGAGCCCGAGTTCGATCCCCAATCGCGGCGAAAAGTTTTTTCAATTTTAGACAATGGCAAACCTCAGAGAGTAAATAATGCCATGTAAAGCTCCTTGAGAACATGAACTTTAGCCGTTCGGAGTCGGCATAAAACGTGTTGGTCCAGTTCTCGGTTAATAGTGTGCAAACATTTAATAACACACACAACACAATTGATGATTAGAAGGTCAAAGTCCTTTCAAGGGCTGAAATGGCCAATTTGTTTTTTTTTTTTTTTTGTAATATTGTGATACTGAGACATTTATGGTATTCATATTACTGGTATTCATGGTGATATTTATAAAGCAGTCAAATGTTACAGACCTCAATCTTATCTATAAAAGTCCAAGCGGAGATTAATATAGATACACTGAGAAAAAAAAATACTCTAAAATTAAACAAAAAATATTAAAATAGAAATTTAACGCCTTTTTGTTTCTACATGACAATATTTAAAACAAGTGTGTTTAATTTTCACCTATCTATAAACTCCTTTCTTTTTTATTTTCTCTCATTATTTCTTTGAAAAAACAAACAAAAATTTGAATTCAATGACAATTTTTGAATTTTTTGAATTGGTTTTACAAATATCGAACATGTGATATAATAAAAACTAATTAATTAAATATTAATATATTTCAAATGCAAACTTCATCAAATGGAGTTAACATTTGGCATCGCAAAAATATGCTTTAAAACATGTGTTTTGAATTTTAAAATTTTTGTTTTAAATTTGTTTTTCATAAAAAAAACATTGTTTTAAAAACAAAAACTTTTGTTTTGAATTTAACTTTAAAAACAGCTCTGTTTAATTTTAATGAATTTGTTTCAAGCTCTATTTATACGAATTCGTTAGATATGAACACTATTTCATTTAATTTTAACACATTTTTTCCTCAGTGTACTATAAAGAAATTGATAAAAATTATGAAAAATTATAATTTATAATTTTTCATTTAAATTTTATGTAGAAAATGGGGGTTGATTTCGAAAAAATATTTATAATAATAGTTATTCAGGGTCACTAGGGAAAATTTTGAACGTTTTGCTTCCAGGTCCTATTTTTTTTTCAATTATGCACAATTTTTCGTAAATTTTTCAATGTTTTCTATATTAAACTAACTTAAGTTCTTATATTAAAACTGATATTGTTTGCTTTACTGATAGTAAATTTTTCTCTCACAACTTATAAGCCCGGTAGACAATAATATTGGAACAATTCAGAGAAAATTCTTTAAGTTTCTGAATGTAGTAAGATTCATCGACTTATTTTATAAAAAAAAATCTTCTAAAGGGGAGCACAATTTAGTTTCCGCCCCGGGTGCGACCAACCCTAGCTACGCCACTGTGGGTTGGTAAATTGAGATCAGTCAAATCATTAGACACACCAAAAACAGTAACATCGTGCTTGGGTATATGACTCATTGGGTTTTCGATAGTTGTTGTTGCTTCATCTTGCGGTGTAGAGGATGGTGGATTCATTGTAAACTTTTTGATTTGGAATGGTCAACTTCACTTATTATTTTTTTCCACTTTTACTTCACCTAGACCTTAAAGATATTAGCCTTTCTTTAAACCAGCCAAAATATTGCACCTCGTTCAAGAACACAAATTGGGATGATTTCCGAACTGATTGAAAACAATTATTGAAAACAATATACCTCCAAATAATGTTAACCTACATAATTCAGAAATTGACTCTCACATTTAATTCATAACTTCGGCCATCAATAATACCAAAGACTTTCATAGCGAAACAATTGAAATAAAAAATTTTAGTTTTTCTCCACTCCCAGACTCAATTAAAAAATTTTTCAAAATTAAAAAACAGTGGCAGAAAAGACTCAAACAAATCTTCAACACCAATTATAACAGAACTAATTCAGAATACAATATGCTGGCCAAACAAATTTCACTTCTAAAAATTATCATAAAAGAACAAGTACAAAAACATCAAGCACAAGAATTCAGCAAAAAACTAAGAAGCATTAAACCTGGACCTCTCGCATATAAACAAATTTTTAAATTAGTTAAAAAAGGTGGAGGAAAGTCCTGTTCAAAAATTATTCAAAATAACTGTATATTCACTGATGACGCAGAAAAAGTCGATCTTTTAAAAAATCAACTAGAAAAAATTTATGAGAAAACGAACAGACCAGATATCGGTGACATAGAATCGCATATTCTTACAACTCTCGACTCATACCCGATCTCAATTTATAATTTCAACACAGATTTTAACTCCTTATCTAATCCAGACTCGCTTCATTTTACTACCTCCGATGCCATAAATGTTAATGTGCAAGAACTAAATTCCAAAAAATCTGCCGGTCCCAATGCTCTGTCTAACTTTATTATCAAGAAATTTCCCAAAATTGTCTTTGACTTTCTGTAATTATTTTCAACAATTGCATAAAAAACAGATATTTTCCCAAGTTGTGGAAAATTGCTAAAATAATTCCGATTAAAAAAAGCCCAACTGCTATGAAATCAACAACTTCAGACCCATTTCTTTACTATCAAATCTTGGCAAACTTTTTGAACGAGTATTCAAAAAGATAAGATAAGATTGATCAATCTTAAGATACAAGATAAGATTGATGCTGGTGTTGAGGTTCAGTACATTCCTGACTTTCAATTCGGATTTAAAAGACAACATTCTACTGTGCATGCATTGCTTAAATTTGAAAACGACCTCATCCTTAACCTTCGACAACGAAGATGCACTGTGGCAGTCTCCTTGGATATCGAGAAAGCTTTCGATAAGGCCTACCACAATGGTATTATTTATAAACTGATGTTAATTGGTTTTGATCCTTCATTTATTAAAATATTACACAGTTTCTTGAATAATCGACAATTTTATGTTAATATAAACAATGCTTCCTCTCAGTATGGTTCAGTTGGAAGTGGCGTGCCTCAAGGAGCAATTAGGTCCCCGCATTTATACAACACTTTCATCAATGATTTTCCGCATTTGCATAACGATTCAACCGCCATTCTCTACGCAGATGACTCGCTTATACCGTACTGGCCAAATAAAAGTTAACACCATTAAAATAAATATTTCGGCTTGTAAAACGGCACTTAGAACTATTTTTATTTTTTTAATGTGTTCTTATTAGTAAGAATTTACAAAAAATATTACTTCGAGAGAAAGTGGCAACACTGTTTATTGCATTTTATTGATCGGTCATCATTTTAAGTTCATGCGATTAACATGACGCGTCAATTAAGTGAAGAGGAAAAGTGTGTTGTTGTTGCTCTGCATAAAGAAGGGTTATCTACTCGGCAAATTGCAATTCGTTTAGGCTGTAGCCATGTTACAATTGCTAAAATAATTAAAAAGAACAGTACTTTTGGTAATATCAAAAGGAAATCCGGTACAGGGAAAACTAACAAACGCACTACCGAGCGTGAAGATCGCATTATCGCAAATATTTGCCTTAAGGACAGGAAAAAAACGTCACGTGAAATTAAGTTGGAGTTCGTTGAAATGACGAACACAATTTTGAGCGATCGAACGGTCAGGAGAAGGCTCCAGAGTAGAGGACTTTCGGCAAGGCGACCCTATAAAAAGCCGGGTTTAACCACTAAAATGCGGCTCGCGAGGCTTGAGTTCGCGAAAGCTCATAGAAATTGGACTGTGGATGAGTGGAAGAATGTCATCTTCACAGATGAATCGAAATGTAACATGAACCAGTCTGATGGGGTGCGGTATGTTCGTCGTAGAACTGGTGAAAAATTCATGGATGCTTGTGTTGTGACCCGGCACAAATTTCCAGTGAGTCTCATGATATGGGGATGTCTTACCTACTATGGACTTGGTGACTTGACTTTCTGCACTGGTTCCATGAACTCGGAGAGTTACCTGAAAATAATTAGCGACCACCTGATTCCCTCAATTGATAGGCTATTTCCGGTAATAGTCGACCCAATTTTCCAGGACGATTCTGCGCCCTGTCACCGATCAAAAAAAACTCACGTGCAGCAACGTACATGTGGCAGGAGCGAAACTTCTTAAACATTAAAAAATAAGATAGATTTTAGTGTGAAATAGAGAGAGAAAGTATCTGAAAAGAAATTCAATCAATACAAAATGGAATAATATTCTGTTTATTCGATATTTACATCCAGGGACCGTACCGGTTATGGTTTTTATCGAAAAAGTCACATAATAACTGTTATCTAACTCTATAATAACTTTTTTCCGAGAAAAATAAAAGTTATTTTGTGCCTAATATTTTTTCGTTCAAAAAAACCACTTCCTTTTTACTTTTATTTTATCGGTCAAAAATAACAGTTTTTTCTGCCGTTTATTTTTTCGGTCAAAAATATCAGACAACTTGTATTTTTTCAAAGGTCATTTTACCGACTAAAAAACTTTTGATACCATTATTTTCATTCTCATCGGTGGGACATTTTACACATGGGGTCAACAAATCGCCTGATATTTTTGACCGAAAAAATAAGTCACAAAATGATTGGTACTTATGACCGATAAAATCAAAGTCAAAAGTTACCTTTATTTTTCCCCGAAAAATAACAGTTAACTTTTTTTTTTTAAAGAATCAGTCGAAAATTTAAAAGGCACTTAATATTCGTGAGGCTGAAGACATTTGTAGCTTTAAGCTAGGATTTGATATTCAACAAAAAAAAAATTTGCAGTAAGTGTTGCAATAAAATTATAAGTTCATTAATGTTATTAAAGTATTCATTACAGTTGTTATATTGATTATATATGTTATATTGTTATACAGATTATATTATCTGTCAGTCTGTTGCTTTTTCTCCACACAGTTGTTATATTTTGTAAAGAAATACAATTTCCGTTCATAATCTAACGATGAAAATCAAATGGTACGGAACAAAACGCGTTCTTGAGACATAGTGTGTGTCTACAACACACGGACCAAAACCCATTCAATAGTACGGATCAAAACGCGTTGTTAAGACATGGTGTGTGTCTGTGGTATACAACACACGGACCAAAACCCGTTGAATAGTACGGATCAGAACGCGTTGTTCAGACATGGTGTGTGTCTGTGGTATACAACACACGAACCAAAACGCGTGCAATATTAATTGCATTTTGTTTGCTCATTTGTCATGTTCCTATGTGGCGTAGTGGTAGAGTTTCAGACTATTATGAAATGCAAAGTAGAAAGTCCAGGTTCTAATCCAGGCGGCGACGATGATATTTTTTAAAATTTTCATATGAATTTAAAACGTTAGCCTAGCGTCACGAAAAAAGACCTTGAAATTTCACTCGCCGCCAAAGAAGTTTCACTTCAAAAAGTTTTCCCATAAATCATTCACTACTCAAGTACAAGATAAGTTGAATGGAATTTGGGAAAAACTTGGTATGGATATAATGCTGAAAAAAAGTGTATTTAATAATCAAGAGAAGAACCCAATAATTTACAGAGTATGTAAAATCTCTGGAAACAATTTTTTACATTGGAACATGTAAATGCTTCAACATACGCACCGCCACCGGTTCAAGAAGATATGGATAGAAGCACAAGTTCACAATACACAGAGAGATACGATTGTTTTAACTTTGCCTTGGTATGTGACAGATTTGGTGTGCCTGATAGAGTAGCATCGGCATTGGGAACCGCTCTTTTCCAAGATTTTTAAATGAGGGATAAGCATGGCAAACCTCTCATCATAGATAAATCGAAAGTTCGCAGAGAAAAAGAGAAATGCAGACAAGAAGTGGTTCGCAAACGGTTAGATCATACCAATTTGTTAGCGTTTTCATTCGATGGCAGAAAAGATGATACTTTAACGACAGCTAAAGTTGATGAGAAGTATCATACTAGGATGGTAAAAGAACCTCATCTTGTTATTTTGAGAGAACCCAATTATGAATTGATTGGTTACGTAAGACTGGAACATGAAACCGCTGAATACAAAACAACCAAATTAAATGATTTTTTACACGATAAAAATATATCACTGGATGCATTAATTGGAATATGCACTGACGGTGAGCCAACAAACACTGGCCCACACGGTGGAATTATACGACGATTCGAAAAAAAGACCATTGCATTGGTTCGTTTGCCTTCTACACTTCAAAGAACTTCCGTTTCGGCATTTGTTTGAAGCTTTGGATAAATAAACCAGCACTGGACCAAGATCGGCAACCGGAAAACTGAGCCGTCAAATCAAAACTTGTGAAACTCTTCCGGTAAGTTATTGCTATCACTCATTTATTATTATTGTCAACCATTTTTAATTATTTTATTATTATACATTTTCAGGTGGTGGACGGCTTCCAGAAAATTGAGTTGAAAAATATGCCCCCTCTCCAGAAAAAAATTGAATTTTCCACCGATTCGAAGTACTTATACGACATGGCCCATGCAATTTCTAGCGGCGTGGTTTCGGTGGATCTGGCTAACATCAAACCAGGGAAAATTGTACATTCTCGGTGGCTCACCAAGGCCGCTAGATTATTATTTATTTATTTATTTATTTAAATTAAGTCTACTGATCAAGATCTTACAGACTATTTCATAATTACAAAAATATTTCCACCAGTAATAAGAATAATAGATACAATACTATAAAATAATACTAGTGATAATTATTTAAACATTTCAAAGACATTCCTTTTAAAAAGATTAAAATCATTACTAAAATCAATGTTATTCGCAATGAAGTTACAATACATCAAACATCTAGATATTGGCTCATTCATGCCATAATTAGTTCTATGAAATGGAACGTAAAACAAAGCACTCTCCCTTAATGGTCTTATCGGAGCATAGAACGGAATTAAAGTTAGTAGTTCCGGACAATTAATATTTCTATCTAAGATGCGCTTAATAAATAAAACGCTCTGTGCATGTCTTCTTTGCGACAAATGTTGCAAGCCTAATAAATTGCAACACTCATTGTAAGATGGCATATTCTCGAGAGAAAACCTCCGGCGTAGAGCGAATCTTGTGAATTTTTTTTAAATTCGTTCAATACGACTGATCTCACATTCATAAAAAGGGTCCCACACAATACTTGAGTATTCAAGTTGAGATCTTACTAAACTTAGGTAAAGTGTTTTTGCCGTCAAAGGATCTAAAAATTCTTTCGAATTTCGTTTTAGAAATCCAAGTAGAGAACAGGCTTTAGATACTATGAACTCACGATGGTGGCTAAAAGAAGCTTGGTATCAAAATATAAACCTAAATCTTTAACAATTTTGTCTCTCAAGAAAACGTTATTGTTTCCATAAGAATAATTAGTACCTGGGCGACCGAGCTCCGCTCAGATTCCTGCCGTATATTCAAATGTTTTACGGTTTTTAATGTATCGAAAATGCAAACTTTATGTTAGAAACAACATATAAGATCATATTTTTCAATTAACTTTAAATGCATTTTTATTTTATGATAACTTCGTTATTCAACTAAACGAAATTTGTTTTGGTATTCTATTTTTTTTATATTTGGTTTAATTATTTTGATAATTTACTTATGCTGAACTTATGCCGGCCATTCCAAGCCTAAGTAAATTTTTTTTCCCAAAATTAACCTTATGCTCCTTTTCCACTTACAAGAATAGAAGTTATTTTTTTATGTCGCAATTTTTTCTAAAGTTATGGAGATAGCAATTTTTGATCAAAGTAAAAATCTTGAAAATGGAGTAATTTTCAATAAACCATACCTCTGTCATTTGTTCCCCCTATTTTTGTAAATGAAGTATCGTTATAAAGCAATTGAAAAGCGATTATTAATAAAAAATAAAATACTTTTGGAATTTATTTGCTAGAGTTGCCTACTTTTTCAAAAAAAAAATAAACTGTTTATATCTCAAAAAATGCATTTTCGGTTTTTTTTTACGTAGAATTACGTCTTACAGCGCGGTTTGTATGCAGTCGTTTTAACAAATTTTTTTTTACCTACAGTCTATAATATTCATCGTTTAAACATAATATTTACACTAAAGTATCAGATATATCCTGCGCTAAACGAATATCTAATTTTGGATTTTGTTACTTTTATATTAAAGCTTAGAAGAATAATCTAGATTTTTATATAAGAAAATCAATCATTAGCTGCTTGCATGTTGTGTCTGCTACTTTCTTTGTTTTTGTTTTTGCTTGTGTTGGTTTTGTTTTGAACGAACTGATTCGCAGCATTGCACATTGGTACAAATGATCACTTTTTTTGGCCGAAATGCTAAAAATAAAGTAGTGAAAATTACTATTTTTTCCCTCTGTTCCAAAGAATATACTCCAATTAAAGCAAAAACACATTTTGTTTTGATATTTTCTTGTGTACCGTTAGTTGGTGCAACGCTTTACTTTGGACTTTGGTTTTGTTTATATTAAAATGCGTGAATGCTAGTGAAGTGCCTGCAAGTTAAAAGTGAATATTTTCATATTACTAAAGTTTCTAAAAAAAATAAAAATATGTTTAATAATTGTGATAGTCAGTACATGAACTGTGAAAAAATTTATAAAAAAATATTCATGTTTTTGTATTAAAAAAGTATATTTTCTTAACTAACCTTAAAACTAAAATGTATGCAAATTAATCTAAAGTTTCGTAACGTAGAACTTTCAAAGCAAACCGAAGTGGGCTTTCAAATTTATAATGCTAAATTTTGGAACAATTTTTAATTCTGTCATCTTAACCTCTTTGACCCGTTTTTGCCCGTTTTTAAGTTATTGTTGTTTTTGTGTAGGTTCATACCACTTCAAAAACAGCGATTTGTTTGCTGTGAGGCACGAAAAAGTTCGCTTATCGGAAAAGGATAGACAGGCCGCTCTTCATGCATATTTTTCAAGAGCAATTTCTAATGAAATTTTGGATTCATTCGAAGAGGATATTGAGAGAAGATCTTGTTTGCTTTCCAAGAATATTTTTCTGAGATGGGTAAGAGTAAATAGAACTGTTAAGCGATTTAAAGAAAAGTATGCTAGTTGGCTAGAGGAAGAAACACTCATTACAAAGTGTAAAGATGTGGTACAATCTGCAGCAGGACGTAAACCTCTACCATTTGCTGATAAATCAGATCGATCAAAGAGAAAATCTGCTGCAGAGTTATGTAAAGTTTACAATAACGAAACTGATTTGATGGTGATAGCAGCAAGTCAGTCAGCAAGAAAGAAAGGATGTAATGATTTGGCGGCAGTTCTAACAAAAAGTATCAGCAGCCCAGGTAGAGCTTCGAAAATTAGAAAAGTATTGGAAGTTGATGAAAAGGAACCTATACCATGTTCCCCTTCTGAGGCATTGGCATTTATTCTGGACAACAATTTTACCAAAGAACAGTATTTGAATATACGAAGTGAGTGCAAGAAAATAAATTGCAATATTTTTCCTCATTATAATAATGTTGTACAAATTAAAAAAACATGTCGACCCGAAGGCATAACTGTGACAGATAAAATCGCAAAAGTATCTTTGGAATCGCTACTGAATCATACAGCCGCAAGAATTGTAGAACTACAATACGACGTTCTATCTTCTCTGGATAAGGAAAATATAATGGCAACATTTATATTGAGTTATGGGTTCGACAGTTGTACTGGTCAAGCTAACTTCAAGCAACATTTTTCAGAACCGTGCTGCTCATATATATATCTTTATTATGTTGTGAGTTTGCCACTAAGAAAGCTGCAACAACATCTGATGAGGCTTTTCTTATGAGTCAAGAAATTGATACAGATGGATCACCTTTTGAAGAGGATGCATTTTATAAAATAGAAGCCGATTTTCGAAATGTTCTGGATGGAATAGAATTAGATGCAATAGAAGAAACACAAAGAATATTGTTATAAAATTGTTATTTCTTTCTGCAATAAGTTATTTTCAACATCTCATAACGAGTTTTATTTAAAAAACCAATATAAAATTGTGTCCACATTTTTAAAATAAAATTTTTTACTTTAGAATAATGAATGCCGACACCACAAATCCGTAAGTACCAACGCTTAATTGGAGTGATACTTAAGAATTTTGCGCTTTAATACCATATTGTATCCGCCATTTTGAATCTTAAAATTTTACCTGCAGATTCATGATTAGCTACCCCAAAAACCCTAAGAACCAAATCTATGCTAAATTGGAGGTATATTGGTGAATTTTACACCTACATGGACGCCATATTGGATCTGCCATTATTAATTTTTAAATTTAAACTCTAGATTCGTGATTAGTGACCCTAAAAACGTTTAGATACCAAATTTCATGTAGATACGAAGTCGTCTTCTAATTTCGGCCACTTTTTCCTGCCATTTGTACCAATGTGCATTGGTGCTCTGCTCCACGTTAAGAGGGTGTTCTAAGTTAAGAGGGTGTTCCGATTAGATTTAACACTTATGAAAAAACTATTGGCATTATTTTTCGTTGTATGCTATTACCCAATAGATGTCGTTTTGTATTCACTTATTATGATCTTTGAATATAAAACAGTGGATCAGTCGGATAAGCTGTTGTCGTGAAGACGTTAAACATCAAAGAAGCCTGGTTCGATCCTCAGCCTGGATGATAAGTATATTTTTTTTTTAATTTTTTGAAGTGAAACTTCTTTGGCGGCGAGTGAAATTTCAAGGTTTCTTATTCGTGACGCTAGGCTAACGTTTTGAATTCATATGAAAATTTTAAAAAAACTATCATCGCCATCGGGATTAGAACCCAGTCTCGACATTATGCATCTCATAAGGGTCAATAGCTCTGATACTACGCCACTTAGGCATATGACAAATTAGCAAACAAATTGCAATTAATATTCAACGAGTTTTAGTCCGTGTATTACATTCCACAGACACACACCACGTCTAAAGAACGTACTGTACATTTGATCCGTACTGTACCATTTGATTTTCATCCTACAAGTATGCACGGAAATTTTATTTCTTTATGCTTGGAATTCTGTACATTACGTAACAAAATATAACAATTGTGCGTTTTTTTTTTGTTGAATATCGAATCCTAGCTAAAAGCTTAATTTGAAAGAGCATATCATAACGTTAATTGTTATCAAAAACTTGAAAGGTGATTGACAACATGCAAAACAGTTAATACGATATAAAATTAAAAGCAAGAAGTGTAGAAAGTGAAATAATTAAGACTGCAGAATCGTATTTGTCATGCCAAAAAATGTCCCGAAGCTAAGAAAAGTACCTTAAGAATGCAACTGCAGCTAGTCCACAACTCAGCTCACGAAAGTGCTTTTAAATTTTCTACTGATTCTTTAGAAATTAAAAGCTAACTGTTATTTTTTGCCTTGTATTTTTTTTGGGGAAAAATAAAGGTTACTTTCTACTTTTATTTTATCGGTCAGAAGTAACAATTATTTTGTGACTTTTCGTTTTTCGGTCAAACAAATTATGCAATTTGTGTTTTTTAAAAGGCCGCTTGACAGATGTTGACACCATCAGTAAAATGTCTCACCGATAAGATGAAAATAATATATTAATAGTTCTTAGTCGGTAAAATGACCTTTGAAAAAATACAAATTGCCTGATATTTTTGACCGAAAAAATAAACGGCAGAAAAAACTGTTATTTTTGACCGATAAAATAAAATTCAAAAGTAACTGTTCTTTTTGCCCAAAAAAATATAGCGACTTATGTGACTTTTTCGATAAAAACCATAAACGGTACGGTCCCTAGAAATAAATATTGAATAAACAGAATATTATTCCATTTTGTGTTGATTGATTTCCTTTTTAGATACTTTCTCTATATTTCACACTAAAATCTCTCATATATTTTACTGTTTAAGAAGTTTCACTTCTGCCACATGTACGTTGCTACACGCGAGTTTTTTTTTGTTATTATAATCTTATTTTATTAATTATTTAATGTAACAATTGCATAGTGCAATATTTTTATTTTTTGTCACATCCTGTTGCTTGCGATAGCATAAACAAAATGTAAGCAAAATACAGCTTTTATTAGTCTTAGTTATTTTTTATTCAATTTTTAACCTAAGTAACCATAATTCAAATTGTATTCCCAATTAATTAAATTTGCGTACAGCTTTGACTAAAAATATGTCTAGTATTTTTAATCGTATCAATTCTAAAAAAAAGGATTAACATATGTATTAGTTCAATGTATTGTTTAAAAATTACTCTTAGATTTTTAACCGTAAAGTTGTTGTACTATGTGGTCTGTTCACACCTTAAGATATTTACAAAATGTGAATTTGTCACTTCATCCTCCCCAGACGGCCGATTGAAAAATGTTAAAACTGTTTTAAGACCGATTAAAAAAATTCTTAGAGTAAGTTTGATCTTAATTTATTTCGAATTTTTATAAGGCATTTAAAATTTTGTAAACTTACTGCAAATAAAAAAGAAGGAACTAAAAATTTTGTTCAAGCTTTTTACAGTTTTATGGTCCAAGATTCCTTTATTATATACAAAATAATTATTTGACCTAATAAGAAAAACATTTTTGCTCCAGATTTTGTAACAATATCTCAAACGGTATAGAAGTTATGAACGATTAAGTGAAATGTATATTAGAAAAAATTGAAATTACGAAAAGCATAACATTTGGCCATTATATTTTATTTTGGTGGAAACTTAATTTGTTTCTTAAAATTACAAAAAAAAAGTGCACTTTTTGAGATGTGAGCAAATTAGATTTTTTTTTTCAAAACGTAGGAAACTCTAGCATAGGAAACTCTTACAAAAATATTTTCCTTTTTAAAATTTGTTTAAGATTTAGTGTAAATTACTCTATTTGTAAGATTTCTTTTTATATCAAAAATTGGTACATCAAAACTGTACTAAAAACGTTTCTATAAAAAAAATAAATGAAAAATATAACAAATTCACCAAATCACTGTTTGGTGAAGCTTAAAAAATAAAAACAAAAAACTTATTGAGCACGGTGGGATTCGAACTCACTACATTCACATTATTGGACAGAAGCTCTACTCTCTGATCTATCAGCGACATAAGAACTTAAGCAAACTTAACATAACATATTCGGCAGAAAAATTAACTTATTTATTAAATGCGTGAAAACTCGGAAAAACAGCTTTTCCCAGAGATGAGACCTAGCTGGATCGATTTTTCAGCCCCCTCTTCATCTATATTGTAAATTTCATCGAAATCGTTAGTGCCGTTTTCGAGAATGCAATTGCAAATATATATACAAATATTGCTCGTTTAATAGAATAAGATTTCAGGTTCCACCGATAAAGGAAAGGATTATTTGGTGAGTATAAATATAACGATGTAACAGTTAATATTTAACGTTACACAACAGAGTTGTGTGGGTTCAACGGAGAACGCCACACAACATTATGGCGCAGCCGGTAGTCCTTTTTAAAAAAGGGTTGTCCCTTTTAAAAAAGGATAGTGATTCGAACTCGGTTACCCGTGTTCAAATAAATAAATAAATAATAATAACATCCCAAAGATTCTGCGATTCCGTAGCCAATTCCTTGTAGTTGACCGGACCCTCCAGAATATAATTAAAAAGGTTAAAAACCAATAAAATAAAAATTTGTAGATTAGATTACAGAATTAAATTCACAGAGAAACTATAGTATAGGGTGAGAGTTGTTGTTGAACACAGAAAATTTTAAAGGCAACGAAAAGATAATGAAATCATAATAAAAAAAAATTCAGAATGAACATATGCGAGATAGCGAAAATAGTATCGGAGCTTGTGCCTCTATTTTCAGGAGCAGACTCCAGTGAGCTACATGAGGAAGTGTATAAGTTTATACTTGGGACAGAATTAGCTTTCCAAGTGGTAGGACAATCGAAATTAGAAAAATTTATTCAATGTGTGAAACTAAGACTTTATGGAGATGCTTTCAAATTAGTAAGACCAAGACAATTTAATAATCTTAATGAATTATTTATACTTATAAAGAAAACGTATTTGGAAAGAAAAGAATTAGATGTAGTATGGCAGGAAATACAGAAGACATTACAACAACCTGGTGAAGAAATACAAAAATATGCAAGACGGTTAAGTGCTCTAAAAACAACAGCAGAAGATATAATAAATAACGAATACAAAGACGGTGTGTCCGCACTTTTAAGTGAATTAAATAAAACTGTGATTACTACTTTCAGAGTAGGTCTGCAGGATTCAACTCTGAGAATATATATGCTAAGCGTTAAAACAGGAACATTTGAGAGTGTAGTGGAAGAAGCGATAAGTGCATTTGGGCTTATCGAAAGAGGGAAAAATACGAGACCAAATCAAAGGGTATTTGGTATAAATTTCAGTAAAAATGATGTGGCATGTAGGGTGGTTGATCATGACGTTGAGGCAGGTCAAAAGGCTTACTCGTCATCAGAGAACCTGTCAGTAATTAAAATAACAAGAAATTATGAGGATATAAGGTCTAGAAATGTTAACTTAACATGTTCATTTTGTAGTAGAATAGGGCACACAAGAGATGAGTGCTACGCTTTAAAAAATCAAGTTTATTGTCAGAAGTGTAGAGATTATGGTCACGAATATAATTTAAACTGTTCAGCTAGCAGAAATATGAATAACAATGAAACAAATAGAAATCAAAGCAGTTATGACAGAAGTCAAATAATAATAACATAATTCAAAAGTGGAATGGTAACATGATTCAAGTATCAAAGAAAGATGAGGTCAAATGTGAATGGTGTGCAAGGTTAGGACACAAAATGCAGGATTGTTTTGCAAAGAGAGAATACGATTCGAAACAGGGAAACTATCGAGGGCCCGGAACCCAAAAAATTAAGGAAAACTGGGCCAAGTAGGGTAGTCACAGATGATTTCACGTCAAAAAAGATTGTAAACATCTGTACACCAAGGAAAATGGGGAACAAAATACCAGAAAATCGTAAATCGGTAGATAAGACTAAAGTTTTGGTAACTAATGAAATAACGGAAAGCACCTCGACAGAGGATAGTACGTCAGAAGATACGGCTAATTTTTTATTCAACAATTTTTATTCAAACATCGAGGAATTGAAGGTAACAGAGCAAGAAAAAATAGTGGAGGATGGTTTGACGTCGCAAAAGATAGTAAACATCCTCGCCACTGGGTCAAAGACGGACGTATCAACAGATAAGGATACAGTAGGAAAAGATGCTATATTAAGTAGTTCTCAGGAAACAGATAAAGATTTAGCAAACTCGTTACACAATAAGAATTTTACGTTTCAAAATAGGAACGAACAATGTAGGAGTTTTGGTTTTCACAAAGTCAATGATGTGTTCATAGAAATTCCCTGTAAGGATTCTATAGAAGGACGACTCATTTTACTTGTGGATACCGGGGCTGAAGCCAGTTTAGTTAAACTGAATACATTAAAGAAAAATTTGAATAAAGATACAAGGTAAATTAAACATTTGAGTGGAGCATTTGGAGGTTTTGTAGATACTTTGGGGTCTGTAGAGATCCAACACGACAAGATAAAAAACTTAATTTTTAAGTTACACGTAGTGGCACTAGAACAAGGGTTGCCTGCAGATGGTATTTTAGGTCGTGATAATTTGTGGAATAATTCAGTTATAGATGCGATTAATAAGACGTTAACAGTCTATGGTAAACACATGGAGACTAGACTGAAGTTACCTCTAAGACAAATAAACGAGTTAAGTTCTATTAACTACAATAAGGAGTTAAAAAATAAAACAAAAACAATACAGTCGATCGAAATTCCATTAAAAACAAAAATTCCGGTGGAAGTAATTCACAAAGAAGAAATCACGCCAGGGGTTTATCTAGATGAAGTTTTTCAAACGAGGTTAAAAACAAAAGACAAGGAACAAGTAAGGGAAAATGAAAAATATTAAAAAATTGAATGAACCAAGTAGTGAAAAACAAAATAAAGAAATAAAATTTCTTACTGAGCCAAATGCAATTCAAAAAAATATTAAAAGATTCTCATGATTTGCCAAAAGGAGAGCACAAAGGTGTTTTAAAAACATATTTAAGAATAAGGCAGGAATACAAATGGAAAGGCATGCAAAAACATATTAAAGAATATGTGAATAAACGACAGAAAAACAAAGCAAATAAAACTTTTAAAATTGAAGACAAAGTACTTATGAAAAATAAGGCTAGAAAAAATAAATTTTCACCAATATGGATAGATTGGTAACCACTGAGATTTTAATAAAAGGAAAATCTAAGAAAATACATAATAATTTACTGAAGTTGTTTCACAGTAATTAAATTATGTTATAAAAGTAAAATTAAATTAAATTAAAATTATATTAAAAAATTCAATCAAACTTTAAATTAAACCAAAAATATGAAAATAAAGTCAAACGAAACTAATTAAGTTTCATTAAACATAGTATTGAATTTTTTTTTGAGGTAAAAAAAAAAAAAATTGTTTTAAATTCGATAAGATAAAGGTATTCATTATTTTTTTTTTTTAATTTAACAAAGGCATTTGAAAAGACATTAAACATTAAATGAAAAGAAAATTGGTTTTAATCAATAAACAATTTTAAATTAATTATTTGTTAATAGAGTGTTAAAATACAAAAGATTAAAAAGTTGTTAGAGAAATTTAAGAAATTAAATTAAAATTATACATGAGAAAAATCACAAATTTAATTTACCATACTATTTACGATAAGATTTTTATAAAAATCAAAACTACACATTTATTACACGAAACTTTTCCGTATCAATAATCATGGTCCTAGTTCTGGTTCGAGTTGGCGGTAGCAGCAATAAAACTGAGTCGATCAGGTGGACAACGCTTTACAAGAGAAAGGAGCTATTCTGACGAAGTTCGAGGCCTCAGTCGTTAAAAAGTATCATGGCTAAGTAATGAAGCAAAACATGTTTCAAGTAAAACATATAAGAAAGCAGTTTAAAAAAAGAATAAAAACAACAAGAAAATATACAGGCTTTTAAATGTTTGTGGAAGGTTACAAAGTGTTATTAAAAATTTGAAATTACAGCGACAGATTGTATACACAACGAATCAAACAATTTTCCATTTAAACAAGAAAATCAATTAAGTCGTAAGATCTCTTTATGATTGAAAGGCTTATAAGTACAACGATTAAAAATGAATTCGGATATGCATAATTTGTTATTACAAAATGCATTCTGGTTTAAGAAAACCACGAAAGTACGTCTATAATGTGAAATACCTGCATTTAGTTCATACCTTTCTAAGAAAACGCTTAACCAGAACGAAACTAAAGTGTTTGATAAATATAAAGAGTCGCTTCCCAATTAACAATACTAGCAAACATAGCTTGTCAAAACTAAAAGCCAACTTTAATATAAACTAACGAAAATATGAACAACACAAAACACGAAATAAAAACGAAATTTGGCATCTTTTTCGTAACTTCAAGACTTCACCAACTTCAAGACTTCAACTTCAAGACTTCACAAGAAGTAAAGTAGTTTAAATACTTCAATAGAGAAGAAAAGGGGTGACATATACTTGTTAGTAACGTTTATCAAATGATCATCAAAGACAGAACATGTGCAGAGTCATCATAATAATGCCAAGAAGAGGAACAACTTTATCGACAATCAAATAAATAATCATCAAAATTACGAGGACCCACGAACAGATACACATAAATAAAGTAAAGAATATTAGATAGCTTATACAAAACTTATTTAGCACACAATATTACTAAACAATGTAAACATGCAAGGAATTTTAAAAAATTAACTGTAAAATGATGCCTGTCTCTTCTCACAAATAAGTACTTTAAGATTGAAGAAAATTAAACCTCTTCAAGGTAAAAATTTTCTTTTATATGGGGGAAGGAAACCTACAATAACTTTGTCACGAAATAATCAAAAATCCTAAATTTAAGAGAATATACACAACAAATAAATAGAAAAGAGTGTACAAAATAAGAAAAATAAATGTATAAAAGGAAAATATAAGATACAAATTGCTATTAAGAAATATTTTTATTAAAAACAAAATTAAGAGAATTATTATTATAAGACAAATTCAAAAGAAAAAAAAAACACTGCATATAAAACTGCATATAAAATTCAAAGAAATCTTTATTCGAAAAAAGTTATTAAATATTTATGTATTTATGATTAAAATGAACCTTATATAAATACAAAATGCAAAATTCTGATAAATTCATGTGACGAAAAATTATTGCTAAATGAATAGAATAATTTTTCTTTGTCAGAGGGGGGAGGAATGTTGTGACTCATTCGTCACAAGCGAAGTTGAGTTGTTTTTATATTATAAATTACAAACACTGACCTACCTCAATAATAATGAAGCGATCAGCGTTTTTGTAATGCTTGCCAATTTAAGTTTACCGTCAAGCCCCCAACAATTAAAAAGTGCAACGGTCAGCTTAAAATACCAAGTAAGCACGGGTCAGCTACTTGAGCTGAGCTTCTGTTACCATAGCTTATAAATTATATTGCAGAAGTAAACAAAGAATGTATATTTGTAATATGTTTGTTTGTATATTTAAAATACGAAGTATGTATATTTGTATGTTGTTTAGCAAAAATGTCTAGGTTAATGTCTAGGTTAATTGTATATATGTAACTATTATGTAATTGTCATCAAGTTTCATTACGGAAGTTAAGATAATGATCTTGAGACCAAGTAGATTTTAAGATTCAAATCTGTGATATAAATAAGAGTAGAATTAATAAAGAAAAAAAGAGAGTTAATTAAGCAATCAAGAAGTGAAGTCTCATTTTAAACTTTCAGGTACCACCAGCGCAGAAAAACATTTGGTGAGTATACATTTAATGATGTAACAGGTAATACATATAACGTTACACAACAGAGTTGTGTGGGTTCAACGGTGAACCCCACACAACAGGGGGTTGATTTCGAAAAAATATTTATATTAATAGTTATTCAGGGTCACTAGAGAAAATTTGTCAACGTTTTGCTTCCAGGTCCTATTTTTTCTTCAATTATGCAAAATTTTTCGTAAATTTACAAAGTTTTCCATATTAAACTAACTTAAGTTTTTATATTAAAACTGATATTGTGTGGTTTACTGATAGTAAATTTTTCTCTCACAACTTATAAGCCCGGTAGACAAAAATATTGGAACAATTCAGAGAAAATTCTTCAAGTGTCTGAAACTTTTAGATTCTTACTACTTTTATCAAATAATCATGGATATCATAGTTTTGTTTATTTTTTGAATCTCTTCTAAAATATGTCATTTTTGTAGAGGTTGATTCGAAAATATGTAGTAAGATTCATCGACTTATTTTATAAAAAAAAATCTTCTAAAAGGGTGCACAATTTAGTTTCCGCGCCGGGTGCGACCAACCCTAGCTACGCCACTGGAACTGAATCTTCCTACCCCTGTTTCATTTCTATTTCAGTACCCTAGTGTCAATATTAACCGAGACACAGACTTTTGTAATAGTGACACGCCAATGAGAAATCCCCATGGATGTCTATTCAAACCATCACGGACATATACACTTTCATATTCTGCAGTGCATTGGAGACGAAATTCACACTCAAGGATACAACATGGACGGTGAAACACCAATATTCAAAGTAAAAAACACCAATAAAATAGTTTAAGTTCGTACGTGTCGCATACGTCACACAGTATGTCGTGTACGTCACGCTTGCTTTTTATAAATTATCACATTTTCTTTAAGTTTAATTTCAGAATTTGAATTTGTATAGTTACCTTCAAAATGCATGTTTTTTTTATTTTATCCATATTTTTTTTGGCAACTACGGTTAAGCTGAATTTTCGTGATAAATCGTTATGACATTAAAACTGGTTGATTCGTTGTCGTACGTCACACATTTGATGGTTTTCCTTTTTTTGACCATCAAGAGAAATTTGCTAAAACTTATTTATAAAAGTGTGAGAGGTCTTAAATTAATAAAATAATTTAAAAGAATAATGCATAATTACTTCAATTTTTAGCAAGCATCTTTTAAACATAGTAAAATTCGTACAAATGTCGTGTACATCACGATGGAATGCCCCTGCTATCTTATTTCTTAAAGTGTTTATTAAGGAATTTCTTATCTAACAAACAATTTGAACATGTAGCATATCGTTATTCTTGATTGATATGATTACGATTATTATGATATTTCGTTTTTAATACTTTATGTTTATATACTTTGAATTATATACTTTAAGAATTTTTTCGTTACCTTAACTAATTTGTTATTATTTTAAAAAATCATGAAAATGAAAAATGAAAAAAATAAAATTCATTCGAGCTACAAAATCAAGAGAAGGAAGACGTTTCTATTAAAACCCTAAAAAAATTATAACTCAAGCTCAAATCTCTACATTGGCGCCCAACGAAAAAATGCTAGCCGTTTCTTCAAAATATTGTCGCAGCAATCACCAACGAAAAATTTCACATCTAGCCGTTATTACAACACATTTCTATCGCAGCAACATCAACAAAAATTTCAGCGCTACCATTACAACATAATTTGTTGCAGCAACATCAGCAAAAATGTTCTACCGTTAAAATAAAATATGTGTCGCAGCAACATCAACGAAAAGTTCTCGAAAGTCAATAACCGCACAAATCATCGTCTGAGCAATCCCGCAACAACTCCGTAGTATCGGCAATCACGCCGCATTATCAATTTTTACATCGATTGGCATAATCGACATTTGCAACATCCCTATTTCGCTGTTTCAACATATCCGTACTATTGTGAGTTTATTGAACGCAACAAAATTTTAACTTTCTGCCGAAATGTACACTGAGGGTTATCCTACTTCAGACGTAGCAACAGAGAACATTCGAATGTTTTACAAGCGTCCAGCGCCGGATTAAACCATGGCGGGGCCGGGGGCTTAAATTGACACGGGGCCACTCAAGGTCAGAGCATTTAGCTCGAATCTTGTAATGACCAAAATATTATTTTTTAAACAGTTACATATCGGTGATTCCATATCATTTTGATTAATTTTAAGCAAAATCTGATCTTAGTGCTTCCGATTTGTTTGAAACTTGGAAGGTTAGTTTAATCACATTAAAAACATATTAGGTCTGTTCCCGTACTTGAACATTCGTACGAATTCGTGCTATTTTCTACGATTTCCTGTTTCCGTACCCAAAAAAATCGCAAAAGAGAGCGATAATGTAAAATCCAGTCCTTGTCAAATGTTGCTATTTTCTGCAACACAAATTTTGAGTTGCAAAATTCGCAGCAATTGGCAAGTGCCATATTTTGACAGCTTATGTTGCGTCAGTCAATGTCAGCTGATAAAATAATTAAATAAAGTCAAATTAGAAAGGCAGCCATTAAAGCAACATGTCGAGAAAAGTAGAAATTAATTTTTCGACAGACACATTAACCAGAAAATTTTTTTCAATATAAAATATGCGAATAATAATGAGAATATAAAATTTCTTCCTTAGATATCAACTATAGTAATTCTGCCACCAACTGTTTGTTGCAGTTTCATCAAAAGTTGCAACTTTTTGTAAAAAACCTGTTCCCGTCCTATATGCAATTTTTCATGAAGAGAGAGCACTTTTTTACTTACTCTCTCAAATTTTTTAACTTGCTTATTTCTGCTACAAAAGTACTTGAACAGACCTATTCTGTGTGTTTTATTATTGCGAAATTTTTTTTGCAAAGTTATACACCATCAAAAACATTAAAATTTACAAAAAAGGAGATGCATGTCTTCAAACAACTCTATAAGGAAAAAGACAATAATTCGCACAGAAAATAAGCTCAAGTATAGTTTAAGTACCTTCAATGGATCTCTATGGTGGTGTCAATTGTTTGTAGTTCTTTTATGGAAAATGTTTTTTTTTTCTTATCCCGAAATTATCATCATATTTTCCACAGTCGGCGCAACAACTTTTTCACCTTTTTCAGTTTATGATGATCTTTTTGAAGGACTTACTTCAAACCAAAGAGTTACTGCATTTATATATAAAATATGGAACACTAACTTTTTTATATCAAAACAAAAAATTTTCTGTATACATAAATAGGAAAACTTAAGTAGGCATTTAACAAAAAAAAATTCATTAAAAATAGCAATCGTTGGAGATCCAACTTAACACTTTGCGTAAACCTGAATGAATGCCTAAATGCGATATTAAATTAAAATGGTGAAAAAATTGTTGCGCCGATTTTGAAAATATGATGGAAAATTTCGGTTAAAAAAAAAACTTTTCCATAAAAGAACTATAAAAATGACACCACCAGAAAGATCCATTGAAGATACTTAAACTATAACCGACTTTCTTGTTTGTGCGTCTTACAGCTTAGAAGATAGAGCTTTTTAAATATATGTACATATTTAGTTTTTTTATCATTTTTAATGATTTTGCGAGTGTTTAACTTTGCAAAAAAAAAAAAAAACTTGCAAAACAAAAATTATGCAATTTCCGCCAAAAAAGTTTTAAAAGTTTCAAAAATAGTGATGTCAGAAAAGTGTGCCTTTTGACCTATATGTCTTAAAGTGGTAGTTAATGATAAATAAAACATCTCACAGAGAGATCCTTCAGGTGGAAGTTTCATCAGAGGAATTATGTGATTTAATTCACAAAGTAATTCCATTTGAATATAATTTGGTTATACTTCAAAAATGAGTTTTACTCTCACTTCTTATTTTTCGTTTTTAATATCCATTAATTTGCACAAGAATCCAAATAATTTTGTAATGTGTCCATATGCTTGGGGAGACAAAAGGGGGCGATCTTCACATGGCAACGTGTCTGACTGCCTCAACTTGGCGAGGCCAGCATTATCCATGTCGAAATCGTCTCAAGTCGACTCAAAACCTCCGCGTGGTGTCTCCTGGAAACGTCAAAAACTATCGCCCGATAAACTTTGGCGGCCAATTTGAGCGGCGATGTCTCCTCTAGACAATAAACTTGAGGGGTCTCTTCAAGACCTTAAAAATGGAATGTGCGTAGGGTTTGGGTCCCAACCACAACATAACTTCCCAATGAAAACAAAATCAGCCTCGGATATGAACCCCCACTACGTTGACGACCACCGCAAACGAAAAACGGATAATGATTTACGGATATGCACCTGGAATGTCCGGACCCTTTATAGGGAAGGTGCCACTGTCCAACTGGCGGAAGCCCTCGAAAAAATTAAGGCTGACATCACCGCCATCCAGGAGATGCGATGGAAAGGACAAGGCTGCTCTAAGAGAGCAGACTGCGATATCTACTACAGCTGCCATGCGGAGAAGCGCGAATTTGGATGCGGATTCGTCGTAAGTCGGAAACTACGCCATCTTGTTTCCCGGTTCACACCTGTGAACGAAAGGCTGGCGACAATCCGCATCAAGGCGAAATTCTTCCACATCAGCCTTATTTGCGCACATGCCCCGACGGAGGAAAAGGACGATGCTGTCAAGGACACCTTCTACGCGAGCCTAGAGGACGTGTATGATCGCTGCCCGGCCCACGACGTAAAAATAGTTCTCGGCGATTTTAATGCGAAGGTCGGAAAAGAAGGCATCTTTGGCTCCACTGTCGGTCAGTTCAGTCTCCACGAGACCACTTCGAATAACGGTCTAAGACTGATCGACTTCGCCGCGGCGCGAAACATGGTAGTTAGTAGCACCAGATTCGAACACCTCGATATCTAAAAGGCAACCTGGCTGTCCCCGGATCAAAAAACGCGAAACCAAATTGATCATGTTGTGATCGCCGGAAGGCACGCTTCAAGTGTACTGGATGTGCGCACATTTCGGGGGGTCAATATTGACTCCGACCATTATCTTGTTGCAGCCAAGATCCGCATGCGATTGTGCAATGCGAAGAATGTACGCACAGGTGTGCAACGAAAGCTTGATGTCGATAAGCTGCTATCACAACGGACCGCCGAGGCCTACTCCACTCAACTCTCGGTTAAGCTCAACCAACCTTACTCTTGCCTCGACGACGCTGGCGGACTTTGGGCGCATATATCCCACTCCATGCGCACTGCTGCTGAAGAAGTCATTGGTTTTCGGCGCCCGCAACCTCGCAACCAATGGTATGACCAGGAGTGTCGCGACGCGACAGCAGCAAAATACGCCGCATATAAAAAGACGCTGCAGTCAGCTGCAACGCGAGCCATGCACGAAAACTATCGCGATAAGAGGAAGGAAGAGAGATGCCTTTTCAGACGTAAAAAAAGAGAGCAGGAAAAGCGTGAGCGAGAAAAAATTGAGGTGTACCAGGGCAGGAAGGATGCTCGAAAATTCTACCAGCAGGTTAAGCGTCTAACCCAAGGTTTCAAGCCCGGAGCATCCACTTGTAGAGATGAGAATGGTGATCTGGTAACAGATACGCAGTGCGCATTGAGATTATGGAGACAACATTTTTCCAATCTGCTTGCAGGCGACGATACCAACAATTCCGCCCTTGGAGAATGCAGTCTGACACCACCAATCGACGATGATGGAGTGGAAATTCCACCACCTAGCCATGACGAGGTTAAAGTTGCTATCCAGCGACTCAAAAACAACAAAGCCGCAGGTGCTGACGGCGTGGCTGCTGAATTGTTTAAAACCGGCGGCGGTGAATTGATAAGGTGCATGCATCAACTCATCAGCAAAATATGGCTAGCGGAAAGCATGCCCGACGATTGGAATCTCAGTGTGCTTTGTCCTATACTTAAGAAAGAAGACCCGACAATCTGCGCCAACTACAGAGGTATCAGTCTTATATCCATCGCAAATAAGGTTCTTTCGAGCGTATTGTGTGAAAGATTGAAGCCGCATACCAAAACACTGATTGGACCTTATCAGTGTGGCTTCCGTCCTGGCAAGTCCACCATAGACCAGATTTTTACACTACGCCAAATCCTGGAAAAAACCCACGAAAACCAAATCGACACCCATCATCTCTTTGTTGATTACAAAGCTGCGTTCGATAGCCCGATTCGGGATTGCCTGTACGCAACAATGTCTGAGTTCGGTATACCTGCAAAGTTGATTAGGCTCTGCAAGATGACGTTGAGCAATACATGCAGCTCCGTCAAGGTAGGAAATGACCTCTCCGAAACCTTTAATACCGAACGAGGTTTCAGACAAAGCGACCCGCTATCATGCGATCTCTTCAATTTCATCATGGAGGGGATCCTACGAAAGGCAGGTGTACATCGAAATGGCACCATTTTCTACAAAGGTGTCCAGCTCCTTGCGTATGCTGACGATATTGATATTATCGGCAGAACCAAGAGAGATGTAACCGCTGCTTTCGCCGCTATCGAAAAGGAATCAGCCAAAGTGGGTTTGACGGTGAACGAGGGCAAAACAAAGTATATGCTGTCTGCAAATAGGGAAGTGCGGCGTCTAGGCTCCCATGTTACAGCAGGCAAATATAACTTTGAAGTTGTCAAGGAGTTTACATACCTTGGCACCGCCGTAAACAGCAACAACAATGTCAGCCTGGAGATAAAGCGAAGAACAACAATTGCTAATAGGTGCTACTACGGGCTAAGTAAGCAATTAGGTTCCAGAGCCCTCTCTCGATCGACAAAACTAACACTCTACAAGACGCTCATCATACCTGTGCTTCTCTATGGCGCTGAAGCATGGGTGGTATCGCAAGCAGATGCAGCCGCTCTTGGGGTGTTCGAGAGAAAAGTTCTTCGCAAAATCTTTGGTCCTGTTCGAGTTGGCGACGACTATCGCATTCGAATGAACCACGAACTGTACGAGCTCTACGACGACATTGACATAGTCCAGCGTATAACAATTCAGCGACTACGTTGGCTGGGTCATGTCTTTCGTATGGATGAAGAAGCTCCAGCGAAAAAGGGGTTTGAGGCGAAAGCCGAGGGTCGACGACAAAGAGGAAGGCCATGCCTCCGATGGATTGACCAGGCCGAGGAAGCCCTTACCGCGCTTGGTGAAAGAGATTTGAGACGGCGTGCGCGAAGCAGAGACGCCTGGCGAGACCTGATGAAGTCGGCCGTAACCCGTCAACGGGTTGTCATGGCCACCTAAGTAAGTAAGTAAGTCCATATGCTTCAATTCTTTTTCTCAATTCTATTGCTAGTGTATCAACTTAAGCATAAGGTTCTGATTTTGAATCTATCATCACTAGTCAAATTGATTGTTTCGTGTATCTTGTTGCTGTTTATTATAGTTATTTTTCTATAATAGTCTTGGCAAATATATCGACTCACGTACTTAGCATTATTCTCAAACCCTGAAAATCCACTTCGCAAATCTGTTACGAATTCGATAAGTGAAGAAAGCAGCTATAAAATCAGTATCTACTTTTTCCAAATATTAGTTGGCTGGATTTAAAAGGTGCACCTATTGATGCATTATCAACATCCACTAACAATATTGCGATCATTACTAGATAAATTCTTGTCCTTTACTTAATAGAAATTTTAAGCATAACCATGATTTCTTACAAATATGATTTTGTATTATCATATATTTATAAGCGCCTGCGGGGCCCCTGTCTGCTCGGGGCCGGGGGCTGCAGCCCCCCCTATCCCCCACCTAAATCCGCGCCTGCAAGCGTCATATTTAACCTTAAATGTTCTACTATCACACATTCAACCTTAAAAACAAAATTACACCATATGTGAAACAACAACTTCCTTGAAGTAATAATTTTCCTTGCATTAAGTAAATAAATAAAATACTATATAAATAAAAGAACAATTAATAGTTAGAAAAGCTTGAAGTTGTGAAAAACTGGTTCTAGCTTGGAATATGAAAAGTTCTACAAAGGGTATAGTCGGTAATATTTAATTTTCTAGACTTACCTTATCGACACACATCGTTCATTGCAATACAGAACACTTTAGAATTTTCAAAAGCTTCAAGTCGTGAAAAACTGACTCTTGCCGCAAGAGATTAAAAAGCTTGTAGTCACGAAAAGCTGACTCTTGCTTCAGCGTGAAGTCGTGAAGCACTGACTCTCGCTTAAATAAATTTAAAAGCTTGAAGTCGCGAAAAGCTGACTCTCGCCTCAGTTTGAAGTCGTTAAAATCTGCTTTAGATAAATTATAAAAGAATTCTTTGGAAGGTATAGTCTGTAAACAAGATTTAGCTGAACTTACCCAGCCGTCTTACATCTTACATTGGAAAAGGAGTGAATCTTACAATTACAATGCTTCAAGGCGTGGATAACTGCCTCTCGCCTTAATAATTATAAAAGAGATCCGAAGACGGGTAAAGTATATTATACATTCTACGTTTATTATATGGTGTATCGTCATATATTAATTTTGAATTGATCTTTTATCATAGCCCACGATCATTTAAACATATAATTTCTAAAATGCATAGATGCTTTGTTAGCATATTGGCAAGCTATAATTACGTCAGTACCTCCATTCAGGTAAATTAAGGCATTTTCAATATAATGATATAAAAATAAAACTACTCAGAGCTATTAATATACATTACGTATACAAAATACATATGCAAAGATATTGTTCAACTGCAGGGGGAGGTAGAAAACAAACCCCAAACAAAATTTGTAAGAAATCAATTTAAATCTTCAAAGAAGAGCTACTATTCTCGAAACGAGAACGTTAAGAAAAAATTATGATCTTGCGAAATCTACCAAATATCAACTTCAAGTACGCGCCAAAAAAAATTAACAAGCTATGGATGCAAACCAGTGTTGGGCAAAATTAAATTGTTTTTACAATTAAATGATAACAATTCATTAATTGTTAATTGTGAGCCCAACAATTAGCAATTAATCAATTGTTAATTGCAACTTTTGCAATTAACAATTAATCAATTGTTAATTGCAAATTTTGCAATTAACAATTAATGAATCGCAATTAACAATTAATCAATCGTTAATTGCTACTTTGCAATTAACAATTAATTAATTGTTAATTGTGACTTCTGCAATTAGCAATTAATTAATTGTTAATTGCAATAATTAATTAGACTAAAAAACTAACAATTAATTTGCAGAAAAATGAAATATATTTTTTTTATTCGGTTAAGTTTAAAACAATTAATTTTATTTAATCTTCTAATATATAAAATCAAATGTTTGTCCCTCTGTCATCGGGTGGACAAATTAATTGTAGGTGGGTCATTGGCACTTTTATAGGTTCCATGGAACATTTGGACCAAAATGGATGATTCTATGGCCAATCGGATGCAGTGGGATTATCTGAGGTCACAGGTGGGTCATTGGAACTTTTATGGATTCCATAGAACATTTGGACCAAAATGTTCAAAATGGGCCAGAGAATCATCCATTTTGGTCCAAATGTTCCATGGAACCCATAAAAGTTCCAATGACCCACCTGTGACTTCAGATAATCTCACTAAATCCGATTGGCCATAGAATCATCCATTTTGGTCCAAATGTTCCATGGATTCCATAAAAGTGCCAATGACACACCTTTGACCTCAGATAATCCCACTGCATCCGATTGGCCATAGAATCATCCATTTTGGTCCAAATATTCCATGAAACCAATTAAAACGCCAATGACCCACCTGTGACCTCAGATAATCCTACTGCTTTCGATTGGCCATAGAATCATCCATTTTGGTCCAAATGTTCCATGGAACCAATTAAAACGCCAATGACCCACCTGTGACCACAGATAATCCCACTGCATTCGATTGGCCATAGAATCATCCATTTTGGTCCAAATGTTCTATGGATTCCATAAAAGTGCCAATGACCCACCTTTGACCTCCTTATGATGCCTTATGGCATCCGATTGGCCATAGAATCATCCATTTTGGTCCAACTGTTCCATGGAACCCATAAAATTGCCAATAACCCACCTTTGACCTCAGATAATCCCACTGCATCCGATTGGCCATAGAATCATCCATTTTGGTCCAAATGTTCTATGGAACCAATTATAACGCCAATGACCCACCTGTGACCTCAGATAATCCTACTGCTTTCGATTGGCCATAGAATCATCCATTTTGGTCCAAATGTTCCATGGAACCCATAAAAGTGCCAATGACCCACCTGTGACCTCAGATAATCCCACTGTATCCGATTGGCCATAGAATCATCCATTTTGGTCCAAATGTTCCATGGAACCCATCAAAGTACCAATGACCCACCTGTGACCTCAGATAATCCCACTGCATCCGATTGGCCATAGAATCATCCATTTTGGTCCAAATGTTCCATGGAACCCATCATAGTACCAATGACCCATCGGTGACCTCAGATTATCCCACTGCATCCGATTGGCTATAGAATCATCCATTTTGGTCCAAATGTTCCATGGAACCCATCAAAGTACCAATGACCCGCCTGTGACCTCAGATAATCCCACTGCATCCGATTGGCGAAAGAATCATCCATTTTGGTCCAAATGTTCCATGGAACCCATCAAAGTACCAATGATCCGCCTGTGACCTTAGATAATCCCACTGCATCCGATTGGCCATAGAATCATCCATTTTGGTCGCAATGTTCCATGGAACCCATCATAGTACCAATGACCCACCTGTGACCTCAGATAATCCCACTGCATCCGATTGGCCATAGAATCATCCATTTTGGTCCAACTGTTCCATGGAACCCATAAAATTGCCAATAACCCACCTTTGACCTCAGATAATCCCACTGCATCGGATTGGCTATAGAATCATCCATTTTGGTCCAAATGTTCTATGGAACCAATTATAACGCCAATGACCCACCTGTGACCTCAGATAATCCTACTGCTTTCGATTGGCCATAGAATCATCCATTTTGGTCCAAATGTTCCATGGAACCCATAAAAGTGCCAATGACCCACCTGTGACCTCAGATAATCCCACTGTATCCGATTGGCCATAGAATCATCCATTTTGGTCCAAATGTTCTATGGAACCTATTAAAACGCCAATGACCCACCTGTGACCTCAGATAATCCTACTGCTTTCGATTGGCCATAGAATCATCCATTTTGGTCCAAATGTTCCATGGAACCAATTAAAACGCCAATGACCCACCTATGACCTCAGATAATCCCACTGCATCCGATTGGCCAGAGAATCATCCATTTTGGTCCAAATGTACCTTTAATTGTACCTTTAATTTAAAAAAGTTAATTGCAAACGATTTAATTGTATTTTTCTATTACTTCAGGTTAGTCTATATAAGTTAATTGCAGAGTACAAGTAATGATTAATTGCAATTGATATTAATTGCAATTAAATCAATTGCAATTTTGATTATGAATCAAAATTGTTGCAAAGATCTGAAAATGGCTATCCGAAACGAAAAACAAAACCAATTTATTTCTGACGTATCATCGTGACGATTTCTGCGTCAGAGGGGGAGTTTGTAGCATATCGTTATTCTTGATTGATATGATTACGAGTATTATGATATTTCGTTATTAATATTTTATGTTTATATACTTTGAATTATATACTTTATGAATTTTGTCGTTAACTTTGAATTTGTAATTATTTTAAAAAATCATGAAAATGAAAAATATAAAATTCATTCGAGCTACAAAATCAAGAGAAGGACGACGTTTTTATTAAAACCCTTAAAAAATTATTACTCAAGCTCAAATCTATACAAACAATATTTATTTTTCTTTATTATATTATTCAGATAAAATAAGAGCTGCTGCATTTTTTTTTTTTTTTTTTTTTTTGGATTCGCCAAGGGAGTGTGAAATCTCATGAATACGTATAGCCCGTACTATACGCATGCACGACTTACATTCTACAACAGGCCGGATTAACCGGAAAGATAGAATGCACCTACGTACTAAAAAACACACAACCAGTTGGCGAAGTATGAATTTCCACTAAGCACATTAATTGGCTTTTCAGCGGAACTTAAAAATTTTATACAGAAACACGAATTTATTAAGAATTTATGAATTTGAAAAAGTAAACAACATCAAATAAGTAGTAAACTTTACATAAAACTCTAAAACAAAGAGACCAAAGTAACTATAAATAATATGAATATTAGTAAGTTTGCGGCAACTATCCAACCCAAGATCCTACGTGGAAAAGAGAGTAAACTCTTAAACACCAAACCAATTCCAATATAACGGAGATATATACGTTTAAATATGTACAAACATATATGTGTATATATATACGGGTCACTATGTAATTTTGGAACACCGTGCTAATGTTATTAGTTGGATATGTATTTGGGCCAACGCAGGCATAAACTTGCATGGAAAAGAGATAAACTCTTGCGCACCAAACTAAGTAAGTAATAAGTCAACTGAATAAGAAAAATTTTAAAATTTTTTGATTAAAAACAAACAAGTTAAAGCATACATATCGTATTCGATGGTGTTTACTTCATCAAACGCAATATTATAAAGGAAAAACAACTGAAACGGTCTCGAATATATGGAATAACTTCAGCCAACATTTTAACAGAATATAACAATATTATTAACCGAGTTAATGTTTGAAACAAAATTCTAAAATGTATCAGTTATTTAAATGTAAAATCATTTTCCGTTTCAAGGCATACACCGAATCACAAAAATTAATTAAGCTGTAGCTATTGTTGAAATCACTACACATACATCGTAAAGGGTCATGAAGGGCAAAATTTGAAGTGCACTGGCTCAACTTAAAAAGCACAAAATGTCTAGATCCTCTTCTTGGGATGTTAAAGTTAAGAGATGAGAGAATATATTGGGAGTCAATTTCACCACAAAGTAATTTATATAGGAAGGCGACATTAAGCACCATCCTTCTGCTTCTCAGGGAAGGCAGTAAAATTTGTTTAAGGCGGGTTTCATACGAAGGAAGAATAATATCTGGGTTCCAACGATGATGACGTAAAGCAAAAAGTAAAAACTGTTTTTGAACCGATTCTATTGCATCAATGTGGACGTGATATTGAGGGTTCCATACTACGGAAGCATATTCAAGAATAGGTCTTACGAGAGATATATATAGTAATTTAGTTGTGAAGGCATCATTGAATTCTTTCGCCCATCTTTTAATGAAACCAAGAACACCTCTAGCCTTATTTACAGCCAAATTTATGTGGAGATTGAAGCGAAGTTTTGGATCCATAATTACACCAAGATCAACAAAACTATGAACAATTTCTAAATGGATGTTATTTATAGTGTAATTTGTGCTGTGAGCAGTTCTACGTGAGAAGATCATTGATTTACATTTTTTTAAGTTAAGGTTTAATAGGTTGAAGTTACACCAATCCACTAGTCTGTTTAAATCAGATTGTAAAAGGTGTTGTTCGTCGAGTAACTTGTAGGTAAGAAAAAGTTTCACATCGTCAGCATACATTAAGACGTCACAATGTTTAATTGCCGAGGGAAGGTCATTAATAAATAGTAAGAATAAAACCGGTCCAAGATGACTTCCTTGCGGAACACCAGATGTAACCATAATATTTTGTGATAGAGAATTTTTATATAAAACTTTTTGAAAACGTCGCGATAAATAAGATTCTATCCAATTTAGCAATTTTACAGGAAACCCAATTAGCTTAAGTTTATTCAATAGAAGATTATGATTGACGCTGTCAAAAGCTTTGCTAAAGTCCGTATAAATAACGTCAGTCTGTTTTCCCAAAGTGAAACCTTTTATTACACGAGTTGTAAACTCCAAAAGGTTTGTTGAAGTTGATTTACCCTTTAAAAAACCATGCTGAGTGACAGAAATGGAAGATGAAACGAAGTGGGTTAGTTGTTCAGTTATGATTTTCTCAAATAATTTAGGGATTGCGCTTAATTTGGCGATGCCTCGGTAGTTAGTGACATCAATTTTGGAGCCAGATTTATGAAGGGGTATAATATATGAATCTTTCCATATAATGGGAAAATGTCCACTTTGCAGGGATATATTAAATATGTTTGATAGAGGAGCACACAGGTTGCTAGCAAATTCCTTTAGAATGCAACTCGGAATTTCATCAGGGCCAGTCGAAAAAGAGCATTTAACTTGACGAAGGTTATGCATAACAATAATTGAGTCTATTACTGGAGTTTCAAAAGAGCTAACTGGAGGTAAATAAGGATGCTCAGAACACATATTAAATGGTATGTTGGAGTAAGTTGATTTGAAGAAGCTTGCAAACATGTTAGAAATAACATTGTCACAAGACGATTCCTCTTGATTGAATTTCATAAGGGGTGGAAAGTTGGAAGCCTTACGTTTTGAATTAACAAAAGTATAGAAGAGTTTCGGATTATCATTAAATTGAGATTTGATGTTGGCTATATAAGCTGTATAACACTGTTTATTTAATAGCTGGTATCTGCAACGACAAGATGAATAACAAGCAAAGTCAATATTACAACCAGATTTTTTATATTTTTTAAATAATCGATTTTTTAATTAAATCGATTTAAATAAATTAACATTTGTAACAACAAAATTAAGTTATTATGATACACGTAGTTTTGTTCAAGTCATATACACATAAAACCAGTTTGTACACACATATTCTCACATGAGCAGTAGAGACAGGGTGAGAGATACAACGTATTTAGCAAAGTAGTCAGCATGAAACCATGGTTTGCAAAATCGCAATTTGAACACACACACCAGAGAACAACTTGAGTGCATTCAATGGCATTTTGAATGTGTCGTCAAAATACGAGCTACGAATATGCCTTCTGCATTAAAATTAATGCGCAAAGACCCCTTTTCCACTCGGCAATTTTTCTTGCTAGCAAGCAGTGATGCCAACTACACGGAAATTACGGATTTCTACGGATATTTAAGCCTTACACAGATAAACGGACACAAAATATGCTAAATATACGGATTTTTAAGAATTTCACACGGATTTTTGAGGATTTCTAAGGATTTTTATGTTTATGTCAATTTAATGTCAAAATTAATTTGATCGTTAAACAAATTTGCGTATCATTCAAAAATATGTTTACTTACTTTGTTACAACTTCACAAAGTTGGCAACGATTCTATTTTGTTACATATTGCCTTAGCAACGAGATAAAGATAACCAAAATCGGTTAGTTTTTGTCTAAATGAAACCATTTTGTTTGGTAGCAGATTTATATGGGAATTCTATTCAAGTTGAGGTGCACCTTGGCGCAAAAGTTGAAGTAGAAATTTCAAACTTACATTCAGCCAGTATCAACGATATTCAGAAAATTCAAATTTTTTGTTTGAATTTTTATATTGAAGCTTATAATCATTTAATATAAAAAAAATTTCCATTGTTCAATCCAAAAAATCGATCCAAAATTTTATTTAAAATAAAACTATAACACCTGCGGCACAATATTTTTCGTCAGTTATACTAAGAACATTTTATAACGAGATCGACATGGAATATAGAACTTCACGGAACATGGATCGGCCGTTAAAGAACCTTGAGTTGTAAAGGATAGACGGGGATGGAAGTATAAATTTTCAACTAGTTTTAAAGTTAATTCGGGACATATTCTTGCTCCCACATTCTTCAGCAACCGTTGAAAGAATTTTTTTCAAGTCAATATAAATAAAACTAAAATTTAGAAAACTACTGATTTTTACGAAAATGAACCATTTCTCTAAAATAAAAATCGAACAATTGAAAGTAGGAATAGTATTCGCTTTACAAGTGTAGAAAATTGGAAGCGATTGGAAGTTTGAGATAGCACTTGTCGAGAAAAACGCGTTTAAAGTTAAAGAAGTAGTACATTTATTGACTTTTTTCGGATGTTTGTGCTCAGAACTGCAGCAATTGTTATTCAATTGACTTAAAGCTTTCTGAGAATATTGTTACAATGTTATGCATTAGAAAAATGTAAGGAAAATAAAATTTAATTTTGGTCAGCAAACAACTTGAATGGGCCCTTAAAGAAGTTAAAGTGCCTCTAAAATGTATTTCAAAGTTATTTTATTTTTAATGATTATAATATGTTTATAAATATTTAATATGTTTTTAATATTATAAAAAAAATCGTATGTTCCTTCAAAATGAAAAAAGTTTTTTAGTTTTTTGTGTTTTTAAGTTCTTAGATAATAACAAGTTTTATGCTATGTTTATTAGAGTGTATCGAAAATCTTACCCCCAATTCCGGTACCAAAATTAAATAGTACATGAAAAATCCTGTCGATTGGTATACTTTGTTTTTATTTGAATTAATTTTGGCGTCCCCCGAAATGCATTTTTGTGCATTTTTTATCAACTTTTGTACTGGAGACCCATTAATGGTTGATTTAAAAAGAAAATCAAGCTTATCAACTAATTCCTTTCATATAAAAACACAGAACTGCAAATTTTCATCCCTGTTGACAATTGCTCTGACGAGATATAACAGTTCTTTTCAAATTTACTTGTTATTTAATATTTGATATGTTTTTATTTTTTGTATGAAAGTATTTTTTTTAACTTTTAGCAAGTTATAGCATTTAAGCTCGTCACAGAGACGTTAGTGACTGCTGCTTCTGCAGAACGAAGAAAAGGAATAATGTTTTCTATGTTGGAGGGCCGTTAAAAAAGGCCGAAATTCGAAAAAAAGGGATTTTTAGTCCTTTACAGGACCTTAAAAAAATTTGTTGTTATTATTTGGTTAAGTGTAATAGTTTAAAAAATACGTTACTTTTGCATTAGGTAATCTTAAAAAAAACAATAGTTTAATAATGCTTTCATACAATAAATAAAACTAGTAAACCTGTTGCCCGAATTCGAGCAATTCAATTAAAATCAAATATTAGCAACATTATAGACGCTTAATTTATGTGTTCGCTCAACAATCAATTCAAATAAATAACAGAAAACCACTTTGTTTTAAATTCTACTTAAAAATATTTATTAAACAAAAAGATATTAAAAGGAGTTACAATTTATTAACTTCAAGGCAATATCACACGTCTGTTACAGTAAACGGTTGAAAAGCGACAAACTAAATAGCGGAGCAGCGTCAACTGCTTCAGCCCAAAATGTCTTGTACATACAGTACAAAGACAACAACAAAATTGTGTGCTGCTAAGAGCACTGTTGAATGTTATAAATATAACACAAAATGCAAGTTTGCATTTTTGGTATGACGTGCCTCAAAGTTATTTAGATTATTGACTGGACAGCCATCCGAAACCTTTGTTTGAAGTGACTGGGTAGTCATGAAAGAATTAAACTTAATTATAACTTAATTATAATAGTTCGCATTGAACATTCCGCCCCCCAAGGACGATAGTTCTTCAAGTATGTGCGTAGCCAGAAAGATATGCTTAGGTAAGTAGACCTCAAGGATGAGGAGTAAGGCCGATGGAGGTTATTGATGAGTCGCCTGGTTGACTGGCTGCGCCTCGACTCGCAGCCGATGTGCCATTACTTTCATCGCTTTCTCGAGTGGAATCGTGGGAATCTATATTCGGAAGAAAACAAATTTTTCTGATTGGTCGTTTAAAAAATTTACCATTGCATTTTAAGGTAACTACGCGGACCAAGTTATCTTTGCCTGGATGAACTTCTGTAATGCGTGCTAAAGGCCATTTTCCACGTGGACATCTCTCATCGTATACTAATACCAGATCTCCGATTCTTGCATTCGTTCGTGTATTTGCCCATTTTGGTCTCGATTGCATTCGACTCAGGTATTCTGAGCGCCATCTTGACCAAAAATGTTGTTTCATCTGTTCTAGCAATCGCCAGCGATTGTTGCCGGTTGTTTTAAGATCGAGGAGATCCTCATTTGGTATGTTGATTGTAGGCTCACCAATTAGAAAATAAGCGGGTGTGAGCGCATCGCAGTTTTCAACATCTTCGTTAAGTGGACTTAGTGGTCGTGAATTTAGATACGCTTCAATTTCAGCTAGAAGCGTAGCTAGTTCTTCGTAGTTTAAAACATGGTCCTGCATGATTCTTTTCAAATGATGCTTGGTAGATTTCACGCCTGCCTCCCATAAACCACCAAAATGGGGAGATGCAGGAGGAATAAAATTCCAAGTAGTACCTTCTTCAACCAAAAGTTCTCTCAGATCCTTCGTTAACGCAGAAGTATGTTTTGCATGCATTTTTTGTAAAGCAGTATCAGCACCTACAAAGTTTGTGCCGCAATCTGAATATATTTGACTACATTTACCTCTTCTTGAGACAAATCTTCGGAATGCAGCAATGAAAGCCTCAGTGGAAAGGCTCGATACGGCTTCTAAGTGGATGGCTTTAGTTACCATACACAAGAATATACATATATGTATATCCCTTTGAAATTTTCGAATTTCGAAGTGAAGACTGTCGAACATCGATGGGTCCCGCATAGTCCACACCGCTATGTAGAAATGGTCGAGCTGGCTTAAGTCGAATTGATGGCAAATTTCCCATAAGTTGCTCAGCAGTTTTGGCGGTATACTTAAAACATACTAAACAGCGTTTCAAGATGTTCTGTGAGATATGTCGAGCATTTGGTACCCAGTATTTACAACGAACGAAGTTCAACATCAATTCAATGCCACCATGTAATGTTCTAACATGAGCATCTGAAAAGATTAGAAATGTAAGTGGATTTTTATTTGATAAAAGAATTGGATGTTTCATAGATGCCGGAATGTCTGCAAGTTTAAGTCTGCCACCAACTCGTAAAATTCCAATTTTGTCCAAGAAAGGACACAGGTTTGCAATAGCATGCCCCTTTTGTAGGCAACTATTGGATATCTCTTCGATTTCTCTAGAAAAATCTATCCGTTGAGCTATTCGAATAAGATGATTAGTCGCCATTTGTATTTCTTGAAATGATATAAACCCTAAACGGCGATCTTCCTTGTTGAGACAGTTATGATGAAATGGAAGCAGGTAACTGGTAATGATAAGTGTTTATCTCAATGTAGAGTATTTTACTAATATATATGGATATGACTTCGTAACAAGATTCGATACTTGAACGGATTTACGTTCTTCTAAGTTTGTGTTTACTGCTGGATCAATATCGGACGGCCAAGAGGCAGGAACATCTCTCAGCCAAAGTGGACCATGCCACCATAGATCATGGTTAACTAGGTCTCGCGGCATAACACCTTTTGTTACGCAGTCAGCTGGGTTATCCTTCGTAGGTACGTAACGCCACTGACTTATTGAAGTCAACCGTTGAATTTCAGCTACACGATTTGCTACATAAACAGTCCAGCGAATTGGTTGTGCTCTTATCCAGGCTAACACAGTTGTGCTGTCACTCCATACAATTACTTCATCTATGGATCCTTCGAGTGATTCTGATACTTTGTTTATTAGTTTTGCCAATAACTGTGCTGCACATAATTCAAGCTTTGGTATTGATAATGTTTTGAGGGGTGCAACCTTTGTTTTTGCTTGTAATAACTGTATTATAATGTCTCCATTTTCCATTATAGTCCTTGAATAAACGACTGCGGCAAATCCAACTTGTGAAGCGTCACCAAATCCGTGTAATGAACATTTTCTGTGTTTAGAAATACCAATATATCTATGAATTTGTACCTCTTCCAAGTACTTAAGTGAGTTTCGATACTCCATCCACTCTATTCGTATATTGTCGGGGAGCAAATCATCCCATTTGATGCCAGCGAGCCATAATTTTTGGAATAACAGTTTAGCAATAATTGTTGTCGGTGCCAGCCATCCTAGTGGATCAAAGAGTTTCGAAGCATCAGATAACAGGCTTCTCTTAGTAGGAGTCGATGATGTATGAAAGTTAACTATAAATGAAAAACAATCAGTATATGGTTTCCAATATAAACCTAATGCTTTTATAAAATTATCTTGATTAAGTTCAACAGAATCTGATGATTCCCTTAGCTCATGTGGTATTAATTGAAGTAAATCCATTGAATTTGAGGCCCATATCCGCAAATTGAATCCACCAGCATTCAGTAATTTGCACAGTTCTTGTTGTAAAGCGAGGGCTTCTGGAATACATCAGTTCCAGTCATGATGTCATCCACATAAATATCAGTCAAGAGCTTATCCGCTGCATCGGGATATCGATTATATTCATCTCTAGCTAGTTGTTGAAGAGTTCGAATTGATAAGAACGGTGCGGAAGTAGTTCCGTACGTTACAGTGTTTAATTTATATATTTGAACTGGTTCATTTTTAAATTTTCTCCACAATATTTGCTGATATTATTGGTGTTCTGGTTTTATAAGTATTTGTCTGAACATTTTCTCAATGTCAGAGCTCAACGCAATTTTGTGTCTGCGCCATCGTAGAATTATTTGAGAAAATCGCACTGAAGAGCAGGGCCTGGTGCTAACTCTTCATTCAACGACCGTTGATTACGATATTTGCTAGACCCGTCGAAAACTACACGAAGTTTTGTTGTCGTACTACTTTGTTTTTCAACTCCGTGATGAGGAAGATAATACGCATTTTCCTTTACGTCATGTGGGTACTCGCCCACTAGTTGCATGTGTCCAAGATGAAGATATTCATCCATGAATTTGCTGTATTCTTTATACAACTCAGGTTTTCTCCAATATGAGAATCTTCAAAGTCTTGAATTGATTTCCCTTCAATTTCAGCTTTGAATGGCAATGATACTATATACCGACCTTTGTCATCTCTTTTATAGTTCGAAATAAAATGATTCTCACATGCAACTTCTTCTAATGTAGGTACCCGTGTTTGGGTTAATTCTTCTTGTTCCCAAAAGCGCCTTAATTGATCATCTATTTTGCAAAAATGAGTGCTAATAGTGAACTCTTGATTCACAGTACTAGCTGGTCCAGAGAGTATCCAACCGAAATAAGTTTCTTGGAAAAGAAGTCCATTTTCATTTTTATGTTGGCCCTCTTTTAAGATTAAACCATATACATCAGCGCCTAATATAATATCAATGGGACGTGATTCGAAATATTGAGGATCAGCAAGATTGAATGGTAAGCTTGATGTTGTTTTTAAAGGCGAAATGCTTTGATTTGGTAAATATGTTGATAAATTTGGCAAAATAAAAGCTTCAACAGCAACAGAAAATGTGTCATGGTTTGAATATAGTCGCATTGTAGTGGACTTCCGTGCATAATTGACTTGATTAGGATTTACCCCATGAATTTTGAGGTGAGTAGAATGACAGCGAAGTTTGTATGTTTGCACAAACTGTTCAGTGATAAATGATCCTTGAGATCCTTGGTCTAGAAGTGCTCTTGCCCAAACTCTACCATTCGGGGTTTCAATTTTCAGCAAAAGTGTTGCAAGTAAAATATTAGTTAAGTATTGCGGCTGATGCGCATCGAGAGTGGAAACGTGATGGTTTTGTAAACTGCTTGAGCTTTGCTTGACTATGATATTTTTAGCTGTCTCACTTGGAGAAGTATTATGTAGGAGAGTGTGATGCTTCTGATTACACACTTGGCAAGTAAAGCTTGATTTGCAATCACAAGCCTTATGTCCGCTACTTAAGCAATTCATGCAAATTGATTGGCTTTTCACGAACTTAATTTTATCTTCCAATGAGTAAGATTTGAATGCCCAACACGAATAGAGGGAATGAGATTTTTTGCAGCAGAGGCAAAGTGATGATTTGTTAAGACTGAATGTCTTAAGCTGACAGCGCGGTGGCCCATTCATAGATTTCGGTTTAAAGGCAGCTTCAGCTGTGCCTAAGGTTTCTAACGTTCGGAAGGTACTTTCCAAGAATTGAAACAGATTTTCAAGTTCTGGAAGTTCATTTGAAGCTCTGAGAGTATGCTCCCAATCTTTTCTAGTTTCTGTATCAAACTTTTGTACCGTAAGGTGTACAATCATTGGGTCCCAATTATCAGTAGGGATATTCAGATTAGCAAGTGAAGATAGACATTGCTTGGTAGTATCTAATAAAGTTTTGATCGCTGAGTGCGAAGGCTTACTACACTTAGGAATAGCGAAGAGCTTTTGGAGAAGCGTGTCTACAATAATGCGTTTATTGTGAAACCTGTCCTCCCATGTCTTCCAAGCTAGATCATAATTTGCTGCAGTTGCAAATATACGTCTTATTAAATGTTCTGCCTCTCCCTTGACGGAGCTCTTAAGATAGAACATTTTCTCAATTTTGTTCTATGACTTTTTGTTATGAACCAGAGATGTGTACAGTAGACCGTATCACCTTGTATGGCAGAAAAGTATACCTATTTTGACCCCGCCTCAATCGTTAGATATTTGAAAGACATTTTCAAATATAATATTTTTTTTTTTTTTAAAGTGGTCCCTATGGTGCTATTTTGGTTTTTTCGTTATTTCTTCGGTGTTTCTTGTTCGATCCGAAAGATTTTATATCTGTGTGTTTGTTGATGTTATTCAAATATTTTCTGATGTTTTTTTACCTCAAATAATTTTTTTTCGACTGATTATACAATCGATCTTCTTTTCTACCATATTATCCTGCTCCAAAAGTCCAACAAGTTATAGCTTTGAAAAAATCATTATAACCATGGGAAGAAGTGAAATCGAAAAAATGGATTTTAGGAGCACTTCCGACCTATTTTGCAAAGAATAACACTTTGGATCATAATAAATTTTTTTTAATTTTCGAAATCGGAAATTCGGATTTAAGATTTAAGATTGCGGATTAAAGGTGGTTGTAGCGGTCACTTCATATCAAAAAGTAAATCGGTCTTTATCAGTGATCAATAAAATCGAGCTTTAGTTCGCATGAAACGTGCAAAAATACTTAATTTAAACAAAATACATTTCCGTAAGAAAATATATACGACGAAGTTTCAAGATTGTGCCATGGCGCAAAAATACCAATAGTGTCGAGAACCCACAATCGAAGCCACATTCGGCAATTTCGTGGTCCCAACCACCAACCCCACATCAACTATAGCAGCACAACTTACACTGAAATGATCGACTGGGCAAGATTTCAGATCACTGAGCCGCCATGTATCCAGTTTTACAAGTAAGACCAACTGTCTGATCTACAGTATTCAGACGAAATCATTTAAATTCAGGGTGAGCACCACAGAAAACATTAGTTAAATAATTGAATGATGTAATGTTGACGTCATAATTTAATCCGTTTGTATCACGTTTTATTTTCGACAGATTATCTTTGCCACTCGCAAAACACGGAGCGTTTCGTTCAAATAGTACATAAGTCGGCCACAGCAGTCACTGACGGAAATCGATTGGGGCACATTTTTGCGAAACTTGACAGTTGCGAAAGTTACAGCCACCTTGAATCCCGAAAAGATTTCGAAAATTCAAAAAAAATATTATTATGATCCAAAGTGTTATTCTTTGCAAAAAAGGTCGGAAGTGCTTCTAAAATCCATTTTTTCGATTTCACTTCTTCCCATGGTTATAATGATTTTTTTAAAGCTTTTATTTGTTGGACTTTTTGGAGCAGGATAATATGGTAGGAACGAAGATCGATTGTGTAATCAGTCGAAAAAAAAACATTTGAAGCAAAAAAAACATCAGAAAATATTCGGATAACACCAACAAACACACAGATATAAAATCTTCAGGATCGAACAAGAAACACCGAAGATATAACGAAAAAACCAAAATAGCACCATAGGGACCTCTTTAAAAAAAAAATAAATATTTTTTTCGAAAATGTCTTTCAAATATCTAACGATTGAGGCGGGGTCAAAAATAGGTTAGTTTTGGTGATACGCTCTAGTGTACAGGTCTCGAAATGAAAATCATTCTAGGTAATCACCTGAAAATGTTGGAACAGCAATTTTGGGCAGCCTTGTTTCTGCTCCCAAAATTGTGTCCTCTCGTTGCACATACACTGTGCTAGAATGGGGTGGTGTGCATGGATCTATAACGCCTTCAGTTTGAATAATGTCTAAGAGTTCTCCCTTTAATTCAAAGCTTAACTCTCTGTAATGATAATATATATCTTCTGTAATGTATGGAATATCCTTTGATTCCAATGATATTTCTTGAGCTATTTTTAATATATCGAAATGATTTTTCTTTACCTTATCAAAGTTGTTGTTCAGCTCATTTAACACGGTGGTAGAGTATCCTTTAGATTTGCTTCTTCGTTCACGTACCATCTTTGTCATGCGTGACAAATCGTCAAACGCAGCGCGTTGTTCTTCAATTAATTTTTCCATCCTTGTTGATCTTTCAGATACAAAATACAGTGCTGATAATCACTAGAGTTCCAAAGAAATACAGTAGAGCAGCGGCACAGCAAGATAATTGTAGCGCACAGCAGGACAGCAAGGAAGTGCAAGATGATATTCCAATTAAATATAGCAGAGTTGTTATGAAGATGCAAACAAAAGCTTTTGAATGCATTTAAATTTCAGTTAAGTTCCCGGGTTTCGGCACCAAAAAATGTTCGCTCAACAATCAATTCAAATAAATAACAGAAAACCACTTTGTTTTAAATTCTACTTAAAAATATTTATCAAACAAAAAGATATTAAAAGGAGTTACAATTTATTAACTTCAAGGCAATATCACACGTCTGTTACAGTAAACGGTTGAAAAGCGACAAACTAAATAGCGGAGCAGCGTCAACTGCTTCAGCCCAAAATGTCTTGTACATACAGTACAAAGACAACAACAAAATTGTGTGCTGCTAAGAGCACTGTTGAATGTTATAAATATAACACAAAATGCAAGTTTGCATTTTTGGTATGACGTGCCTCAAAGTTATTTAGATTATTGACTGGACAGCCATCCGAAACCTTTGTTTCAAGTGACTGGATAGTCATGAAAGAATTTAACTTAATAATAACTTAATTATAATAGTTCGCATTGAACATATGATATTCTATTCAAGCAGCTTTTTCCTCAATATCGATATATTCAGTCTCAATAATGATATAAAAGATCATCATCTGAATGCTTAAAACTTATGATCTGACACTAAAATTTTAAATGCAACTGTCAAAATACGAAGACGGACTTACATTTATATATCTACCGAGATAAACATTATTACTATTCAACAACATCGATGCTTTACTTTTAAAGCTATAAAACATAACTAATTTAAATAAAAACGAATTATAAAATAGATTTTAGAAAAAAAAAATGCTACTAAGATATAATTACAAAATTAATTCAAAATACTTACAGAACACCTACAACATCAATTTATAGCATATTCCGATGAAAAAACGCCAAAAAACCCAAAAAAATTTTTTTTTAAAACCGTTAAAATTTGACTGAGTTGTTTGCTCGGAAAGTGGAACTTTTGATTTTGGAACTGCATTTTTCGGACAATTGACATTTGAGGAATGCATAAAAGATAATTTTGGTTAAAAATTTTTAGTTTTGAAAAAAATTCAAATTCGATCAATTTATAAACTCTTCTTAAACTAAATTCCAAATCGGTTAAATAGCGGATTTTTGCACAAAAATTTTATTTCTGTTTTAAAAAGTTGGGAACCCCCTGAAGTGAAATCACAATTTTTAAAAGTGGTTTGCACAATTTCAGCCAAAACCTGATTAAATGACATCTGAATCGATAAAATCGGTTTATTGGTCTGGGAGGAGTTGAAGTCACAAAAAAAACATTAGCCTTTTAATTATATAGATCAGATATGAGCTTCCAGTAGCTCAATTAGCTCAGTTGGCTCAGCTACAAATTTGTTTTGTGTTTTCAACTTTGTGTTTGCATATTTGTAAAAACAACAACGCGTGCAAAAAATAACAACAACACGTACAAAGAATAGCAACAAAACCGAAGTACACCAAATTTCTAACTTGCTAACAACAACAAATGCATGCAAAGCCAAGCAAGCCTTACTCGATTGCGCTGCGCTTGAAATGTTTGTACATGTGTAGCACAAAACGCACATGATTTGTTTTTGTTTTGCTGGTTAATTTTTTTATTTGCAACGATGAGCAAAAGCAAATGTGAGGATAATTTTGTGTTTGTTTTAAAAAACAAAAACCTTGGCTCACTAAATTTATTTTCCTGCTCATGACTGATATAGATAGATACGCAGGATGATTAAAACAGATTTGTGGCTATAACTTTTTATTGGTTGGAGCTATAATAAAATTTTCTTCAAATATATTGTTCTTGAAGCTTGTTGAAGATTTTAAAAATATAAAACAACATTTTAAAAAAATGAAATTTCGTGCAAAAAACCATAGGGGGTAGCCTTGTTTTTTCGATGACGCATAGTATTTATTAATTTTTTTGCCATACAAAAACAAATTTGCCTTAAAAAAACTCAATATAATAAAAGAAAATCGAAAATGCAAATTTGAATTTTTTTTATTTTTACAACAAAAACAATTTTTATACCATTTTTTGAGAAAACATTCAATTAATTGGACTCTTTTTAAAGGCAATGATTAAAATATAAATAATAAAGTAACGGTAAAAATGTTAAAAATTAAATTAAATTAAATTAAATTTTTTATAAACTGACAGAGACAGTGGCGTAGCTAGGGTTGGTGGCACCCGGGGCGGAAACTAAATTGTGCACCCCTTAAGAAGGTTATAGTAAACCTCAAAAGAGTAACGTTTAAAAAATACTACGAAATTAATAAAATTTTTAAAATAATAGCTTAATATTTAAGTTTAATATTTTAATTATTTGTATAGTTTATAAAATTCGGTTATAATAGACAAAATTCAAAAATAATCTCATCGATATTAATATATTTGATATCATTTGAAAGATATGCAATTTGGTAACTTACACAAAACTTAAAAAATTTCATTTAATTTCAAATTTGAAGTATATCTTAATTATTTAAAGCAGGATTTTCCAAAATTTTGATTTGCAACAGTGAGTAAATCCCCAAAGATCTATTTTGATTAAAATTTTTCACTATTTCTGTTTAAATTATACAATAATTATCGATAAGTCCGACTTCATATTTTTGAATCAACCTCTGCAAAAATGACATATTTAAGAAAAGATTTAGAAAAAAGCTTATAAGGGCTTATAAGTGATGCGAGAACAATTTACTATCAGTAAACCACACAATATTAGTTTTAAATATTTGGAGAACTGACTTTATGAAGTTATAAAAACTTAAGCTAGTTTTTTATAGAAAATTGTGAAAATTTTACGAAAAATTGTGAATAATTGAAGAAAAAACAGGACCTGGAAGCAAACCGGCAACATGGCAATTTTCCCTCATTAACCCTGCATAACCATAAAGTTAAATATTTATTCGAAATCAATCCATGTCTTCTATATAATAGTTAAGTTCTATATAATAGAAAGTTAAAATAAAGTATTAAAATTCATTTATAAACTTTTTTCCTAAATTTTATCAACTTCTTTATAGTCATCTTTATTCATCTCAGCTTCGACTTTGATAGACAAAACTGAGGTCTGTAAGATTTGACTGCCCTATCCTCGACTATTAATATCACAGTATCACTCTATTACAGTGATACCGAATTATTATCAGAAATTTGTTTCATACTCATTATGTACATAATTCCCAAAGCAAACTTGCCCTGGCTGGACAAGGTCAAGAGTCATGAATGGCCCAAAAAGAGCTGACAATTACAAGAAATTTGTCGATGCTTCACATTCGGTGACTGAGAACAAAATTTAATTTAAATAATTAGAATAATTTTTAAGGAACTGTGCATCTTCTGTTAAAAACTGTATTTTTGACAGTTTTTGTTGGTTGATTTAATCATAATAATGATAACTTTAGTAAAGTTAAGGAGTCAGAAAACTATCTTAGAGCTTTTAATAGACATCTTCAAAATAAAATAAAAAAAAAACTTCAGAACGCCTTAAAATTGTTATAAAACGCTATATATTTAATTTAAATAAAAAATTGAATGCATTTAAATCATAATTTAATGTTTTTTGAAATTTTTTTATTAGTTGAGTATTTATTTTAAATTGTTTCATGTAACAGGATACCCAAAAACATATTACTATTAAAAATTATGTTCTAGCAGATTAAGAGCTGTAAATAAGGTTTGTTTTATGATGTATTATCTCAGAACTTAGTAATCACAAAATCATAAAGCATATTTTTATTCTTGACATTTATGACATGAGCACGTTTTTCTGAAAAGTTCTGGAGATATGTATTGCTTACAAAATAACTGACGCCTCCATTCATCATACTCTGAAAATCATGCAGATTTGCGAAAAGTAATGGTAATAGAAATCTTATTCTATTAAACGAGCAATATTTGTATATATATTTGCAATTGCCTTCTCGAAAACGGCACAAACGATTTCGATGAAATTTACAATATAGATGAAGAGGGGGTTGAAAAATCGATCCAGCAAGGTCTCATCTCTGGGAAAAGCTGTTTTTCCGAGTTTTCACGCATTTAATAAATAAGTTAATTTTTCTGCCGAATATGTTATGTTAAGTTTGCTTACGTTGTTAAAGCGGTGATAGCTCAGAGAGTAGAGCTTCTGTCCAATAATGTGAATGTAGTGAGTTCGAATCCCACCGTGCTCAATAAGTTTTTTATTTTTTAAGCTTCACCAAACAGTGATTTGGTGAATTTGTTGTATTTTTCATTTATTTTTTTTTTATATAAAAAAAAATCTTACAAATAGAGTAATTTACACTAAATCTAAAACAAATTTTAAAAAGGAAAATATTTTTGTAAGAGTTTCCTATGCTAGAGTTTCCTACGTTTTGAAAAAAAAAGTCTAATTTACTCACATCTCAAAAAGTGCACTTTTTTATGTAATTTTAAGAAACAAATTAAGTTTCCACCAAAATAAAATATAATGGCCTAATGTTATGCTTTTCGTAATTTCAATTTTTTCTGATATACATTTCACTTAATCGTTCATAACTTCTATACCGTTTGAGATATTGTTAAAAAATCTGGAGCAAAAATGTTTTTCTTATTAGGTCAAATAATTATTTTGTATATAATAAAGGAATCTTGGACCATAAAACTGTAAAAAGCTTGAACAACATTTTTAGTTCCTTCTGTTTTATTTGCAGTAAGTTTACAAAATTTTAAATGCCTTATAAAAATTCGAAATAAATTAAGATCAAATTTACGCTAAGAATTTTTTAATCGGTCTTAAAACAAAACAGTTTTAACATTTTTCAATCGGCCGTCTGGGGAGGATGAAATGACAAATTCACATTTTGTAAATATCTTAAGGAGTGAACAGACCACATAGTACAACAACTTTACGGTTAAAAATCTAAGAGTAATTTTGTAACAATACATTGAACTAATATATAAGTTAATCCTTTTTTTTCAAAATATACGATTAAAAATACTAGACATATTTTTAGTCAAAGCCTTACGTAAATATAATTAATTGGGAATACAATTTGAATTATGGTAACTTAGGTTAAAAATTGAATACAAAATAACTAAAAGACTAATAAAAGCTGTATTTTGCTTACATTTTGTTCATGCTATCACAAGCAACAGGATGTGACAAAAAATAAAAATATTGCACTATGCAATTGTTACATTGAATAATTAATAAAATAAGATTATAACAATAAAATATCAAAAAAAAGATATACTTATCAACCAAGCTGAGGATCAAACCAGGCTTCTTTGATCCTTAACGTTATCAAGACAACAGCTTATCCGACTGATCCACGCTGATTACTGCTCAACCTAATAACAACCGGTTGCTGTTTTAGATGAAAAGATCATATTAAGTGAATAGAAAGCGACACCTATTGGGCAATAGCATACAACGAAATATAATGCCAATAGTTTTTTTCATAAGTGTTAAATCTAATCGGAACACCCTCTTAACGTGGAGCAGAGCACGAATGCTGCGAATCAGTTCGTTCAAAACAAAACCAACACAACCAAAAACAAAAACAAAGAAAGGAGCAGACACAACATGCAAGCAGCTAATGATTGATTTTCTTATATAAAAATCTAGATTATTCTTCTAAGCTTTTGCTATTTTGTGACTTTAATATAAAAGTAACAAAATCCAAAATTAGATATTCGTTTAGCGCAGGATATATCTGATACTTTAGTATAAATATTATGTTTGAACGATGAATATTATAGGCTGTAGGTATGACCTTAAAAAAATTTGTTAAAACGACTGCATACAAACCGCGCTGTAAGACGTAATTCTACTTAAAAAAAAACCGAAAATGCATTTTTTGAGATATGAACAGTTCACTTTTTTTTTGAAAAAGTAGGCAACTCTAGCAAAAAAATTCCAAAAGTATTTTTTTTTTTATTAATAATCGCTTTTCAATTGCTTTCTAACGATACTTCATTTACAAAAATAGGGGTAAGAAATGACAGAGGTATGATTTATGAAAATGACTCCATTTTCAAGATTTTTACTTTGATCAAAAATTGCTATCTCCATAACTTTAGAAAAAATTGCGACATAAAAAAATAACATCTATTCTTGTAAGTGGAAAAGGAGCATGAGGTAAATTTTGGGAAAAAAAAATTTACTTAGGCTTGGAATGGCCGGCATAAGTTCAGCATAAGTAAATTATCAAAATAATTAAACCAAATATAAAAACTAGTAAGGTATATCTTCGACTTGGCCGAAGTTAAAATACCCCCACGGCCGATTCTTAAAGGTAAAAGAATCTTAAATTGGAGAGTTTTTTTATGAGATTTTGAGAGATTTTATTATTTTTATTTGTCTAAAATACATACATATCAAATTGTTTTCCTACAGCTTAAATATAAGTCATTTTATAACGTTTTCAATTTTGGGGGTGAGGTGGGCGTGTTAGATTGTGTATCACGCCCATTTTTCTAACACACCTCAGTTTTGTCATGAAATACACGAATATCGAGTTTCCGTTTGGTACCTTTAATATTAGCCTCTTTATAGGGTTTTCAATTTTGGGGTTGTATGGGAGGGGGCGTGTTAGTAGGTGGATGACGCCCATTTTTCTAACACACCTCAGTTTTGACACAGAATACTTAAATACCAAGTTTCTGTCTTGTAACTTTAATATTAGCCTCTTTATAGATTGTTCAATTTTGGGGTTGTATGGGAGGTGGGCGTGTTAATAGGTGGATGACGCCCATTTTTCTAACACACTTCAGTTTTAACATTAAATACACAAATACCGAGTTTCCGTCTTGTAACTTTAATATTAGCCTCTTTATAGATTTTTCAATTTTGGGGTTGTATGGGAGGTGGGCGTGTTAATGGGTGGATAAAGCCCATTTTTCTAACACACCTCAGTTTTGACATTAAATACACAAATACCGAGTTTTCATCTTGTTACTTTAATATTAGCCTCTTTAAAGATTTTTCAATTTTGGGGTTGTATGGGAGGTGGGCGTGTTAGTGGGTGGATGACGCCCATTTTTCTAAGACATCTCAGCTTTGACATAAAATACGCATATATCAAATTTCAGTACTGTAGCTTTAATATTAGCTTCTTTGTAGAGTTTTCAATTTTGGAGTTGTATGGGAGGTAGGCGTGGTTTTCATCCGATTTAGCCCATTCTCGAACTTGACCTTAGTTTTTTTAAAAAAAGCTTAAATATCGAATTTCATTACGATAACTTCAAAATTACGGCCGCAATCGTGTCCACAGACAGACGGACAGACGGACAGACAGACGGACATGGCTAAATCAACTCAGGTGGTGATGCTGAGCAAGAATATATATACTATTCCATACCTACCACGCCTCCTTTTGGGTGTTACACACGTCGTGACAAAATTAATATACCCCTTACGCAGTACGCGTGGGGGTATAAATATGATCTTATATGTTGTTTCTAAGATAAAGTTGGCATTTCCGATACATTAAAAACCGTAAAACATTTGAATATACGGCAGGAATCCGAGCGGAGCTCGGTCACCCAGGTACTGTATATTATACGAGTAAGTTTGAACACTTCTTAACCTGAATATAAGAAGCAAAAAAACGATTTTTTATAAAATTTTATGGAATAAAAAAAGAATGTAACATTATAATATAACATTTTTCTTTTTGTACTCTATCTTACTGTCATGAAAATTGGAATTGCATTTATTTGGCAATTGCACCCCTAACCAATGACAAATTATATTCCGAAATGACTTAGGTTTTAGTATGAGCGTTTGTTTATATTGAAACAAATTTCATATAAAGTTAAAGTTAATAAAAACGAAGTAAGAAAAATATTTGCATTCACTTTTGCACCCTCTTTATATTCAAAACATAAAACCGCAGTCATTAAAGTGTTCGTATTATTAAAAAAAATCAAAACTTGAGCGGTGAAAAGTTCTTTTATAAAATTTTGCACCCCATTTTAGCGTATACCCGGGGCGGACCGCCCCCCCCGCCCCCCCTTGCTACGCTACTGGACAGAGAAATTCGCTTCCAAATATAGAACGTTAAATTTCAGAGTGTTTTTTTTCTCTGTATTGGCGTTTGGTAAAAATACACGTTAAACAACTACAGGCAATATTAAGAAAATTCATTAAAAACACATTTGGTAAGATAATTACTGTAATTGTCAACACATTTCAAAGAAAATTGAACAAAGTTAAGAAAAACAAAAAAAAATTTTGAAAACCGTTAAAATTTGACTGAGTTGTTTGCTTGGAAAGTGGAAGTTTTGATTTTGGAACTGCATTTTTCGGACAATTGACATTTGAGGAATGCATAAAAGATAATTTTGGTTAAAAATTTTTAGTTTTGAAAAAAATTAAAATTCGATCAATTTATAAACTCTTCTTAAACTAAATTTCAAATCGGTTAAATAGCGGATTTTTGCACAAAAATTTTATTTCTGTTTTAAAAAGTCAATTTCAGCCAAAACCTGATTAAATGACATCTGAATCGATAAAATCGGTCTATTGGTCTGGGAGGAGTTGAAGTCACAAAAAAAACCTTAGCCTATTAATTATATAGATATCAAATCTTAATATATAAAAGACAAGCGTCCTGCTCCGTGCTCTATATCGCTCAAACTGTTATATTCGTTATTGCTTGTATAGGCTGAACATGTTAGCCTGGACCAGAACCTGTTTCTATATTACAGTGCTTTTATATGAAACAATTGTTAGCTTAAAATTATGCACTCAAAATTTATTTGATATTTATCAGTAAGGACACATTGACGACGACTGGAACAAAACAACATTTGAGGTGAATGAAAAATGTCATATCGTATGCTACATAATTATTTTGAATTCGACCCGTCGTATGACGGACTTCTATACTAGTATTAAATAACAAGTAAATTCACTTTGAAAAGAACTGTTGTATCTCGTCAGAGCATTTGCCAACAGGGATGAAAATTTGCAGTTCTGTTTTTTTGTATGAAAGGAATTAATTGATAAGCTTGATTTTCTTTTTAAATCAACCATTAATGGGTCTCCAGTACAAAAGTTGATCAAAAATGCACAAAAATGCATTTCGGGGGACGCCAAAATTAATTCAAATAAAAACAAAGTATACCAATCGACAGGATTTTTCATGTACTATTTAATTTTGGTACCGGAATTGGGGGTAAGATTTTTCCCATACAAGTCGATACACTCTAATGTTTATACCCCCACGCGTACTGTGTAAGAGGTATATTAATTTTGTCACGACATGTGTAACGCCCACAAGAAGGCATGGTAGATATAGTAAAGTATTTATATTCTTGATCAGCATCACCACCTGAGTTGATTTAGCCATGTCCGTCTGTCTGTCCGTATATCTGTCTGTCGACACGATTACAGCCGTAATTTTCAAGCTATCATAATGAAATTCGATATTTGAGCTTCTTTCTAAAAGCAAAAATCAAATTCGAAAATGGGCTGAATCAGGTTAAAACCACGCTTACCTCTCATAAAACTAGAATAATGAAAACTCTATCAGAAGGCCAATATTTAAGTTACAAAACTTGGTATTTTAACTTCGGCCAAGTCGAAGATATACCTTACTAGTTTTTACTATTTTTACTTTTAGTTATGATTTACATTATTTCTTACTTTTCATAAGTTCAATGCAAATTTAAAAAAAAAAACTACAAACTATTTTTAAAAACGACTTTAGTCGTGAAATTTATTAGCTGTTAATATAAAAATTGAAAAAAAAATTGTATAAATTTGCTTACACGGATTTACACGGATTTTCAATGTCGCATTTGCGGATTTTTACTCTCTTCAGGTTGGCATCACTGCTGGCAAGTCGAGTTTGTTGGCATCGGGACGTGACGAAAGGGGACGAGTACAGACTTGCTCGTACCGGCAATTTTTCTTTTGTGCTGGAAAAGGGGGAAAAGACATGCACCAATCGCTGTGGTAATAATGTCGTAGAGTACGAGCGATGATGAATACGAATGCCTGCGAAACATGAATGTCCGATGAAGCCAGACATTCGCAACATTCACCAAAAGCAACGAATATTCATGCTTTTATGTTTATTCGCAACAGGAAAAAAATGTTAACTAAAGTCTGCAGCAGCGCTCACCAGCGCCTAACTCTTTCCACTATTTTACAACAACTTTGATATTTTCATGATTGTTGTAATTCGCCGAATTCAGTGTTCAGCTTCACTCTTACTTCTTATTGTTTTATTGTTGTAATTGCGTACTGGCGATCGATGCTTGTTGTTTTTTTTTTGTGTGTTCAACAATTTAAACTTGTCGTGCTAACATGCGTGTTGTTTTTTCTGTCCTTTTTATTGTTAGAATACAAACATGATTTAAGCTTTTGCACAATCTCTGGCGTTGTGTGGTTTTTGTATTTTTTTGTTGTTGTTGGTACTTGCTTACTGTGCCAGGTATCCAACGATTTGTTGTTGGTGTTGGCTTTTTGTTGTAATTGTTGTTGAAAGCATACAAAAAACACTGCGCACAACAAAACGCCAGGAAAAAAAAAACAAAGAAAACAAAATTCCACTCGAGCTCGAGTCCAGCAGCAAACACTCGACCTTCCAGCGAATTATTCAAATGTCAGCATTGTCTGGATGCTGCCTTTGTATCGATTCGCAGTCGTCACACACTGTGCTAAGCAGCAATCGTTGTTTACGAACTCGAGTGGTATGCATGCATTTTTTTTTTTGTGCGATTGTGGCTGACGACTATTGTTATTCGAGTGGCAAAAAATGACGAATGGTCTTATGTAGTTCTCTGACACACACATTAGCAGTATGCCGCACGCGATAGGAGTGAGAAAGAGAGAGAAAACTTTTATACAGCAAAGTAGACAGAAAAAACCGGTTTCAACATAATGACACTTGAAGCTATCAGTGATTATATTAAACGCCAGTCGCAGCATTGAGTGGGCCTCTTGTTTTTCATGCAGTCAAAGTAATTGGACGTTAAGAAGTGGATCACTAGTGGTGAGTGTTACCTTGTGGAGTCAGATTTCTATTGGCGATTTACGTAGACATATTATCGGTGGTAAGTCTTCTTCCCCGATAGTATTTTGTTACCACTTGTAGGGTACCTTGATTACGTATTGGTGGTAAGCTTTCTTCCCCAATATTGTAGTCAAATTTCTTCGATAGGATTTAGGGTTATCTTGTCGATTTCTGTAAACATATTAACGGTGGTAAGTAGGGTGCCAACATTACGTATTGGTGGCCAGAGAACGCTCTAATCCCGCCAAAGTAAAACATACCAGTCGACTTCAACATTCAAACTCCAGGAAAAAATGTGGTAACACCGTCGGAGACAATTTTCGACGCACCACCAATAAGTTATATAAGGCAAATAAACTGTCGTGTTTAATTCACGGGCTTTTCAACATTTTGGCATCCCTTGCGGGGAACTTTCTCTCTGCGTATCTGCTCATTAAAATTAAACATTTTGTTCTTACAACGAATTTAATATTGGGCGATAAGAAAACCACGCTGCAATTACGTAATCGATGCAACAGATGGCACATCAACTGCACCATCACTATTCATTTAAACAACTTTTAATATTAACTTTTCAGAATTTTGTGTATTATAATGGCATTGGCAAGAGAAGAGTGCTTGGCAAAGCTCATTAGCAACTTTGCCACAAATTCTCGAAAAGTCTCAAAACAAAAGAAGACGCAAGGATAATTCATTGCTAGAAAACAACTGCTAGCAGATTATTGGGCGCAATACAACGTAGCCGTCGACGACGTTGCAGGACTAGTGACCACAACAGATGCTGATGCAGCAGCTGTTTAAGCAGTGCTGGACAGTATACGTATTGAACAAATCGAAGCAGTATACTGTAACGCTCTTGGTGAGCTTAATGACATCATGGTCGTAGACAAGAGTGAGAATCAGTGCTCTGTTCATCACACACTTACATGCTCAAAGAGTCGCTGTCTAATGTGGAGCGAATGCACTACCTTAAGAGCAGTTTACAGGGTGAGGCTGCAGCAGTACTTCGAAATCTTAGTGTCACTGAGCAACACTTTCAGATTGCATGGGATATTTTGCAGCAGCGCTATGCCAACCATGCATGTGGAGTAGAGTGACCAGAAAAACAATGAAGATTTGATATTTGGGGAAAGTATTTGAGAAATAGCTTCGATAGTGTTTAAAAATATGCTCCTAAAAAATTTATTGAAAACGCAAAATGTTTAGAGGTTCCTCCAACCCGTTTTTTACATTTTCCCACACCATTTTATAGAGCTATCTTTAAATGCGGTGTTTTAAAGTATTTTTTGATACCGTGAATTGGTTTAAAGGTCATTCCATTTACAAAATGTGTGGTTTAACTTGATTTTGACATTATTTTTATATGACGGTAATTGGTCGCGAGATATAAGCGAATTAATATAAAGAAATAAAATTTTTCAGAAATTCTATTTTTAAGAGGTCATATAAACGAGACTTCCCAAGAAAAATATTGGTAAACAGGTTTCTTTCATATTATTTTCTGATGAAAATACTGAAAACAGCGTTGTATTATATTTAAAAATGACGAAACTATGACTTTATAACAAAAGAACAAATTTTCAAAAATGTTAAATTATGCTAATGCGACACTAAACATGTACCAAAATATTTTTTTCATCACTATCTTGATGTTTTCGCCTTCTTGACGTCAATTTTCAAAAATAGTCAATTAAATTTAATAATAAAAAAAAAAGATTAATAAACCATGTATTTATTGATAACTTATTAATTTATATAAAACATAGCAAAACTCAAAAAACATAAAATAAAAATAAAAGTATAATAATGAGCAAGTAACAATTAAAAGTTTTGTAGACATTCGGAAATGTTCTCCTTTGTGCATGACGAAAACTTGCTCCTATTGTATTGAACTCCTTGAAGTAAGGCTTGGTATTGTTCTCTGTTGGTTGTTATTTTTCCGTCAAAGTTGTCTGCTAAGGCAACGGAACGTTCTGCAACGTCAGTTATAACTATTAATTTTTCAATTTTCTTTAATGCTTCATTGTAATTTACAGCATCCTTCCAAAGGGACAGATTTTATATGGCTTATTTTGAAATAATCATATGTATCTGATGTTATTATATTATATTGTTGAATTTGTTTAATATTAGCTCTTGATAATTGTAAATTATTTATATTGACTTAAGTCTTATTATATTGAATTAAACTTTGAACCATTAGCCTTTTTCATTTTCGCTAATTCAAGGAGGATTGTAAGTATCGTCTGAAGATTTATCGTCAGTATCACTTGATGCATCGTTATCGATTAAAAGTTGCTTATGACACATTTCTTTTAAATTTTTTGAACTACGAACATTTTATTTTTTAATAATGGTACGTTAAAAACTTTATAAAGGTAGTCAATAAAGATTTTCCTTTTCTAGACACTTGAACTATTTCTTTTATTTGTATTCTTCTTTACACTGAGAAAACAAAAAAAAGTAAAACGCAAATTTTAAAAACGGTTAGTAAAATGTTTATTTTAAAAACATTCGAGTAAAATGTTTATTTTAAAAATATTCTACGCCATGCAAAAATGAAAAATGTACACTTCAACACACAAAAGTTAAATGAAACGTTTTAAAAATTAACACGAAAGTTTTACTATGATGTAGCAAGGTCAAATTAATATTTTCAAAAACATTCTACGCAATACAGAAATGATAACGCATATTTTAATACACAAAAGTAAAACGAAACATTTTAGAAACAACAACGAACGTTTTACAATGATAAAGTAGGCTAAAAATAATATTTTCTAAAATATTCTACGCCATACAAAAATAACAACGCACGTTTTAATATAAAAGTAAAATGAAACGTTTTAAAAACAGTAATGAACGTTTTACATATATATTTAACTGAAAACGGTTTTACAAGACCTATCATCTTTTTTCAAGATTTTCTGACACTATTTAAGATGAGCAGTTTTAAATATGTTGTGCTACAGTCAACATATTGTTACGAATAGCTCAGTGGAGGTGTGCTAAACTGGCATGTAGAGGACGTAGGTTCTCATCCTGTCTGTGTATATATTAAAAGTATTAATTAAATAATTTAAATTCTAATTCGAATTGTTTCATTAACTCATTAGTCACAAAAAACCTTCGAAATAAGTTCGCGCTTACAATCATAAAAACAATCTTTCAAAATGTATCAAAAATAAATGTGTTTTAAATATGAAAATTCTTGCTGGTTTCGTCATGCATTGAACCTTGGACGGTTGAGTATTAAACTCGACCGCTAGCAAGTTTGGCTAAGCTCGAACTTCGTAAAAGGTGATGACCATGGAATCATGTGTTGCGCCCGGATTTTTTGCATTTATGAACCGAATTTTCATTGTTTGATCACAAACCTGAAGATAAAAAAAACATGAACAATTGAAATAAAAAAAAAACATAGCTTATATACTTACAATCATAGCGTTAATACTAAAGAATCCCTTTCTATTATAGTATAAATGCTGCAATTCTTTCTTGGGAGCTACAATTTTATGCAATTTTCCAGAACTTCTAGCGCCTCCGATAACACCACACACACCGTGGGCTGCGCAAGTCCAAGCTTATTTTCATTTCCAATGCTCAGTTGGTACGATCCCTGAGCACAAAATCGCAGAACTGTTGCCAATTTCAATATGCTTGGAATTGATCTTGCTCGTGCACATTGCTTGACCTGTTCATCCGCAGCAGCGTTGCCGTTTTTACTTCGATCGAAGTTTTTTACTTCACTTTAATGTCAAACACTTCCACACTTCCTCTTTTGTGGAAACACTTCGATTTTGAGTGATTAAAACTTTTTTTAGTTTTTGATTTTTTCACTTCATTTCACATTCAAAAATCAATAACATGGCATAACTGTTGGTGTAAAAGAATTCATAACTTGTACCTTCTCTCACAGAGTTTTATATTGGATGAGAGAATTTTAATGATAGTGGCAACACTATGTTCGATTAAATACTTCTTGCAAAAGCGCGCGTTGTGAAGGTTGTTGAAATGTAAGTTTGTAAGAATTAATTACTTCGAGGAAGACTCTGATATTGCAAGTCGTATTGCAATATCAGAATCACGAATGACTGATTCAAATGTGATATATTTACAATTCTTGTCTTATGCACTGAGTGCTGTTAATTCACTTAATGTAGAATTTCAAACAGAATCGCTTAGTTTTCATGAGTTGTTAAAATCATTAAAATTGTAATTCAGAAGTATTGTTATTAATTTTATTGACATCTCTGCCGTAGTATTTGATATAATTTTTAAAAATGATCTCAATAATTTTAGAATTAAGCCTTTGTCTGATATATATATTAGACCGGATCGAAATTTAGATTCCGCCGGTCGGGGTCTCAAAAGTTAGAGGAACTCATTAAAATGATTTCTGCATACTTTTTTGTCAAATCGGAGAAAAACCGCCGAAGCAATATTGATTCTCCTGAAGGTCCTTTTTGGTAAAAAAAACATGTTTTTTGCTTGTAACTTTTTATTTTTCACAAAACGCATACCCACATCTTCTAAAATGTTAAATTTTTTACTCATACTAACATTTTGACATAAAAAAATTGTTAAAATTTTGTTTCATTATAACCCTTATTGACCACCAAAAATTTAATTTTTTGCTATTTTTAAAAAGGCATTTTTTTAAAACCGCTGTAAAAGACACATTTTTTATTAGATTTATGTGGAATTATTAGGTTGGAAAGGTATTAAGTTCTTCTTTCTTTCTGTGTATCGCTTTAATCAAATCTGTGTGCGAAAACTGACAGAATGTGAGAAATAGACTTTAGAAATCTACTAAATTGAAATATTTCTTATTCATACAAACAATGAATTTAATTTGTTCACTGCTTTATCATACAGTTTTCGTTATTTTTTTTTTTTTTTATCACATAGCTTTGATTAAAGCGATACACAGAACGAAAGAAGAACTTAATACCTTTCAAACAATAACAATTTCACGTAAATCTAATAAAAAATGTGTCTTTTAAAGCGGGTTTAAAAAAATGCCTTTTTAAAAATAGCAAAAAATTCAATTTTTGGTGGTCAATAAGAGTTATAATGAAACAAAATTTTAACAATTTTTTAATGTCAAAATGTTAGTATGAGTAAGAAATTTACGGCTGTATTCATAAAAATTTATGAGCCTCTTATTAAGCCTTTATAAGAAAAATATCGAAAACATTATTCATAAACGTTCAATAATGAGAAAAACCTCTTATAAAGGCTTCATAAATGAGAAACCTTCAATAAACCCTTGATAAAGCATTTTTAAAATTTTTACTCTCATCTGAGCACAAATATTGTCAAAAATGCTTCAAACCAATTCAAAAAATATGAAGGCATTGCAAAACATTTCAAAATATTGAAAATAAAAATAATAATTGACAATTTTTTTCAGAGCAAAACTTAAATAACAACATCTTTTGACGGCTTGAATGTCAAAATAATAATAAAATTGTGACAAATAAGCAAAATATTATTATATTAAACGTCCAATAATGACAAAAACCTCTTATAAAGGCTTCATAAATGAGAAACCCTCAATAAACCCTCGATAAAAAATTTTTAAAATTTTTACTCTCATCTGAGCACAAATGTTGTCAAAAATGCTTCAAACTAATTCAAAAAATATGAAAGCATTGCAAAACATTTCAAAATATTGAAAATAAAAATATTAATTGACAGTTTTTTCAGAGAAAAACATAAATAACAACATTTTGTGAACGCTTGAATGTCAAAATATTAATAAAATTGTGACAAATAAACAAGAAATTATTGAATTTATCAAATTCACAAACCATTTCTGATACTGTTCCCACTTCAAATTGAAAGTGTTCCTATTTTAACAAAAAAAGCTGAGACAACATTTTTATGAATAACAAAATTTTAAAAAGCATTTTATCTCTAAAAAGCTTTTTAACTATTGAGCATTTTAAAGCTATTTTAAGATTTTTTTATGAATAAGACCGTTAATATTTAAGAAGATGTGGGTATGCGTTCTGTGAAAAATAAAAAGTTACAAGCAAAAAACATGTTTTTTGTACCAAAAGGGACCTTCAGGAGAATCAAAATTGCTTTGGCGGTTTTTCTCCGATTTGAAAAAAAAGTATGCAGAAATCATTTTAATGAGTTCCTCTAACTTTTGAGACCCCGACCGGTTGACATTTTTTGTATCCATATAAAAATGATCCGGCCTAATATATATAGTGCCTAGAGCCCAGATAAAATTTAATTCCTATGATGTATCTGTAACAGATAAGAATGAAATTTTAAAAAGTTGTGTACATTTCTATTACATTCGTACACTAATTATGAAAAGAATCAATTTCAAATATCCAGTTTTGAGAATTTTTTTGAGAACAAATTTTGGACACAAGATCTTTAGCTAATAGTTTGGTTCCCCTCATAAAACTTTTTCCTAATCTCATCGAAGAAAAAGATATCGACTGTCTAGAAAAGGAATGGCGTCTTTTAATATTAAATGATTTTTAAGCTGAAAAAGATTTGAAGAGCTTTGGTTCTACGTTTTTAAATTAAAAAGTGCCTTAGAAGTCCTGATGTACCAAAAAATAAAAACTTTCGTTAGAGCGTTGCTAAGCTTACCGCACGGTGGTGCAACAACAGAAAGGGTATTTTCACAATTAAAACTAATTAAAAATACAACTACAAATAAGTTAAAATTTGGCACCATAAATTCGATAATGCTAATAAAGGACCACTTTATAAATGATAATTTTTTAAATTGGAATCCCTAAACGAATACTTTATCGAATGTTTGTTATAACAGTGATATTTACTTCAGAACCGAAGAAATAGCTGCATAGAAAATAGAAATAGAAATTAGAAATAGATAATTTTTTAACATTGTTAATTTATACATATAAGTGATTGAAATGTATTTCAGTATTTTCTTATTGAACGCATATTTTCTTATTAAACTTTATTGATTGATTTTTATGAAAATATTTTTATTGATTTTTTTTTTATTAATTTTGAAATGAACCTGAATATGCTTAATAAACATTCATGTTAAAAACAAAATTAATTTATTTTAACACTTCGAAATCTCTGAAAATACTTCCATCTTGTAGCCTATTTTACTTCGTTTTAAAATTCTCGAACGGCAACACTGATCCGCAGTAGTCATCAAGTCCACAAACGCTTCCTTGGACAGTCGAAAGTTCTGTAGAAACCTGTAAATAAATTTTCTAAATGATTAAGACCTCAAAAGTTCTTTGAAAAGCTGCACTTACGTGGTGGAATTCATTTCCAAGGGGTTGGAAGCATCCCTCAATCGTTTTCTACTTATTTTTAGTTCCGTGAAACTTTCATTCTCTTCTGAGGAATCCTCTTCTGATGAATCGTCGAACCATAATTCCATCGAAGTCATGAGTATTTTGTTTACTGTTTTATTTTTTCCACAATTAATTTTCAAACAAACCTTGTTAAGTTATCCAAGTGACATTTAGCGGTTAGAAATACATTATCGTAAACAAGCCTAATGAGGTAAATTCACAATAGCGCTATTCTTTGTCGAAAGCACGTCATAATACCAAACGCAAATTCGATCGATCAGGCCATTCGACTACAATCGAAGATCGAGAGAAGCTCATAATAAGGGCCTAAGTTTCATTTGCTATGTGTAGGCAATCGAGGCAATTGAACTAACTTTTTAAAATTTTCATTTTAAAATATCAAACGAATATCTTAAAAGCTTATTTTAAAATGTTAATTTTAGAAAATCAAACGAACGTTTTAGCAGCTCATTTTAAAATGTTTATTGCAGAAAATCAATCGAACGTTTTAGAAGCTTTTTTTAAAATGTGCGTTTTTAAAATAAAAATAAACGTTAGAGGCGGAAAAACTGGGTTATAAGTTTTCAAAACTAGCACGCTTCTGCTAGTTTTGAATCGTTTGAACTGTAAGAGATTGGGAAATGTCTCTTGACTCCATATAATTTGATTTATAAAGGTCACTTTTCATTTATGTTTTGAAAATTTTTTTATTATAAAAGGCTAATATCTAGCGACCGAGATTTTTTTAAGAAAAGAAATTTACATTAAAAACTATATATAAAAATGATTTATTTATTTATCGCCGACGTTTCGGAGTTTTTTGACTCCTTCTTCAGGGCACGTTTCTCTACTAACTAACAAGTGATATTCTTAAACAACATAATGACATTATCATACAAAAACAATTATTTTTCTGTAACTAACACCAATGAGCATAAAAGAGTAACAAAAAACATTTAAATTACAGAAACAAGAAGAGAACATTTAAACTTGAAAATTAGAATTAAGTAAGTTTTAGAAATTTATGTTAAGAGAATGTTGTATATTGAGCTTATGTTGTCTACTTCTTCTTTTTTGTTCATTGTTTGTTTAATATTTTTCTGTATGTGCAGGCTTTCCAATGTTATTCTTATGTTTGGGTTATTTTCTTTGTCTATTATTTTCACACTTTTTAAATCAGCCGTGTGTCCCGTGTTATGTATATGCTGTGCTAGCGCTGTTGTTTCTTTTTCGTTTTTAATGTCTGATTCGTGTTCCTTGGTTCGGGTCTCTAAAGATCTTTTTGTTGTTCCAATGTAGATTTTGTTACACGGGTTTTGGAGACCGTTTTGTGAGCAAATGATATATTGTGACTGTCAATTATTTCTTTCATTTGCTTGTTTTCAGTTAACTTGTTTATATATTGTATTCTCATGTATCGTGGTTCTGTTTTTTTGCTTAGGCTTGTGTTCGTCCTACCGTCTTTATTTCCAATAATGTTGTCATTATAAGTTTTAGATTTTTCGTTGCTTATTAGTTTGTTTATCAGTTTTAATGGGTAGCAGTTTTTTTTGTAATATTTTACTTATATTGTTGAAATTTTCTTCTAAAAATAGTGGATCACTTATAGTTATTATTCTTGTTATAAGGTTTTTAGCTGTGTTAATTTTGTAGTGATTAGGTTGATCTGAAAATAAATTTAATTCTCCTTGATGATGTAGGTTTCGCGTACCAGTTAAAAATAAGTTTTTTGTCTGTCCGCATTATCTTCATATCGAGATAAGCTAGAGCTTTGTTAGATTCTTCCTCTACCGTCAATTTGATTTTATGGTGATATGAGTTTAATTCGTTAAGTATGGTATCAATGTCGTTTTTATTTACAACAGCTAAAATGCCATCTACGTATTTAAATATTTTTGTTATAGTTACATATTTTTGGTTCAAAATTGTTATTGTTTCGTCCAGTAAGTCGTCCAGAACTATGTCCGCTATGCATGGAGATAGCGGGTTTCCCATAGGCATTCTAAACACGTGACTGTAAACTGTTTCGTCAAGTATGAAATAGTTGTTGTCGTCAGTTCTTTAAGTTGCTCCTTCACTTGGATTGTATTTTTGACATTGTAGTCTTTTGATACAAATTTTTTTAAAATATGTCCTATGTGTTTGGATAGTTTGTAGCATGGAACGTGAGTCGATGATGCAATTGGTCGTAGTGGTGTGTCTTCTTTATGAATTTTTGGCAATCCATAGAGCCTTGGTGCCGCTGCAGAGTTACAGTTTAACTTTTGTTTCATTGGTTTGGATATTAGTTTGCTGTTGTATAAATCGTTTATTATTTTATTATTGTCCCTTTGTAATTTCATTGTTGGGTCGGTTCTCATTGTTTTGTAGGTGGTTTTATCCTTTATAATTTGTTTCATTTTCGTAGTGTATTCAGTTTTGTATAGGATCACTGTGTTATTTCCTTTGTCCGCACTAGTAATTACAATGTCGTTTTTATAACCCTGTTGTAACTTTTGTGTGTCACTGTAAACTTTTAGTATGTAGGCGGCTCTTTCGTTTTTTGTGCCTCCCCCTCTCTTATATGCCAGTAGTCTGTGTGTAAACTTACTTTGCGCAAGGTCTCTTTGTTTGTCATCTCTTAGTGTCTTTATACATTCTTCTACTTCAGCGATCAAGTGTGCGACTGGAAATTTTTTGTTGTTAGCAGTAGGTAAAGCAAATTTTTTGCCAAGAGACAAAAGCCACTTGCATTCTGCAGGGAATTCTATGTTTGTTTTGTTTTCAATCCAGTCTTTGTTGTATGTAAAAACCTAGCTTCTCGAATTGTTGTTGTTTTAATTTGTTGATTTTGTTAGAGAGCGTCAGGTCGTTATTATGTTTCATGTATGTATGTTGTTGTTTTTCCAAAAATTGTAAATATAATAGCATTATATAATAGAATAAAATATTATAAATTATATAATAGAAATTATATAATAGAATATTATAATAGAATTCTAAAGTTTATTAATTAAAATTTATTATTCGTTCTTAGTTAAAACAATAGGAAAAATAAGGAATTAAAATGTCAAATTCTAACAATCTCATTAGACCACCTCTATTAAATGCCTCTAATCCTAATCCCGACCAACCAACGAGACCACTTAGACAAGAACAATTGAACGACATAATACATAATACAATCCTCCAGGGAGATAAGGGGGCGATCTTCACATGGCAACGTGTCTGACTGCCTCAACTTGGCGAGGCCAGCATTATCCATGTCGAAATCGTCTCAAGTCGACTCAAACCTCCGCGTGGTGTCTCCTGGTAACGTCAAAGTACTATCGCCCGATAAACTTTGGCGGCGAATCTGAGCGGCGGGCTTCCTTTGGCCATCAAGCAAAGGTTGTGCGTTGGGTTTGAAGCCCACCATGTAATAAAACCATTTCAATGAAAAGTTTAAGAATAAATAAAAGAATGATCCCCAAATCTGATGACGACTACCGCAAACGAAAAACTGATAATGATTTACGGATATGCACCTGGAATGTCCGAACCCTAAATTGGGATGGTGCCTCTATCCAACTGATTGATATCTTGGAAAGATATAATTCTGATATCACTGCAATCCAAGAAATGCGATGGAAGGGACAGGGTTGCTTACGGCAAGCATCCTGTGATATCTACTACAGCGGCCATGCGGAGAAGCACGAGTTTGGATGCGGATTTGTAGTTGGCAAGAGAATACGGCATCATGTCCTGCGATTCACTCCTGTGAACGAACGACTTGCCATAATCCGCTTCAAGGCAAAATTTTTTAACATAAGCCTAATATGTGCGCACGCTCCGACAGAAGAAAAAGATGATGAGACCAAAGAAAGTTTTTACGAGCGCCTTGAAGACGCATACGAGCGCTGCCCCCGTCATGACATAAAAATCGTGCTTGGTGACTTCAACGCCAAGGTGGGTAAGGAAAACATATTTGGTCCAACAGTCGGAAAGTTCAGCCTCCACGACAACACATCCGATAACGGAATGAGGTTGATTGACTTCGCCGCAGCACGAAACATGGTCGTTAGTAGCACTAGATTCAAGCATCTCAATATTCATAAGGCCACTTGGCTGTCCCCTGATCAAAAAACATGCAACCAAATTGATCACGTTTTGATTGACGGAAGGCACTCTTCCAGTGTACTAGACGTACGCACGATCCGTGGTGCTAACATAGACTCGGATCATTATCTTGTCGCAGCCAAGATTCGCACACGTCTGTGCGCAGCTAAGAATGCTCGCAATCCTACACAAAGAAAGCTAGACGTCGATAAGCTGCAGTCAAAACGGACGGCCGAAGCCTTCGCTAATCGACTCTCACTCCTGCTTCAAGAAAGCACTCCTCCGATCGACGATATATGCGGACAGTGGACGCACATATCCCACTCTATGCGTACGGCTGCCGAAGAGGTGATAGGCTACCACCGCCCTCGCCGAAACCAGTGGCACGACCAGGAGTGTCGCGACGCCACTGCAGAGAAGGACATCGCCTACAAAGCCACCCTGCAGTCGGTTGTAACGCGTGCTGTTATGGAGCGATACCGAGAGAAGAGGAGGGAAGAGAGACGCATTTTCAGGCGAAAAAAACGAGAGGCGGAAATGCGTGAGTGCGAGAAAATTGAGATGCATGGCGACAGGAATGAGACTCGAAAATTTTTCGAAAAAATAAGACGCCTGGCCGATGGTTTTAAGACCGGAGCCTCTTCCTGCAAGGATGAGAATGGGAATCTAGTGACAGATATCCAGAGTACACTGATGCTATGGAGGGAACACTTCTCTAGTCTTTTAAATGGCGACGCTGACAACAATCCCGCCAGTGGAGATGATATCCCGGAAACCCCAATCATGGATGACAGCGTTGAAGTTCCGCTGCCCGACTATAACGAGGTCTTAACAGCTATAGCTCGGCTTAAAAACAACAAAGCCGCAGGAGCCGATGGTCTACCGGCTGAGCTGTTTAAGACCGGTGGCGAAGCTCTGTTTAAATGCATTCACAGACTTCTATGCAGAATATGGTCGGAAGAATGCATTCCAGATGATTGGAACCTCAGTGTGCTCTGCCCAATCCACAAGAAAGGCGATCCCACCATTTGCGCCAACTACCGTGGGATTAGCCTTCTAAATATCGCATATAAGGTCCTGTCGAGCGTATTGTGTGAAAGACTGAAGCCCATCGTCAACCAACTGATTGGACCTTATCAGTGTGGCTTCAGACCTGGAAAGTCCACCATTGACCAGATCTTCACGCTCCGACAAATCTTGGAAAAGACCCTCGAAAAACAAATCGACACGCACCATCTCTTTGTCGATTTCAAAGCCGCCTTCGACAGTCCAATAAGGAGTCACCTATACTCCATCATGTCTGAATTTGGTATTCCTGCCAAGCTAATACGTCTTTGCAGGATGACACTGTACAACACCAGCAGCGCCGTGAAAATCGGGAAGGACCTCTCCCTTCCGTTCGATACCAAGCGAGGTTTCAGACAAGGTGATTCCTTATCGTGCGACTTCTTTAATATAGTAATGGAGAAGATCATCCGAGCTGCTGACCTGAGACGCAGCGGCACAATTTTCTATAAGAGCGTTATGCTGCTGGCGTATGCTGATGATATTGACATCATTGGCCAAAATACGCGCGAAGTCAGTGCAGCATTCTCCAGGCTAGAAAAAGAGTCGAGTCGAATGGGTCTTGCAGTGAACGCAGATAAAACGAAGTATCTCGTGTCAACAAACAAACAGTCCCAGCGTCTTGGAAACCACGTCACTGTTGACAACACCTCCTTTGAGGTAGTGAAGGACTTTGTTTACCTGGGATCCAGTATTAACTCCTCCAACGATATCAGTATTGAGATTAAACGAAGGATAACTCTTGCCAACAGGTGTTACTTTGGGCTCAGTAGGCAATTGAGAAGCAGAGCTCTCTCTCGACGAACAAAACTGACGCTCTATAAGTCAATAATCATGCCCGTCCTACTATACGCATCACAAACCTGGACGTTGAGCAGCTCTGATGAAAGGACTTTGGGAGCGTTCGAGAGAAAAATCCTTCGCAAGATCTATGGTCCAATCTGCGTCAATGGCGAGTACCGAATACGATGGAACCACGAGTTGTATGAGCTATATGCCGACATCGATATAGTCAAGCGTATTAAAATAGAGCGGCTTCGCTGGCTAGGTCATGTCGAGAGAATGAACGACGAAGCTCCAGCGAAAAAAATATTGGATTCGGTACCCAGCGGTGGCCAACGCAGACGAGGAAGACCGCATCTCCGTTGGAAAGACCAGGCATTGGATAACCTGACGACGCTTGGAATTTCCAACTGGCGCCAGCAAGCGCACGACAAAAGAGGCTGGCGCAAATTCTTAGACCAGGCCAAAACCGACCAACGGTTGTAAGCGCCATCAAAGTAAGTAAGTAATACAATCCTCGGTATTAAGAATTTTAGAAAATACATTACCACAGTTAGTAAGGTACTTAACTATTGAGCGTAGCACTAGCCAAATAGAAATTGACCAACCATTCGGTATAAGTAATAGGGAAAATTTGAACGAACTAGAAAGAACACCGGATATAGTTAAAAATTTACGAGAATTCTCTGGAAATGAAGCTGATTTTAAGCTCATGGAGGAAAAGAGTTGAAAGAGTTTTAAATGTTTATGAAACCATAAAATATACACCAAAATATTTTGGAATTGTAAACGCTATACGCAACAAAGAAGTAGGGAATGCAGACAACGTATTAGAATCGTACAATACGCCATTAAATTGGAACGCGATATCTCGCTGTTTTACTGCACATTATGCAGATAAGCGGGACATTAGCACTCTAGAATACCAAATGTCAACTCTAATACAAGGAAACCTTAGCACGCAAGAGTATTACCAAAAAGTTTATTCACACTTTTCATTAATATTGAATAAAATAGGATGTATGGCTGTAAGTCAAGAAGCCGTGAACCTATTAACAAGAACATGCAGGGACACAGCACTCGATACGTTCGTACGTGGACTGAGAGGTGACTTGCCAAGATTGCTCGGTACGAGAGAGCCTATTGACCTACCTCAGGCATAACAAAAATGTATGAAACTGGAAAACCAAAATTTCAGATCAAACTATGCGTTTGGTCAGAATTTTCAAAGAAAACAAAGAGAATTTCCTAATACTCAACCACCAATTCCTCCACGGAAAGATAGACCACAACCTCAAAATCAACAACCATTTTATCCTCATCTAGTTAATTGGGATCAATACCCACAAAGAAATTTTCCACAACAGCAACAATATCACCCCACTTATCCAACACGACAACTTCCGATATTAAATCCACAGCAAAACCGTTTTCAAAATGTTAACCAAAACCAACAACGCCCACCACCTCGACCCTTTGGCCCTAAGCCATAACCTAGACCTGAACCAATGGATGTGGACCAAAGCATGCAAACAAAGAAAATAAACTACATGAATCGCCCTATTTCTAATGACGCACACAATGGTAAAAGACCAATTCCACCACCACAGAATATAGACAAACGACAAAGAAACTTTAACATTGAAGTTCAGCAATATGAAGACGCAATCAATAATAACGACCATAACTTTGCCCAACCTTTATCCGATTACACTGATAGTATAAGAAACTATGAAATTGATGAACAACCAACTTTTAATTCAGATTCCTTAGATAAAATAGATTGCCTTGATATTCATTTTTTAGAATGAACAGCTCTTCATTACCCTACATCAATTGTAGGCTAAGTAGTGGAGAGATCATTAAAGTTTTAATTGATACCGGATCAAATAAAAGTTATGTACACCATCATTTAGTAAAAACACCCATCATAAACGAAAAAATATTTTACGCTAGTTCAGTCGGAGGACAAATCAAAATAACCCATCACACTTTTGCAAATATTTTCGGCATAGACGACACAAAAATAAAATTTTTCTTGCTTCCCACTCCAAAATCTTTGCATGCCATCATAGGAAATGATTCACTCAATGAATTAAATGCCATAATATACGGCAAAAGAAACTACATGTCAGTTAATAACAAATTTTGTATAAAATTAAAACAACCAATTTCACAGAGCGTTAACCGAATTCACATTCGATCAGAACACTTAACCCAATATCAAAAAGATTGCCTAAAAAAACTCACGTCCGATAATAAATCACTTTTTTGTGATCCAGACGAAAAACTAACTTTTACTACAACAGTCAAAGGTACAATTCCTGCGACATCAGATAACCCTGTTTATACCAAATCTTATCCATACCCAATGTGCCTGAAAAACCAAGTAGAACACCAAATTAACGAGTATTTGATCACCATATAATCCACCTGTACGGGTGGTCCCAAAAAAAACAGATGCGTCTGGAGGAAAAATCTATCGCATGGTCATAGATTACAAGAAGCTGAATTCAATAACAAAACCAGATAAATATCCTATACCCGAAATAAGCGAAGTTCTATCTCAACTTGGAAGAAACAAAATATTTTCAGTACTTGATCTGAAAAGCGGCTTCCATCAGATTCTCCTAAAAGAATCAGATACGGAGAAGACAGCTTTCGTGGTAAACAACGGGAAATATGAATTCACTCGTTTCCCTTTTGGTCTCAAGAATGCTCCTTCTATTTTTCAAAGAGCTCTTGACGACATATTGAGGGATCACATAGGAAAAAGATGTTTTGTCTATATTGACGACATCATTATATTCAGTAAAAATCAGGAAGACCATTTTAATGACATAAAATTAATTTTTGATACATTAGAAGCAGCAAATCTCAAAATACAACTCGATAAATGTGAGTTCTTAAAATCCGAAGTTGAATTTTTAGGATACATAGTGTCCGAAAATGGCCTCAAAACCAATCCGAAAAAAATTGAATCAATCAATAATTTCCCTGAACCAAAAACTCTGAAAGACCTACGTTCATTTTTAGGACTTTCAGGTTATTACCGCCGTTTTATAATGGACTACAAAACTGGCGAAACCCCTTACAGTCCTTTTAAGAGGGGTGGAAGGACGAATGTCCAAAAATATTTCAAAAAACATAAAAATAGATTTAAACAAAGAAGCACAAGAAACATATCAAAAACTTAAAAACTCTCTTATCTCAGTAGAAGTTCTACTCTCATATCCCGATTATTCAGAAGAATTTCAACTCACTACGGACGCATACAATTATGCAATTGGAGCAGTCCTAGCTCAAGACGAAAGACCTATCATGTTCATTTGGGCGTATCGAAAAATTTAGATCGTATTCTAAGAGCTCTTAAAAGTTGCATAGGCTTGTCAAGATCACCCAAAAAAATTTTTATAAAAAATAAAGGACATCTTCCTGCCCCGCAAGGACTAAGTTGTTTTTTGGGAAAAACAATAAAAAATATCGATCTTAAAATGCTTTGATTTTTTTAAGAAAGTTATGATGCAACAATTTCTCGCCACACACGGTGCTACTCATGATTTATACCAACAGTGTCCTGTATGAAGGATATTCGAAGCGAAAGTTGTACTTGGGATAGCACAAGACTTTTGATTGTAAGCATTGGTTATAAATTTTTGTGGTACTGTTTATAGTGTTGATGTATTCCATTAATATCATGAATTAATAATTTACATAATTTTTGCATTTGTATTCTCTGGCTTAAGAGAAATGTATACTAGAACGCAATTTTTTAACTTTTTCAAAAAAATGAATATAAGATTTTATATCAAGTGATTCAGATAAAAACAAAAAAAAAAACAAATTGGCCATTTCAGCCATTGAAAGGACTTTGACCGAGCTTCTTATGATCAATTGTGTTGTGTGTGTTATTAAATGTTTGCACACAATTGACCGAGAACTGGACCTACATGTTTTATGCCGACTCCGAACGGCTAAAGTTCATGTTCTCAAGAAGCTTTACATGGCATTATTTACTCTCTGAGGTTTGCCATTGTCTGCAGAGAGGTGGTGACCGATCAGAAAAATTTTTGATTGAAAAAACTTTTCGCCGCGGCTGGGGAGTCGAAGATAATCTTCTTAATTTGAGTTTTTTGAAAATTTCTGAACATGATACTTCCTAAAAATATTTATTTAATATATCAGCTTAAGACCACGATTTTTTTTCTTTTTCGATATTTAAAAACAAAAGGGATTTCCTAGCATCAAATTTCTCAATTTGAGTTATGTCCCCTTTGTTGTTATAATTTCATTAAAACACATATTCACAATAATATGTGTAATCGATATGTGCAACCGACTGAATGGCATAAAATGTATTTTAACGATATTATAACCATAAAGAAGATATAACTCAAATTGAGAAATTTGATAGTACGAAGTAAAATTTTTTTAAGTATTAAAATATAAAAAAAAATTGTGGTCTAAGCCGGGCATATTAAAAACATATTTTAAGGTAGGGTCATGTACAGAAATATTTGAAAAATCCAAATTGAGAAATTTATCTTCGACACCACTTCTTATGCTCGTGATATAAAATCTAATATTAATTTTTTTGAAAAAGTTAAAAAATTGCGTTCTAGTATACATTTCTCTAAAATAAGAGAATTGATATGCAAAAACTATGCAAAGTATTAATTCATCATGTATAAGAAATACGCCAACACTATAATCAATGCCATCAAAATTTAGACTTAATGGTTACAATCAAAAGTTATGTGCCATCTCGAGTATAACTTTCGCTTCGAATATCCTTCAAACAGGATGCTGTGGGTAAAAATCGTGAGTATCATCGTGTTCGATAAGAAATTGCTAGTTAAACTGTATTTGAATTTTTTCCTTTAAACATTTGTAGTTTTTTTTACAAAAATCAAAGCATTTTAAGATCGTTATTTTTTACTGTTTTTCTCAAACAACTTTGTCCTTGCGGGGCAGGAAGATGTCCTTTTATTTCCATAAAATTTTTTTTGGCAGATCTTGACAACCACATGAAACTTTTGAGACCTCTTAGAATGTGAAATTCGAAAAAAAATGTAATTCGATACGCCCTAATGTTCATATCACGTACATTAAGTAGCGCAGAAGAACACTACGCTACAAATGATACTACACTACACTAAATAATTTGCGAAACTATCTCTACGGATCCGCCAAAGTTAAAATTAACACAGACCACCAGCCCCTTACGTACGCTCTTAGCAATAAAAATAATAACAACAAGATGAAAAGATGGAAGGCAATATTGGAAGAATACAACTACGAACTCCTATATAAGCCAGGAAAAGCGAATGTAGTTGCTGATGCTCTTTCAAGGCCACCACAAATTAATCTTTTGCCAAATTCTAACGAAGACGAAACCGACTCACTGACAGGTACGATACACAGCGACGACAGCTCTTCGCAAAACCTTATACCCATATCTAACGAACCGATAAATATTTTTAAAGACCAAATTTTCTTTAAATTAGACGACGCACCCTCATACCAATTTCAAATTATATTTCCAACTTACCACAGACACACTATTACAGAAGTAGAGTTTAATCACGACAATCTAATAGACCTTCTCAAGAGATATCTCAACCCATTTGTAACCAACGGTATCAAAACTGACGAATGCACTCTAGGTAAATTACAAGAAATTTATCCAACACATTTCAGAAACTATAGAGTCAGATTCACTCGCAACAAAATCAGAGACCTCACCAACGAAATAGACTAAGATAACGAAATTCTCAAAGAACACAAACGAGCACATAGAAACGGACGCGAAAACAAAGCGCAACTTTTAAAAAACTTTCTACTTTCCAAAAATGCAAGCGAGAATCGACAGAATTATTAAACAATGTAAAATATGCAAAGAACAAAAATACGACCGGCACCCTCCTAGACCACTATTACAAGCCACCCCAATTCCTCAATACGCAGGACAAATAGTTCACTTAGATATATACCACACGCATAAACAGAAAATCCTTACAGCCATAGACAAATTTTCGAAATACGCGCAAGTAAGAATAATCAATTTACAAGCAACACAAGATCTAATACACCCTCTAAAAGAAATCCTAATGCTACGGTTTACCAGAAAAAGTCGTAATAGATAACGAAAAATCTTTAAGTTCAGCCCCAATAATGCATTTATTAGAAGGCCAATATAACATAGACATATTTAAAGCTCCACCTTATACAAGTACTGTTAATGGTCAAGTCGAAAGTTTTCATTCGACCCTAGGCGAAATAATGAGATGCGCTAAAGCAGAAAGAATTCATACATCCTTCCAGGACTTACTAGATCAATCAGTGTATAAATATAATTATTCAATTTATTCGACGACGCAACAGAAACCAGTAGAAGCATTTTTTGGAAGACGAGTCACTACTAACCCTCAACAAATAGAGCAAGCTACAAAAATTAACAAAAAAACAAGGAAAAGACCTCAACTTTCATAATAAAAAAAGAAACAACTTCAAGGAATATAATGTAGGGGATATAGTGTATGTCAAAACAAACAAAAGTATTGGAAATAAACTCTCCGGTAGGTATAAAGAAGAAGAAGTAACCGAAAACAGAAATAGCACCATAAAAACAAATTCAGGCAGAATAGTTCACAAAGGACTTATAAGAAAATAATAACTTTACAACAGAATCTAATCTTCTTTCAGACAGAATATGGAAATTTTACTACAACAACTACTACAACAACTTTACAACTATAATCTATCTTTTGACGACGGTATCGACAATTGCGACTGAAACTGAAATCCTCGACTATAACAATTCTCAAGTCATAACAATAGAAATGGGACCAGCTAGACTACAAACAGGTACTCTTAAAATAGTTCACGTAAGTGAACTGGACCAATACAAAAACGAAATAATGGACATCGAAAGAACATTGAATGATCACATCTCCCCTAAAGACAGTAACTATGTATATTTAAATTACGACACAGGACAAGTTAAAAATATTTTAAACGGACTACAGCCAAGACGACAAAAAAGATCACTGGACATTCTGGGAACAGCTTGGAAATGGCTTGCTGGCACCCCGGACCACGACGATTTTCAATTAATAAATGACAAAACTAATAATTTAATAACGAATAACGACAGACAGGTAATAATAAACAAACTAACAATGAATAGATGAGATGAACCCACAAAAATCACAAATAAATACAGTACAATCGAGTGATATGTATGAAAAACAAATTATTAATGGAATAGAAAGAAAACTTAAAATTATTAAAGAAGAATTAGTTCAAATAGATTATTCAATACAATGGGCAAAAACAAATGTTATTAATTCTTTTATATTGTCAAATCTAGAAATGAATATAACAAAACAATTTTAAGGATATTATTACATGCAATGAACATGTGTTAGGAATTAAGAATGAATGTAAAACTTTAACGGCCGATTTGTTCACAGAGTTATAAATTTGTTTGTAACGTGTTATATCTAAAACTCGCTATAAAATAAAAGTTCTTTATAACACGTTATAATTTTTATCAATTTGTTCATTCAATTTTTTCTGTCGATTTGTAACGCGTTGTAAGCTGGTGAAATGCTTTTATAACGTGGTGAAAAAGTCAAAGTATCAAATATGTATATATTTTGTCGCATTTTGATAGAACTGACGTTTAATTTATAACCAGGCTATAAAACTCGTTATAAATGTAAAACACATTTTCTGGCGTTTTAGCTCAACTGAATTTATATTTATAACGAGGTTTAAAGTTCATTTCAATTTGATATATAACGAGTTCTAGATGGCGAACAAACTGATTTAGTCAAAAAACAGTAACAGAAAAAGTTTTATATTTATAACTCCGCGAACAAACCGGCCGTAAATAATATTTCAATTTGTAAAACTGCGAATATCGCTAATATAACTACGTCAGACTGCATACCAAAATCAATCAAAAGCCTGCCATCAAAGTGCACAACAATCAACAACCAGCATCTGCCATTAGCAGAAGAAATATCACCAAATATATTGCTACTCAACGAGCACAATGGAGAGATACAAGTGGACAATAGAACTTTATCACTCAAAGGAACCTTCCTAATACACCACAAAAACTCAACGATAGTCATCCAAAATCAAACTTACTGGACCAAAGAGATATCTGCAGCTAAACCACTACCAGCCATTGACCAATCTAAAAACGTGACAAACGTTTTCCAAGAAGTCTTGTCACTAGAAATGTTAAAGGAATAACACATGACAAACACAGAAGAAATCTCAACAATTAAATACAGATACGGAACCAGCCTGATCATAAATTTCATCATATTCACTGTAGTTCTTGGTCTAATTTGCTACAGGACATATGTTACAAGGAATAGGAAGCTTAAGGTCACAATTGTGGAAAACAGAAGCAAAAAGCAAAAGGTTGATTCTAACAATCATAACCACGACAGCGAGGACGCAGACGAAATTAAAGGGGGAAGAGTTAACACCATGTATGCTGAAAATAACAATTCAACGTTCTACACAAATTTTCCGTTGAACTCAGGTGATATCCGCTCCAACGAAACATGCTGACAAAGCGTCTGGTTTGCGCAACCGGCCACGCGCTGCAGTACGCTAAGCGCAAGCAACGCTGCACACCCACACAAACAGCTCTGACAAAGTTACGATAATAAAGAACACATAGTTAAGATAGCTTACATTATTTTAAGTGCAACTTTTGTAGTTCAGTTTAAGTTCATACGAGTTTCAATAAAGAGCTTAAGCTCAGAAAAAATTATTTTTTTAGCTTTTTTATAAAGCAAATAATTCATTTATACAAATGTACACTGAGAAAAATAACATACTTTAAAATTAAACAAAAAATTTTAAAATAGAAATTTAAAGCCTTTGCGATTTTACAAAAGAAAATTTAAAACAAGTGTGTTAATTCTCAACTATTTTCAAATCCTTTATTTTTTAATTTTCTTTTATTATTTCTTTGAAATAACAAACAAAACAACTCTCGAACACAATGAAAATTTTTGAATTTTTTGAATTGGTTTGTCAAATATAAGAAAAATGAGATAAAAATAAAAACAAATTATTTATTTCAATGTCTTAAATATTCAAAACGCAAACGTCGTCGAATGAAGTTAACATTTGATATTCGGAGGGTCCCAGGGATAGCTTTTTATGAATCTGATGCCAAAAACTCGAAAAAACTTAAAAAAATGGCTTCGAAAAAATTATGGTTTAAAATATTTGTTTTGAATTTAAAAATTTTTATTTTAAGTTTTTTTTTTATATTTAAAAATATTGTTGTAAAAACAAAAGCTTTTGCTATAAATTTAACTTTAAAAACAGTTATGTATAAAGTCAAAACTATTAAAAATTAAAAGATTTGAGTAAAAATACTCAGAGTAAAAACACTTCTTATGAAAACTATTAATAAAAATAAAAGGATCTTAAAACACAGGATTCAATACTCAGAGTATTATACTCTTCATAAAGAATTCCAGTCTAAACTTAAATGAAAGACAAATAAAATTTGTAAAGCAAAACCAGTTGTATTATTTTAAGCTATTTTTTGTTGTGTTGTTTTGATAATTATCGCTTAATATTTGTAGAAAGTGCTACTTAGAAAATTATTGCCTCAAAATCAAAAAGCACTAAATCAAAAACATAAAACTACCTCGGGAGTCGATTGGAAATTGTGTTTGACCACCATTCCAGGTACCGCGTTTGAATCCCGGGCAAGATATGGTCTTACGCTGTAACTTTTCTTTAATTCCTTCCTCATTTCTAATCAACTGAAATTCAACTTTGATCAATGTATACGACTTTGAAAGTTGTAATGATGGTCGAGAAGTTTGAGGATGGCATAACTAACGCATAACTTACGCACCTATATCTTTTTTTCACCAAAAACATGACAAATCAACAATATTATTAGATTTCACAGGTATGTACAATAGGGTGGGCCAATTTGTATGGGTGAAAAAAACTAAAAAATCGTAGGCGTGGAAAATATTCTACGGAGTATTATGAACAGGTTTGCCCAAGAAACCCTTGGTTTGAAATTGATTGCGAGCTTCCGGTTTTTTGAGAGAAAGTTTGAATTTATGTTCTACTTCAGTATGTGAAAAAATGTGTATAAACATCCAAAAAACATGTATTAGGATAAAACTTTCCTGGTTTTCGGGAAAAAGTCGAACTTTAATGTCCTCATTTAAGAAAAATTTTATCTTATTTTCATATTTGATCAAAATTTCAAAGGTGTATATTATGAATGTAGTGAAAACCCGAAGTCAAATAAAAAAAAATTTCTTTAATTCAAATTCAAATTTAAACTGATATAATACAAAAAATGTAAGAAATGAATTAATTCATCAAAAAAAAAAAACAATAGTAAAATAAACAAAACAAAATAAAGTAAAAGTAACAAAAAGTTTAATAGAAAAAGAACATTAAGAATCAAGCTAAACTCAATATAAAATTGAAAAGATTGTTTAAGGAAGCCCTGTTTGCTTTCAAGTCGTGGAGTTTTTCTTCGACTATCTGCTGTCACAACTATAACTGCCTCCATAACTCGTCGAACACTGGCCAAAAGTTAAACATTACTCTCAGTTCCTTGAATATGGCATGCAATTTGTAGATCAAGCTTACTTATTTTGTTATTTATTTACTTACTCTCTTCAAAACAAAATATTTTCTAACAAGTGGAATTTTACAACAGATTTCACGAAATTCAAAATTAAATAATGAAACGATAATAGCAAATCAAGCTTTCAAATGTTGTTCTTCTATTTTAAATAAATTTTTAAAATATTTTTTGACGTTATAATGAAATCTGTAATTTTTTTATTTTTTGTTGACACATGATGAAACACGTTAAGTTTATAAATAAATTAATATTGTGTAAGAAATATCGCAAAACTTTTGATGGGGATTCTTAGGTAATAGATCAACATTTCTTAGACTACTAGGTGTATGCTTGAAATTCTGCCATTTGACTAGAGTTACCAGACTACGAAAATCATTAATTTTCCGGTGATGGAAATAGCGGCAGTGGAAAGCAGAAAATATAGAAAATAAATCAAAGCACAACAGAAATATTTAGTTTTTTATCTTGCCTTTTCAACGACACCAACTTTCCCTCGGTCGCATTATTAATAAGACAGTAATAGGCAAGTAATTGATTTGAGTATTTTTCTACCAAATCAGTCAGTTGCATATTTTGCCCTCGACCGCTAAAAGTAATAGGTGCAGATTTCAATTAGCAGTTTTGTCGTAAAATACGCATTGCAATTATTTTAAAAAATTCAGAAAAAAGCTATCACGATGGCCTAATGGGTTGAAAAATACCCAATACCCAGACTGGGCAAATAAATGGTCTACCTCTGTAAAGTGTTCGTTGAGGTCTAGAAAATAATATTGAGAACGTTTCAAGTGCAATGGTCCAAAATAAAAGAAAAATAGACATTGTTCTCTTAACATTATTTAATGAATAACAACTTTCAATAAGTCAGAAAATAAAAACATAAAACCCCCCATAACTTTTTCCTGGGTGCGCGCCTGCGTCTGATGTAAACACAATTTCATTTAATTTTAACACATATTTCCCTCAGTGTACATATTTATATGAATGATTATATTATTTTTATTATATGAATAATTTTTGCAAAAACAAACAAAACTTGTAAGTTACATCTTCGACTTGACCGAAGTTAAAAAACCCAACGGCCGATTCTTAAGGGTTAAAAAGTTTTAAATTGTAGCGCTTTTTGAATGGTTTGAAATTTAAATTGTAGCGGGTTTTTGGTTTTTTTGAAGTTTTAAATTTTGGGAGGTGGCGTGTTCATGGGTGGTTGACGCCAATTTTCTAACACGTCTCAGTTTTAATATAGAATACACAAGTACCGAATTTCAGTTTCGTAGCTTAAATATTAGCCTGCAATCACAAAAAAGTTTCTCAAAACATGATTAAAAAAACATCATATTTAGAGAAAAATGGTATAGACTTTGCTCCAGAGAATGCTTTTATCTAAATGTAATCCTCAAAATTTCCTAACAATGATTAAAAGCTTCCATGAAAAAGAGAAATATATAAAAATATATCGTTTTAAGAGAAGACTTTTTTATTTTTGAGAAAAGATTTGTTCTTATTGAAGAAAATACTTCGCATAGTGAGTTTTATTCAAAATATAGGACAAACTTTTCATTTTCACTAAATTGTTCTCTATAAACAAGAACATTTTTGTGTAAGAAAAATACTTACTTTCATAGATGGCGCTTACAACCGTTGGTCGGTTTTGGCCTGGTCTAAGAATTTGCGCCAGCCTCTTTTGTCGTGCGCTTGCTGGCGCCAGTTGGAAACTCCAAGTGTTGTCAGGTTATCCAATGCCTGGTCTTTCCAACGGAGATGCGGTCTTCCTTATCTGCGTTGGCCACCGCTGGTACCGTCCAATAATTTTTTGCTGGAGCTTCGTCGTTCATTCTCTCGACATGACCTAGCCAGTGAAGCTGCTCTTTTTTAATACGCTTGACTATATCGATGTCGGCATATAGCTCATACAACTCGTGGTTCCATCGTATTCGGTACTCGCCATTGACGCAGATTGGACCATAGATCTTGCGAAGGATTTTTCTCTCGAACGCTCCCAAAGACCTTTCATCAGAGCTGCTCAACGTCCAGGTTTGTGATGCGTATAGTAGGGCGGGTATGATTATTGACTTATAGAGCGTCAGTTTTGTTCCTCGAGAGAGAGCTCTGCTTCTCAATTGCCTACTGAGCCCAAAGTAACACCTGTTGGCAAGAGTTAACCTTCGTTTAATCTCTATACTGATGTCGTTGGAGGAGTTAATGCTGGATCCCAGGTAAACAAAGTCCTTTACTACCTCAAAGGAGGTGTTGTCAACATTGATGTGGTTTTCAAGACAATGGGACTGTTTGTTTTTTGACGCAGATACTTCGTTTTATCATCGTTCACTGCAAGACCCATTCGACTCGACTCTTTTTCTAGTCTGGAGAATGCTGCACTGACTTCGCGTGTATTTTGGCCAATGATGTCAATATCATCAGCATACGCCAGCAGCATAACACTCTTATAGAAAATTGTGCCGCTGCGTCTCAGGTCAGCAGCTCGGATGATCTTCTCCATGACTATATTAAAGAAGTCGCACGATAAGTAATCACCTTGTCTGAAACCTCGCTTGGAAGGGAGAGGTCCTTCCCGATTTTCACTGCGCTGCTGCTTTTATTCAGTGTCATCCTGCAAAGACGCTTCGCAGGAATACCAAATTCAGACATGATGTGGTATAGGTGACTCCTTATTGGACTATCGAAGGCGGCTTTGAAATCGACAAAACTATGTTGTGTGTCGATTTGTTTTTCGAGGGTCTTTTCCAAGATTTGTCGAAGCGTAAAGATCTGGTCGATGATGGACTTTCCAGGTCTGAAGCCACACTGATAAGGTCCAATCAATTGGTTGAAGATGGGCTTCAGTCTTTCACACAATATGCTCGACAGGACCTTATATGCGATATTAAGAAGGCTAATCCCACGGTAGTTGGCGCAAATGGTGTGATCGCCTTTCTTGTGGATTGGGCAGAGCACACTGAGGTTCTAATCATCTGGAATGCATTCTTCCAAACATATTCTGCATAGAAGTCGGTGAATGCATTTAAACAGAGCTTCGCCACCTGTCTTAAACAGATCAGCCGGTAGGCCATTGGCTCCTGCGGCTTTGTTGTTTTTAAGCCGAGGTATAGATGTTGAAACCTCGTTATAGTCGGGCAGCGGAACTTCAACGCTGTCATCCATAATTGGGGTTTCCGAGATATCATCTCCACTGGTGGAGATTGTTGGGTGCGTCGCCATTTAAAAGACTAGAGAAGTGCTGCCTCCATAGCATCAGTGTACTCTGGATATCTGTCACTAGATTCCCATTCTTATCCTTGCAGGAAGAGGATCCGGTCTTAAAACCATCGGCCAGTCGTCCTATTTTTTCGAAAAATTATCGAGTCTCATTCCTGTTGCCATACATCTCAATTTTCTTGCACTCACGCATTGCCGCCTTTCGTTTTTTTTGCCTGAAAATGCGTCTCTCTTCCCTCCTCTTCTCTCGGTATCGATCTATAACAGCACGCGTTACAACCAACTGCAGGGTGGCTTTGTAGGTGGCATCCTTCTCTGCAGTGGTGTCGCGACACTCCTGGTCGTGCCACTGGTTTCGGCGAGGGTGGTGATAGCCTATCACCTCTTCGGTAGTCGTACGCATAGAATGGGATATGTGCGAAAATGTGAAAATTTATTCTAATTGAAGAAAATTTTATTTGAAAAAGAGAAAATTGCTATTATCGAAAATAGACAAATTTTTATCAGAGGAAGATGGGTGTTTTTTCTGAGTGTATTTATAGAGTTTTCAGTATTGTGGGTTGTATGGGAGGTGGGTGTGTTTGTAGGCGGATGACGCCCAATTTTCTTCCACGATTTAGTTTTGATATAAAATACAAACGTATAAAAATTGTTTGCTATAGCTTAAAGAGAGCCTCTTTAAAGATTTTTCAATTTTGGGGTTGTATGGGAAGTGAGCGTGTTCGTGGGTGGACGACCCCCATATTTCTTATATGCCTTTGTTTTGATATACGATGAATAAATACCTAATTTTATTTTGGTAACTTCGCCAGAATCCTCTTTATAGAATTATCATTATTGTATTATTATTATTTATTTATTTGCTAAGCCTTGTTATGCTTTTTAGCATTATACAAAATTTAAACATTTATATAAATACAATTGAAATTGTACATACAATTTAAAATTTACGTTAAAACATGTACATATAAATTATAAGATATTATAAGAATATTACACAGCAAAGAACATTGTGGTAACAAGGCAAACATGGTTATAACCGCCCCCACTTAAAATAGCTTGGTGTCGGCATAGAACGGTGGGAGGTATCAAGACAAACAAGGTCTGTACGCCACACTGATAAGCATATGCATATATATAATATAAATCGTTCTTCTAGGCAAGGTGGTATTTCGACAAATTAGGTCAAATACACCACCACAATTTCATTCTATTCCAAGAAATGGTTGCGAACGCAGGTACTAAGACAACTAGGTGTCATTGGCTAGTTATATTATTATATAAACAATACAAATCGTTCTAGCATGGTTGAAGAAAAAATATACAACCAGCATGGCACGGCCGAAAGATGAGTTGACAATCACCAGGCCTGTTCAGTTAGATTAAGTGAGGAGGTCCAAACAGGTTCAGGTCCATTCAGATTATATCGCACACGATCTTCAAAAGTGGCACAACTCAAAATCTTAAAATTTTCAAGAGAGGCAAAAAACTATTTCTTTTTCAAAGCAACTTCATACAAAAGAGGGACACAAAATGATTTTTTAAAAATAAAAGAGCAATCAGATTAAAACAAAATTTTAACAGTCGATGGAGATGTGCATTACGAATTGGTTTATACTAAAAAGTCAAAATTGAAAAATTTTGAGTTGTGTCTCTTTTGAAAAAGGTGTGCGATATGTAGTTTTGTATCCATCACCAAGCGAAAATTGTGTTAGTACAGACTCAGCGGCGATACTGCAGAAAATCTAAAAGTTAAAGTTTAATTGAGTAGGGTAAGCTGGGGTAGATTTGACACCTTTTTTTCAAAGTGTTATTGCTCCAAAAATTGATGACCGATTCTAAAAATGTTGTATTCCCTATAATCGTTGATTATTTAACTTTCAGATTTAAATAGGAAATTGTATTATTAACGTCCTAACATATATTTTTTAAACATTTTCTAAAAAAAGTCATTTTGTCAAATGTGCCCCTACCACGGGGCACCCTTGACATTTGAAGGGCACATTTGACATGAATATTTACACTATTTAAGAAATCGAAAAACCAGCCTTATTCATACAAAAATTTAATATCTCTTTAGTTCGTGTTTGTAAGAGTAGAATAGAATTAAAATATCGAATGTAACAAGATTAGTTCGATACAATTGCTGTCTAAATTAAATATAGTAGAATTCACTCAATTTGAATAAAAACTATTGACTTTATTATTATTTCAGTTAGAGAGTAGTAAAGCAAGCAACAGTTTTCTTTAACGAACTGCCAAAGTTAGGAATAAACATTGCTAGCAAAGATGTTATGGATACGAGTTAACAGGTTAGGTAGTTAAAGGCCAGTTAACGATAACCACAAGTGTCTTTAACGCTTTTGGGAATTCCACTGATGTTAATGCTCTACATAAAAAATAATTAAAAGTGAAGTGGCTGAATACTTTGAAAAAAATAAGACAAGCATCACAGAACAACCCAAAAGAATCAAAGCTATAGTTGTTACCAGAATTACTAATATCAATGGAATGTTATTAATCACTAGACTTTCATTCTTCATTCGTTAACCAACGTTCTGTTCTCTTAATGTCCTTTTATTTCTTCGGCTAATTATAGTCCTATTCTGATGTTTGAAACCACCTTTTTTATTAAAACAAATCTAGAAATATATTCAAAAATTGGTAAATGATTTTTTTAGCTCTTAACCAAGGATTTCAGGTGTCATACCTATTCAGTCAAGTCTGCCTTGGTTGGTAAATGGGGAGATAGATAAGTAGGAGGAAAAGTGGAATCAAGACAACAAGTGTAGAATGTTGAATGTGTGGCGGAGCGCTATATCAACATGCGAAGTTATGCTTTACCTCAGTCAATTCAAGTTATTAATCAATCTCATTCCATAAACATCTCGACCACCAACTACAACTTCCAAAGCCGATCATATTGATGAATTTTTAGCTTATGTTGATAAGACATGAGGAACGAATTAAAGAAAGGTAAAAGCGTAGGACCATGGCTAGACCGGAATTCGAACCCGGAACCTCTGGGTTGGCAGTCGAGCACGGTAAACGCTCGACTACCGAGGCCCCAAAAATGTCAAAAGTGTTGGGGCACTTTTGACAAATGTCAAAAGATCCCCAATAAAAAATGTGAAATGTACCCCAAACGCTCTCGGCTTCTTTTTTTTAAATTTTTTTTAGTTTATTTTTAGTTTTATTGAAATTCACTTATATTTTCAAAAACATAAATAGTTGTTTTTACCTTTTGCAAAAGATACTTTGATTAACTTTTATAACTTGACCAGGAAGTCCTTACGTATCAATGCCGGAAAATAACAGTTACACGTGGAAAAACACAAAAACACCTGTAACTTTTTTCATGTAATGCAAGAATCGTCAAACTTCGTGACGATTAATAAAATACTATGATGCAAAATTTATAAAACAAATTATTGAAAAATAACGGTTCGTTCATACCAAAAACGTCAAAGTCAAATGTGCCCCAAAGTCAAAGGTACCCCAGTTTACCCTACATGGATTCATTTAATGTTATAACATCTGAAACGGAATTAAAATCACCGCAAGCGCTTCTTAGTGGTTCATTTTGTAAGTAAATTTTACTCAGTAAATATGGACTGTCGACATATTCATGTAAGAGTTTTAAAATCCAACTAACATTTAGCATAGTCCTCCTATTTTTTAAAGAAGGCAGATTAATTAGCTGTAATCGATATTCATAAGAAGGTAAATTAAAGTTTGAATTCCAATATAGATCACGTAAGCAGAACAGAAGAAATTGCTTTTGAACAGATTCTATATCATCAATGTAACACCCATAACGATGGCACCAAACAATTGACGCGTATTCTAAAATGGGCCTGTTAAGTACTGATCCACTGTGCAATTGCTGTTCTGCATTCTATACTTCTTCGGTATGCACACATACGTCATTCTTCGGTATACACACAAACTGAACAACGAAAGCAATGAGTGCAGCTGCAAGCAGTTCGTCTTGCACTTCATTTTGGGCAGCCGACAGCTATACACTTTTGTTTGCTAATACAAATTAATAACCATTTTTGTATTGCTTAATAATTAATAAAGTAATATTTAAAATAAGAGTAAAAGTTTAATAGGCCTTACTAGCGATGTGAATAAGGTTTTAGTTATAAAAGGATCATTAAACTCTTTGGACCATCGTTTAATAAATCCTAGAGTACTATTAGCTCTGCTGATTGCTTTAATAATGTGAATGTGAAAGCGAAGTTTGGTGTCCACAGTTACTCCGAGATCATCGAAAACCTCTAAAAACTCAAGTGTATAGTCACCTATATTGTAATTAGTTCGAGAAGATTGTCTTCGAGAAAAAGTCATTTAACTAATGTTTTAAGAGGTTTTTTGGCCAGTAATTTTTAATTGCAATCTTTAAAAGAATAAAAATTCAATTTTTTACCCGACGTTTCGTCAATTGTTTGTTGACATCTTCAGGGGTATATATTTTTTCTAAAACACAATAAATTCACAATTAAAAGAACAATTTTTTACACATTTTAAATAAACTTACATTTCTATTAAAAAACTACATTATATAAACACAAAATAGATAACAATAAAAATTTAAACGATAACAATAAACGCTTTATGAGTCCAGTGCTACTGTGTAATTGTTATTAATGTTGTCAGTGTCTTCTTTAAAATTTATTGCCCTGTCCCTTTTCTGTTGTATTCGTAAACTTTCTAAAGTCATTCTTTTGTTTGTTTTGTTTTCTACGTCTAAAATTTTAGCATCATCAAAATCAGCTGTGTGACCTGTCGCTAATATGTGTTGGGCTAATGCGGTTGTTGTTTTTTTTTTGTTTCTAATGTCCAGCTTGTGTTCTGTCATTCGTATTTTTAGCGCTCTTTTTGTTGTTCCTATGTATATTTTGTCACAGCTTTCATTTTCTGTTCCTTTACATTGTATTTCATATACAACATTGTTTTTGTCCTCTTTCTCTATTTTTGTTTTTGTTTGTGTAAAAATTCTGTTTAAAGTGGTGTTTGATCTGTATGCAAATGTTGTCATTTGTTTGCACTTCCCCAAGTTGAGCTTCATGCAATTAATTTCGCACCAGTTACAAAGATGGTCAAGATCAGTTTGTAGCAATAAAGAGTCTTGCACATCTTTGTATGACAGAAAAAGTTTAACATCATCAGCGTATAGCAAGATATTGCTATGCTTTACTACAGATGGAAGATCATTTACATAAAGTAAAAACAATAAAGGACCAAGATGACTTCCTTGAGGTACCCTAGAAGTAACAACAAACTCATCTGACTTTATGAGGTTAAATATAACGCTTTGTGTTCTATTTAATAAATATGATTCAATCCACCGTACTAAATGCGTTGGAAAACCAAGAAGAGACAGTTATATAACTAAAAGCTTATGATTTACAACATCAAAGGCTTTACTAAAGTCTGTATAAATAACATCTGTTTGAAGACCTTTTCCAAAATTCTCAATAGTTTTAGATGTAAATTCTAGAAGATTAGTGACAGTAGATTTTCCAGATAAGAATCCATGTTGAAATGGAGATATTAAAGATTTAACGCTATGTGATAATTGTGAGGTTACAATAGCCTCAAAAAGCTTAGGTAGGGCGCTGAGCTTTGCAATTCCCCGATAGTTGTCTATCAAAGACCTATTGCCAGATTTATGCAGCGGAATAATAAAAGAAGATTTCCATGCCACTGGAAAATAGCAAGATTGCAACGATGCAGTAAAAAGCATAGTAATTGGAACTACAAGTTCTTCACAGCAATATTTCAATATACAAGAAGGTATATTATCAGGACCGCTTTTATAAGATGTCTTAAGATTTTTCAAGTAGGTTGAAACCGTGTTAATATCAATTATTGGAGAACAAATATCGCCAGGCTGCAGATTTAAATAATAACTTAAGCTATCGTAAGAAGCAGATGAATAAGTAGTCTTAAAAAAATCTGCAAAAAGATTACATTTAGTAATGTCAACATCCGACTCAAATGTTTTATATTTCATAAGTTCGAAGTTCCAAAATGATTTTGCATCAGACCTGATGTTTAATTTGACTTTTGTTAGATATATGCTATAAGATTGCCTACATAATTGACGGTACTTATATTCAGTTGAGGTATAAGAATCAAAATCACAAATATTATGAGATTTTAAGTATTTTTTATAATATTTTAAGTTTCTCAGATTTTTCAGTTCTTTGGTATACCAAGTGGGACCAGATATTAAAGAGGCTTTTCTCTGAGGAACTGAAGTTAAAAAGGAATTATTAAGAGTATTGTTAAAAGCAAAAACGACAGAATCAAGGGTTTGTGGCAATATTCTTGTAATATTGATATTAAGTAGTGATGACCAGTTGATAATTGACAAATTATTTCTTAAAATTACATAATTTGTTCTTTTAAAGTTGAACTCTGAGGGAGGATTCAAACGATTTGATATAGATTGTTTGGGTAAATTCAGAGTGAATTCAACAGTCGGATGGTGTGAGTCGTCAGGATAAACAAGTGGATCAGACCTATTAACTGAAACAATATTACCATCATCAAAAAATATAAGGTCTAACAAACGGTTATTTCTATTATAGTGATAGTTGATTTGAAAAAGTCGTTGACTCAAAAGCTCATTTAAAAATGAGTTAACAGATGAATGTTCTGAAGACGGCAGGAATACTGCAGAATTTTCAGCACAACGGTTCCATGAAACATTAGGAAGGTTGAAGTCACCAGTTATTAAAATACACCTCGACATTGGAGGCAGGAGGAATATACGAACATGTAATATAAATTCTCAAAATACCAAACTTCACAAGAACACAGCAAAATTCAATATCTTCAGACTCAAATATTATTATTTCTTGTGAGAAGTGTGAAGACTTAACGGCAATAAAAACGCCACCACCATTACAAAAATTACTAGCAAAAGCGTTTCTATCCTTACGGTATATATTAAAATTGTTAGACAGAATTTCAGTATTTAAAATATAAGGTTTGAGCCAAGTCTCACTGAAAGCAATAATGTCAAAGTGAAGAGTATGGCTTAAAATGAACAAATCTGTCAACTTGGTATTTAAACCTCGGACATTCTGGTATACGGCTAGGGACTGATGGCAAAAATCTAGTTTTTTGAGTTAATGGTGTGGGCAGGTGACCGTGGCATGCAGGTTATTTGTGTGGCTTAGCATGCTCGGAGCCCGGGTTCGATCCCCAGCCGCAGCGAAAAGTTTTTTTCAATAAAAAATTTTTCTGATCGGTCACCACCTCTCTGCAGACAATGGCGAACCTCAGAGAGTAAATAATGCCATGTAAAGCTTCTTGAAACATGAACTTTAGCCATTCGGAGTCGGCATAAAACATGTAGGTCCAGTTCTCGGTCAATTGTGTGCAAACATTTAATAACACACACAACACAATTGATCATAAGAAGCTCGGTCAAAGTCCTTTCAAGGGCTGAAATGGCCAATTTGTTTTTTGTTTTTTTGGTGTGGGCAGGTAAAGTAGCCAAAGACATTTTAGGTGTGGATCTAGGAATAAATTCATGAACCACGGTATTTTCAGGCCAAAAACGTTGATCCATGACTTTACCAAAGAGATCACCTGGTAAATTAATTCTATAAGAAGAAGAGAACTGCTCATATGAAAACTTGAATTTGTGAACCGAAATGTTCTTATTAACAAGTTTTAACTTTGAGTTTATGTGATGCAAAACATCTTCTTCGGATGTATCAGGAGCAAAGCGTGAGGCAAATATAGACCTAAAAGGCTGAACAATAACAAGTTCCTTATATATAGGCTCGTTACTGTTTTTTTTTTTAATATCTGTTTAGTTATAGCACCAGTAGAACTAGAAGCGATACAAGAAGACGAAGGAGCCGTAATTGGAGCAACACAGGCTTCGGCGTAAGTTTTTTTCCTACCAGAAGGACTTGGAGAATCACTTACGACGATAGTTGGTGCCACTTCAGGAGCTTCAGCTGTTTGTAAAATAATGTCAGCTGTTGCAGGTACCCCTTATATACCCCTTACGCAGTACGCGTGGGGGTATAAATATATAGTTACAGTTACGTCGTGTTAAATATGTTCGCCGAATGATGAAGACGAGTTTGATACAGAATATCCGGGTGATATCGATGCAAATTTTATACTTATTTACATAGTCTCAAATTTCAATGTAGTAACTATAAAACTTATCGTGTATATATCAGCTATTTTCAATTTAGAATTTTTGACTCCAGATTCGTCATCAACGAACCTAAACACTAACAGAAAGATTACCAAATTTGAAGTATCGAAGAAAGTTAATAAAAAAGTTAGCTTGCAAAAACCACCATTTTAAAGTTAATATTTTGAATTTAAAAATTTTAACTTTTTGTAATTTCGTGATTACAAAATTTTAGTCTAAATCGACAAAAACTGTCTGAAATGAGCATTTTTATTGATTTGTGGGCGGAAAAGGTGGGTGTGTTAAATCTAAGTTTTTCCTAAACCCTGTATTTTCAGCTTTAAAGAAGATAGACATATCTGTCAACAAGATCTTTCCAATAAGCTCTTATATATTAGAATCGGATAATATTTGCGCAGTTTTGAGAGATTTTAATTTAACAGATTAAGGAAAATTTCAGTTTTGAAAATCAATAAATATGATTGTGTTCGTTTTCGGAGAAGGAGGTTTTAGGGTAATCGGGCTAGACCAACTTTAGAGTTGTTTTTTTTTTTTTTTTTTATTTACAAATAGTGTGTTATAATAGCATTAGTGTCATAACAGCATTAATAGTTTTGTTTTTTTGCGTGAAGCTAGGTAAAAATCATCGAAAGACATCGCATGCAATAGTGTGGAACTTCAATCCACTAAATACACCTGGTGGAGGTCCTCCAGTTATCGCACCTAAAATTATTTTATAATATTACTTGTATAAGACTTGTACATGACAACATTAAATATCAAACAATGTAGCATATACAAAATACAATTATTAAGCGCAGAAACGAAGTATGAAAGGTTAATGAACTAACACGCCCACCTTTGAAATGTTAATAACAAATCTAAAAGGACCTTTTGGTATGAAAAGATCACTTTTAGTTGCTAAAAACTTCTGAATAAACTACGTTTTTTAAAAAACATTCATCGTTTGGAAGTATGTAATATGAATTGGTATGAAGAATTTAAAATACGTGAAAGTCCAACGTACAATTACCCATGCGAGAACACATCATTACGCAAGTCAACAGCAACAACATTGAATAACTGTCCCTGAGCTTTGTTTATAGTCATGGCAAAACATACTCATACTCATACAGGAAAATTTACCCTTTTAAATTGAAATGGTAAATCTGAAGATATCATTGGAATCCTGGCAATAAAAGCTATTGCACCCACTGCAGGCCCAGTAAGAATGTGCCTTTAAAATTTTGGACTGATTCTATAAAAGTTAAAAGATAACTGATATTTAGTGCCTCTTATTTTTTCCGGAAAAAATTACGGTTACTTTTTACTTCTTTTTTATCGGTCAAATATAACAGTTATTTTGTGGCTTATTTTTTCGGTCAAAAAAATATATATATCAAAAATAACAGTTATTTTGTGACTTATTTTTTCGGCATATTTTATATTAGCGTATTTTACACATGCTATCAATAGTTTTTTAAAAACTTAATCTATCTATCTATCTATCTATCTGTAACTTTTAACATCTAATTTAAAGTAAGCAGCATCGGGATGAAAACTGTTCCATTTAAATTAATTTAAGGATTTTGTAAATGAATTTTACCACACCTTTCAGTATCGTATCAATACACTTACACCTGTTAACTAATGCGAACACACCTTTCCACACATTGATAACACTATGCGCCAATATTTTAAATTTTTTCTCGCCAGAAAGCTTTACGCTGCAGCGCGCTGGTTGTGTAAGTTAAGGTTTATTTAATATAAAAACCAAAAAAAATATTTTTTTGGTCTTGCGACCTTTATTGATGAATTCTAAAACTGAACTGAAACTTAAAATTAAACAATGATATTTCTTAACATAATTCTGCAGCTGCGTCTGCCTCCGCGTACCGCTGCGCTCGTTATTGCTGTTGTAGTTATGAAGTTGTTGTTGTTGTTGTTGTTGTTGATGTTCCTGGAGTAGCCGCTAATTGCTGACACTGCTCAATTGTGTGAGAGTGTTCCAACTGCAAATTGTCACGTACTCTTCTCGGGTTACACGTCTGGAACGGATGCGAGTGTTAGCTTTACATAGGTGTTTAGAGAAGTAAATATGTTTGGTGTTAACTCCTCCCTCCTTAAATACGCTTGTCCTCGAGCGTCTGAAATATCTGGAAAGTTCTTACTTCAGGTGTAGGGACTTGAGGGGCGGTTTCTTGACCTTGGTTAACTTCTGGGACAACTTCTGCCGGTTGTTTTAAGATTTTCCCTTTTTTAAAAATATGTTTCTTGATGCTGGCTAATAGGGCAACTATAATGATGAGGGTCACTCCTACAAAGGATCTGTTTATCATCTTTTCAGTTTGTAGTGATCTGATTTCTGCTGTGTTATTGATGTGTAATTCGCTAATTGCTTCTAGTGACAGTAGCCTAGTTCGGCTTTCTTCCGCTGGTGTTGGTTGAGCTATTGCTGGCATTATCTTTAATGGAGGTGTTTCGAAGTTTTTATATGTTTTCCCATTTACTATTATTGATGCATTTTTGAAGTTCAATATAAAGGTGCCATTTAAAGTTCGAACGTTGTTATCTATCATAACGTTTCCTTGGAAATTGTTCAAGAAAAGTACTCCAGGTGCTATGAGTTCGTCTCTTGGGATGTGCTGACAGTTTATCATGTGGCATGACGAGTTGAGGCTTCTAATCAAATTTGGTATACAAAAATCATTGCTTAAGTCTAACAATTCACTTTGCTTACAGATACTTATCATATTGTATTGCTTACAACTAGCTTTTATTCCAAAAATTGTTTCTTTATTTGCTAGAACATTGTTATATTTTAAATTAATTATTAAATTGTTTCTTATAACAGCTTTAATGATATAATTATCATAAATTTCATTGGTAGTTAATGGTATCTTTACAATATATAAAATTGCTGATGAATTACTTAATACGCTTACGTCTGCGAATTCTAAGGCTTCTTCGGCCGTATTAAAGGGCATATTTTCTTTATTCATTTCTCTTACTGCTATGTCAATTTCTTTTTTATTTAAAATAAATGAATTTACAATTCCTATTCTAGCCCATTGTATTGCGTATTTTATATTTATTATTTCTTCTTTAATTAATCTCAATTTACTTTGTAGGCTTAAAGCTACTTCATTTGCTACAATGTTATCTTTTTTTATTGCATTTAATAGATCGTTAGTGATTTTAGTTAATTTATTCATTTGCTGATTCAAAGCATTGTTTATAAAAGTTTGCTTATTATTATTCGTTATTAATTTATTCAAATTATCATTGATCATATTAAGATCATCATGATCAGGGCTACCTGCAAGATATTTCCATGCAGTGCCAAGTATATCTAGGGATCTTTTTGATCTGGGAGTTCGGATGGGTTCAAGGATTTCTAACGTTTCGATGGCTTGTTGGGCCTCATGTTGTAGAGTGGGATATAATGGATTTTCTTGTGAAATATTTTTGTCTATTATATTGGTTATATTTTCCAAAAGATCTCTATAGATTTGAGTGTTAATTAAATGTATAAAATTTAAGGTACCATCTTTTATTTTGGACTGTCCATTTTCAATGGTTATTAGGTGGGATGAGGAGTAATCATGTATTTGGACATCTGCATAAGCCATGCAGGCGAGGAAACTGAAAAGAAATAACTACCTTGATAATTTGTTTAATTCGATATTAAATTATTAATTGTACGCCTATGGCATATTTCTCATTATTATTTAGAAATATGATCGTATACCTATGGCATTTTGTTCGATTATCGTATATTACTTTTAAAATTATGATCGTTCGCCTATGGCATATTGTTCGATTATCGTATATTAAAAAACAAAAACAAATTGGCCATTTCAGCCCTTGAAAGGACTTTGCCCGAGCTTCTTATGATCAATTGTGTTGTGTGTGTTATTAAATGTTTGCACACGATTGACCGAGAACTGGACCTACATGTTTTATGCCGACTCCGAACGGCTAAAGTTCATGTTCTCAAGAAGCTTTACATGGCATTATTTACTCTCTGAGGTTTGCCATTGTCTGCAGAGAGGTGGTGACCGATCAGAAAAATTTTTTATTTAAAAAAACGGGATCGAACCCGGGCTCCGAGCATGCTAAGCCACACACTTAACCTGCATGCCACGGTCACCCACAAAATTATGATCGGATACGGTTAAAATTATGATCGTACGCCTATGGCATATTGTTCGATTTTCTTCTATTACTTATAAATATTTATATATTATGATATTTTCTAATTATTTTATTGATAGCATTATATTCATTGTTATTACTAGTATTATTTATTTCTCTTATTCTTATGTTATTCTTAAATTGTAGTTTGGTTGTTATTATTATTATCATTGTAAATATTATTATGTTATTTTGATTTGTTATTCGTTTTAATTATGGTTTTATGTGGCTTTTGTGTACTGACCGTCCGGATTGTGTTATAACTGTATTACCTTTGTCTTCTAATACTTTTTCTTTTTTATATCTGGGTGTGAGCTTATTACCTATACGTCTATTGTTTGGTCTGTCATTATTTGGTGTGGTGCGTAAAGCGAATTTCTGAGGAGGTTCTGTCCGTCAGTTATTAATATGTCCTTCATAAGGTTTTTAATTAGATTTGCAAACTCTGGGCTTGCATTGGCGGTATTTTGGGATACCGAAGGTGCAGGAGGTGCTGGTGGTGTCGGTACACTAGAGTTTCCTAGCAACGAGGGCCTGATTATATTATTTTGAGCCATATTAATTTTAATATATTTATATTTTGATAATACTTCTTTTATTGTTTTATAGGTTGATACTCTGGAGGGTCCCCCTTAATGGTGGTGAATCGCAGAGTTTTTTGTTTAATTATAACTATTATTTTATTAATTGATATTCGTTACTTATGTTTACTTTATACTCTGGAGGGTCCCCCTTGATGGTGGTGAATCGCAGAGTTTTTGTTTTATTATTGTTATTATTTTGTTAATGGATTTTATTTATTATGTTTCGATAGTTATTTTCGTTTATGTTTTTTCGTTTATACTCTGGAGGGTCCCCCTTAATGGTGGTGAATCGCAGAGTTTTTTTCAATTATTTATTGCTTTATTAATTAGTATTTATTTATTTTCTTTTTTTTTCACTTTAATTTTCAAAAAAATTCTTTAACAAAATTAAATTATTTACTTAAGTCTTAAAACTGTATTTGTTCATTAGCTTTATTTGAAGTAGGCAATTTTTATTCTTAAATCTTAGCTATTTATTTGCTTAAAAACTTTTCACTTTTAAATTTTATATGTTGAAAATTTCATTAAAATTCTATTTTTATTTCTTAATTTTAAAACTAGCTTACAGTAATAAAAACATCCCACGGCGATCTGGAGTTGTCCTGTTTGATCCGAAGTTATCTACTGAGGGTCCAACGATGCGCTCTCTTTATGGGGTTGTGGCCGTCTTCTACTGAAGCTATCCACAAGGTTCTGGTTCCAAGTTGCGGTCCAAGCACTTTTTTGGGCTGTAGCACTACTTGAGGGCTTTTTTAATTTCTGAACACGCGAACAAGCGAACAAGCGTTGGGCGCCAGTTAAGGTTTATTTAATATAAAAACCAAAAAAAATATTTTTTTGGTCTTGCGACCTTTATTGATGAATTCTAAAACTGAACTGAAACTTAAAATTAAACAATGATATTTCTTAACATAATTCTGCAGCTGCGTCTGCCTCCGCGTACCGCTGCGCTCGTTATTGCTGTTGTAGTTATGAAGTTGTTGTTGTTGTTGTTGTTGTTGTTGTTGATGTTCCTGGAGTAGCCGCTAACTGCTGACACTGCTCAATTGTGTGAGAGTGTTCCAACTGCAAATTGTCACGTACTCTTCTCGGGTTACACGTCTGGAACGGATGCGCGTGTTAGCTTTACATAGGTGTTTAGAGAAGTAAATATGTTTGGTGTTAACTTGTATCTAACGATTCAATGCAAGGCATATTTATCCAGATAGTATAAAAGGCAACTGCGCTGCCGACTTTTGTGAGTCCAATGTCAAAATCAAGAAATGCACAGTGTGCATTGCACACTCTTATAAAAGAGTTGGGGGATTTTTTTGATTTTCGGAGAAAAATTTTATTCTAGCTTTTTTCTAATTTTCTTTTGTGTAAGTTTGCAGTTTTTTAATGTTTTGACTATTGAATTTTGTGCTTGATGTTTTAATTGTATTTTGGAGATATTTTGAAGAACAATTTTAACTCTTGATATGAGGTGTTAATTATTTGTAATTAAAAATATCCCATTTTGTTTTGTTTTTTGGTGCAGAAGGAACATTCCTTATTGTCATTTCTGTTTTGGACATTATACTCCCATTCAGTCGGTTGTTAATTATAGTACCTGGATAAATATGCCTTAGATTCAATGCAGCACAGTGTTGCCAGAGAGCCGAACTGAAATTTACCACTATTTGGGAAAAAAATTACCACTTTTTGAGAAAATTTACCTTTTTCTTAAAAAAAATTACAAAATTTTTAATGATTAACAGTCGTTATAACTCACTTCACTACTTCCACAATAAAACATTTCTTTGCTAGCCTTGAAAATTCGTTTCTTCCTAGTGCCAACAACTTTTCAAATTCACGATGTGTTAGGGACTTCTTTTATCCACTTTTCCATTAACTTTTTTGTAGGAACTGGTCATGGCTTTCTATAACCGATATTCTTTTAAGCAATATTCAATGCAATTTAAAAACTTTTGATTAATTCTTATGTCTTGGTGTGTTTAAACAATTTCCTTATTTTGTAAGTTAAAATTTGCAGCAAATCAAAAATTAAAACAATCCTACATTTGTTATTTTTTGGTACAAACGGGGACTCCCAATATTAAAGGACTGCTTGTGAGTACATTCTGAGAGGTAAAAAAAGTGCAAAAAACTTAAAATATTTGGACATCTAAAAAATAATTATATTGCAAAAATTTACCACTTTTAGTCAAGAATTACCTTTTTTACCTCTGCACAAAAAATGAGTCAAAAATTACCTCATTTAGGGAAATTTACCTCAATCTGGCAACAGTGATGCAGCAATGTTTTTTGGATTTGATTTTTTTTGGCTCCTTTTTAAACTCAAGTTTTAATAACTTTTAAGAGCAGTTTTAAAGAAAAAAAGTACGTCATGGACTAAGTTAAACATGTTGCTTTATGTTAGTGAAAACATTACAAAAATCGGAGTAGTTCTTAAGTTATACGGCTATGTAGATACGTGAGAAGCCTTATATAATAGTATAGATGTATTTCTAACCTGTAATAGCAGCATCAATAGTGTGTTCCGCCATTGCTCTATACGTTGTCCATTTTCCACCCGCTATTGTTATCAAATTCGATCGGCTTACATGGACAATATGATTTCTGGCCAGTGATTGAGTGTCCTCTTTGTTAGGGTCAGATACAAGTGGTCTTATACCACTCCAAGCTGATAGTACATCACCACGCCTTACTTCAACGTCAGCGTTGAGGTAATTTTTTATTTCATTTAAAATAAATTGAATTTCATCTTCAGTGGGCTTTGGACTATGAGTTATTTCGCATGGTAGATCAGTGGTACCAGCGATTGTTTGTCTTTGCCAAGGTAAAAAGAAAATAACACGTCCATCCGAAGTGGATGGATCTAGTAAGCCCATTTGATCTGGGCTATAATAACCAGGAAGAACGATATGAACACCAGAGCTTGGTGCACATATAGATTTAACGCTCGGATCATCCATTTTACGAATAGAATCTGTGAACGGTCCAGTAGCATTAATAATACACTTAGCTTTTACAACAAATTCTTTTCCAGTTATGTGATCTTTCACTTTAGCGCCGCATAAAACATTTCTACCATTACCTTCATCGCGTTTTAAAAGTTCTCTTACTTCCACGTGATTACAAACTGTAGCTCCATGCCTAGCTGCTGTGAGGGCCACTGCCAAACACATTCTGGCATCGTCTTGTTGACCTTAAAATTAAAACAAATTATTTCAAATTATACAAAAGTTATTTGCTCACCGTCATAATAAACAATTGCACCACAAAGTTTATCTTTCTTTAGCATGGGAAAAAGCTCCAAAGCGTCTTTTTTAGAGAGATAATATGAACTTTTTACGTTTCTGTCACCTGCCACTAGATCGTAGCACTTGATACCAACCCAGTAATATGGAACTTGCCACCACCTTAAATAAAAAAAACAAATAATCTGAGTGCTTGAGAAATTTTAAATATCAATTTTACTGATATACTGGAAGCATGATTGGGAGCGGTTGAGCTAAGTGAGGAGCAGATTCAAGCATAGATGCACGCTCTTGAAGCGCTTCTTTAACCATGCGGTATTGTTCAAAATCTAACTGAAATATAAAAAGAAATATTATAAAAATTTATTAACATATAATTTTGAGATGGATTAAACGCAAAATATTTTAACATAACAACCTTTAAACCGCGATGCCTGGGGTTCTTGCACTTTTTCAGCAAAATCAATTCTACAACTTTTTGTTAAGGATTCTCGCTATTATGAAAATTTATAAAAATTTATTTACATATAATTTTGAGATGGATTAAACGCATAATATTTTAACATAACAACCTTTAAACCGCGATGCCTGGGGTTCTTGCACTTTTTCAGCAAAATCAATTCTACAACTTTTTGTTAAGGATTCTCGCTATTATGAAAATTTATAAAAATTTATTTACATATAATTTTGAGATGGATTAAACGCATAATATTTTAACATAACAACCTTTAAACCGCGATGCCTGGGGTTCTTGCACTTTTTCAGCAAAATCAATTCTACAACTTTTTGTTAAGGATTCTCGCAATAAGCTTAAAAATTAATTTCATCTAATAAAACGCACGTGGTGCAATTCAATACAAATATTTCAACAATCCAATAAGATTTAAGATAATTTGTGTATGCAATGAATAATGTCAAAGAAGAAAAAGAAACAGGAACAAAATGTGAGTATAATTGAATAGTAATAATGGAATGCGAATGTCAAAATAAAAATTAAGTTAACAGGCCTGCATTCTCCCAAACATTTCCAACCACCTCGTCCACTTGCGACGAAAGAGATAGATTTTTCTGAAATAGCTCTCTTCGTTATGGATTTTTTACCTCGAATTGTAGCGACTCGAACTCGGTCATTGTCTCCAGCGTGAACGTTAAGAATGCAACCCAGGGCCCATTGACTAGGTGGTAACCGTTCATCTCGAACCAGAACCAGATCGCCGACCTTGAGATTTTCTTGTACTTGACTCCACTAAGGTCTAGTTTGTAGTTAGTGTAGGTATTCTGAACTCCAGCGTTTCCAGAAATATAGTTGTATTTGTTGCAACTGCTTCCACTTTGTCAACCGTCCGGCATTGTTATCAAACAGACTTGGTTCGGGAGCAGAGGTTAGCAAGCCGCCCAAAAAAATGGCCTGGAGTCGGCGCCGCGATACCAGTAAGGTCATCAGAAAGGGCGGATAAAGGCCTTGAGTTTAATACTGCCTCAACTTGTTTGAGTACAGAATACATTTCCTCAAACGTCAGGATAGCTTCACCAATAGTGCGGTTGAGGTGATACTTCATGCTCTTGATGCCGGCTTCCCATATTCCACCAAAGTTTGGAGAGCCGGGTGGTATAAAGTGCCATGAGACATCATGCCATTCGACGAGTTGAGCACCAGCTTTGTGCTCAAATGTTGTTGCATAACCGCTATATATGTCGTCAATATATCCTCGCTGAGAAAAGAATCGGCGTATTGCAGCTAAAAACGCATCTGTAGTCATATCGCTGACCAACTCAAGATGAATCGCGCGTGTACTTAGACACGCAAATAGTGCCACGTATCCTTATGACCACGGCAGCCACGCCCATTCATAGGCCGTATCTTGAATGGACCTCCGTAATCCAACCCACAATGACGAAAATCGGGCGCTGCTGTACAGCGATGATCGGGAAGGCTTTCCATAACTTGGCTCGTCATTTGGTGGGTTTGGCGAAAGCATATCACGCAGCGATGGATATACTTTTTGATAGCAGATCGAGCGTCTATCGCCCAATAGCGTCGTTGAAGAAAGTTAAGCGTTCCACCATGCATTGAAGCATTGGAGAATTATTGGGAACCGCTCGTAGACGGGCAGAATAGCATTCTTGAGCCGTCCATTAAGCCGCACGAAGTCCAATTCGTCCAACATCGGGTTATGTTGTCATATGTCAAGCTCAGTTAGCTGCGATGGAAAAACTACTCTCGATGCAATGTCTGCTGGATTACTTTCCGTAGGAACATACCGCCACCAGTCGATTGCAGTCATTTCTTGACTTTGAGTGATCCTATTAGCCACGTTCTCTTTGTGTGATCCTATTAGCCACGTTCTCTTTGTGGATTCCAGGGCTCGACCTAATCCAACTGAGTACTGTTTTTGAATCAGACCAGCAGTACGTTGGTAAAGAAGGTAATTTCAATGTTTGTAGTGTCTTTGTCACCACCTTTGCCGCCAGCAGGGCACCGTTCAACTCCTAGCAAGGAACAGTTATTTTTTCAAAGGTGCCGCCTTCGTCTTTGCGATCATGATTGAGTTCTTGATTTCTCCATCTGCTGTCTCTACACGAAGGCATGTGACGGCTGCGTAAGCTGACGTTGACGCATCTGCATATATGTGAAGCTAATGTTTTTTTGTGTCCGACGATGAGAAAGTCCATCTGTCAAATTTTACGTTTTCTACCAATGCGAGCTCCTTCCGAAACTTTACCCATTCTTGTTGATAGGGCCCTGGCAGTGGGTCATCCCACCCACATCCTGAAAGCCAAACCCGTTGGCACATTATTTTTCCTGTGACGACAACTGGTGCCAGGATGCAAGTCAGATCGTAGATTTTTGCAACATCGGAGGTCTGCTGTCTTTTCGTTACAGGCCCTGGCAGTGGTGTCCCGCTGACCTTGTACCCAATGCAGTCTTGTTGACAAAACCAATAGCTTTAGTTTCTTGACTTAAATTCAGGTCACAGTAGGTCATTATTTTGCAGGTTTTGTCAGCTGACTGCTGCACGAATTCCATGGCGTTTGAACACCATTTCCGGAGAACAAAACCTCCACACTTTAATAGATTCTGAAGCTGCTAACGTAGTTCGAGTGCAGCTTCGATGCTCTCAGCTTTATGAAGGCAGTCATCTATGTTAAAAACTCAATCAAGATCTTAGCAGCCTCAGGAAATTGAGCTTTTTCATCTTTAGCTAAAGTATGGAAAACTTTCATGGTGAGGTATGGCGAACAGTTCAGACCATACGTTACAGTGAGCAACCGGTACACAAAAGGATTACCGTTTTACTTTTCCAGATAATACGCTGCAGTTCAGCATCTTCTTTTTTGACTAGTATCTGTAGATAAGATTTTTCGATGACGGCCATGCATCCGATTCGATGCATCCGCCACTTTAAAATAATTGAAGTGAGATCCTTTTGCAGATAAGGTCCCACATACAGACAATTATTCAATGATAATTGTCCTGTGCTGCAACGTAAGACTGTACGCTCAAAGAATTTTTCGCAATAAAGCTCATCTTGTGTCATGGTCGATGACGAAGTCACGTCTTCAAGCTCGAAGAACTTCCACCAGTTTTGAACGAGATTATTGAGATCTGTTATAGTTGAAGCTTGGAAGGTGGTACTCAGCTGTAGGGTCGCTGATGTAGACAAGCGTCCATAGACGATCCACCCATGGTGCGTATTTTCTGCAACAGGAGCACAATTTGTAGATTTTTTTTCACCACTCGTAAAACTTTGGATCAGCAAGATCCAGCTCCAAGAAATCCCCAAAAAGCTGCTGATCCACACGCTTGTTAGGCAGCAGGTGCCCTAGCCGTGGCAGTACGAGAGCAGAACAATTGTTGCTGAACTCTGGATCGATGAGAGAGTTGATCGAAAATTGTACCACGCCAGTGGCCTTTCCAACCGTTGTTCCACCCACTCCAGTCACAGGAAGTTGAAGTCGGTGGCGACAAAGCTGCAACCGTTGTACGGTGAATTCAGTGATGAAGGATGCTTGTGATCCACTGTCAAGTAGCGCGCGTAGATGCAGACGGTGTCTGGCCTCAGACCGCAAGCCTATCTGTCCTGTAAGGAGCAACACTGGATATAATGGCTGTTTTGTTCGCTGTGTTTGCATGGTTTACGCAGCCACATCGGGAGATGAGTACGATTGGTTGAATAACAGCGTCATTTCATCGATCTGGTCATTCAAACCCCCAAGCACTGAAGCATATTTGGTCCAATATTCTTCGAGGAGCTTTCTTCTTGCCACAACGAAACCTTTGGTCTGCTTTTGTTTTGCAGTTTTGTTCGTGTTTGCAGAAAAATTCTGTTGCAAATGCGGGACAGACTCTGTATGTCAAAATAAATATTAAGTTAACAGGCCTGCATTCTCTTCAACAAAATAGTATTAGATTATTAAACTCTAGTAGTATATGGAGGGCAAAGGTCTACATGAGTTTTATATTTTTCTAATGCTATTTCGTTAGAAATTTCGTAAATACAATTCTCATATTACATGAATGATTGACAAATGTTATTTATTGAATAATTCAAAACGTATAAATGAATACAAGATACAGTAAAATTCTTTTATGCTACTGTTTCTCCGTGCTCTTCCCCTTCATGGTACTTGCATATATATAGTAAAACACCAATAATATACCACACTTTTCATAAATTGGATGAGCTGCAATTAAAATAGTGTTTTTCTGGCCATCTGAGTTCCTGTGAATTTATTAATTTTCATGCTGTCAGGAAAATTGCGGAACCAAGATTCTGCCACAGAAGTCACAGAAGAAGACATCGTAGATGCTGTTGGATGATGCTTTAATGTCGCGATTTCCACCGAAAAGATTCATGTTAGTGGTGTAAGGGGCAGCACAGCCAAGACGACAACTTTTTCTAGATGTTTTCCCAAGTATAACTTTAAACTCTATCTGAGTATACCTTTAAATGGACGATTCTGCTTATTATATTCACTTAAAAGAATTAATAAAATAATTTTTAGTTTTCAGTGAAAGAATATATCCCAATCAAAAAATTTTTTTTATTGACAGTCAAATCAAAAAGCTTACGCAAACTTTTTTGCAAAATAAGCATCAAAGTTGGTTCGTATAGTTTACGAATATTTGTATCTCAATATGTATTGAAATAATTTTGACGTTCCGTAAGTCAAATACGAGGTCTGAATTACGAGGTCTCCCAGTCTGAATTTAAGAAAATTAATTAAAAAAAAAAAAAAAAAAATTTTTGGCACTAACCGACTCCGTTTTTCGTAATGATACACTGTGGTGCGTAACTATACGAACTTCTGTTTTTTCAATTAAATGGCCATTAAAAAAAGTTTTAAAAAAGTATGGATGGGGAATAAAAAAGAACCAAAAAACTTGTTTTCTGACAACAAAAAAAAAAAAACAACAACAATAAAAAGTGGCGTTTTCCATTAGACCGATATTGAAGTATTTTGAGTGGTGCATTAGAACAATTACAAATCAGGTGTGTTTAGACATTTCTCTGAAGAGAAACACAATTTTTTTTTTGTGTAACAATGAAGAAATATATAATGCCACGTGGTAAATACCTTTCTGAAATGGAAAAAGAGCAAATATATGCTTTTCAAACAGAAGGACACTCCTCACGAGAAATTGCAAGAAAAGTTAAACGCTCTGTAACAGTTGTGCGAAATTTTTTGCAAAAAAATTCAGAATATGGGAAAAATAAAAGAGGAGGACCAAAGCCCAAGCTAAGTTCGCGGGATAAACGTTGAATTGTGCAATCGGCAAGTAATTCAATGAAGAGTGTTAGCAGAATATGTAAAGAATTGAGCTTAAGTGTATCACGTTGGAGAGTAGCTCGAGCACTAAAACAGTCTGGAACTATCATCAGACAAGTTCTCAAGACAGCGGCGAGGTTGCTTGAGCGACACAAGAACGCTCGTCTCGAATTTGCAAAAAATAAAATGTCAACGGGCTGGAAAAAGGTAGGAGCGCTCTTTTAAGTGCTTCAATAATCCATGAAATCCTCTTTCGTTTTTTTAGGTAATTTTTACGGATGACAAAAACAAATTTAATTTGGATGGTCCTGATGGATTCAAGTGTAACTGAAGGTATTTTCGTAAAGAGCTGCGATTTTATTCCAAACGAAACTTTGGGGGTGGCTCTCTCATGGTTTGGGGAGCTTTCAGCTTCGAAGGAACCTTAGAATTAGTTTTCCCGAGCACCCGAATGAATTCTTCGAAGAAAGAGAAGCTCAAAATGTATTTTATTTTTGATTTTTTATTATTAGACAACGCGTCCGTTCACAAAAGTCAAGAGACACGAGACTGGGTTCAAATGCAAAGAGTGAATTGTTTAGCCTGGCCTGCCTGTTCTCCGGACATGAACCTAATGGAAAATGTTTGGGGTTTACTTGCTAAACGTGTTTATGCCATAAATTCTCAATAAAACACTGTTGCAGAACTAAAAGTTGCCGTTTTCAAGAGTGGGAGTCATTTGAAATTAACCAGCTACAGGATCTCATTCTTTCCATGTCCAATCGAATTTACGAACTAATTCAACAACGTGGTGGACCCACACATTATTAAAATGAAAAAAATTTTACCTTCTGTACTTTAACAAAGTTTTGTTTTGCTTATTTATTTATATTGTTATTAAAGTTATGCACCACTCAAAATACCACTCAACTTATTAATGTTGTTGTTTTAAAAACAAAGCAAGTTTTTCATTCTCTTATATTCCACATTCCTAGTTTTTTCTTAAATATTGTAAAAGGACATTAAATTGAAACAGACAGCTGTTCTTATAGTTACGCACCACAGTGTATTACCAACCAGAGAAAACACGTTCGGATGCAGAACTGAATTATATATGATTTTCTTAAATTCTTAAATAACTAGACAAGTGTCAAAAGTGTAAATCACCCTTTATCTTGAAAATCCTACCACAACAGTCAAAATTAAGTTCAGATTTGGAATCAGCGTTGAAAGCTCATATAGAAATTATATTGGGTTTTCCGGATCCTACATTTTTAGACTAGTATTATTTATTCAAGCATGTCTGAATATTAGAGCACTGCTATTATTTTGACCGAAACTGTATTTATGTTCAAAAATAACTTTTTATGCATTTATGAGTCAAGTTTTGATATAAAAGAGCTTTTTCTTCAACTTGTTGCTGCTTCAAGGTCATATTCACTAGTAAGCCCCATTAGCCTGATTTATCCGGGATTACTAGCTGAATATGACCTCAAAAATAAAAATGTTCTAAGATGACATTGTAGTGCTCGTAAAGCCCTTTTCAACGACATATAATTTTTAAGATCTGACTTTTAATGCTTAAGTTATGCAAAAAAGACCATTTTGGCTGTTTTTCCGGTGGTTCAAAAAATTTTTTTTTTTTGTTTTTGGAATCCTCTCGAGGTCAACTTTAAAATAGGGGGTGGTTTTTTCAAACTTTTTTTTTCGACCCACTCTAGTGTATATGTCCGTGATGGTTTGCATAGGCATCCATGGGATTTCTCATGGGCGTGTCTTACTTACTTACTTACTCACTATAACAAAAACTCTGTGTCTCGATTAATATTGACACTAGGGTAGTGAAATTGAAATGAAACAGGGGTAGGAAGATTCAGTACAACGTTCGACGAAAAAGTGGGAAGGATTATCCATAGGGCGCGGTACTTGCATAAAATTACTTTTTTTTCGATTAAAATTCATACTAGGGTACTGAAATTCGGTAAAGTAGTGGGTAGAATTTTTACAAATCACGATTAAGAAAGTTGGTGGGACTCAACAAAGGCGCGTGTCACTATTAGATAAACTCTGTAAGGTGGTTGATATTGTTTCAAGGATAGCTATTTGGTGCATTGATACATTTTTCAAGATATCTCTTAAACTGTCAAAGATTTAGGTAAACTATTTATTTATTTATCTAAAAAAGGAGACACACGGATTTGGTCCGAAATGTTCTCAATAACCGCTGTACCGATTTTTATAATTTTTTCACTATTCAATTGCTATGATAAGCGAAATTAAAATAGGGTACTACGTTTTTTACATAACTTTTTGTTTAATTATTTAAGAATTCATGTATTTAATTCATGCTAATGCTGTACAAGCAGCAGAAAACCAATGCTTAAGCTCTGGCTGTGAGAGTAACTCACCACACAGCACGGCTGCCATGTTGTGTGGGGAGTTTCTCTCAGTTTGGTCTCTTGAACAATGTATATACATCAGGGATGGAATTGGACCTTTTTTGATTGTGCCGAATCAGAGAGAAAAATAGTGCTTTTTAGAAAAAAATAGTGCCGAATTTTAAAATTCGCGCTTATTTAGTAAAAAACTGTCAAAACTCAAATTTATAATTTTTAAGGAAAATATACAGAAAAAAACACCAGAGAGCTCTGTTGCATATTTCAAGATGAACTTATTCGCATTGATATAACGGTTTTGCAAACAGTTTTAACTCGCTTTCTATATGGAAGATAAATTTAAAAAGTATAAAAAGGTCTTGATACAAATTTCAAATTCAAAAATGTTCATATTATAAATATATTATAAATATATATATTAAGGTGCCTTGAAAAAAAAAGTTCCATTTGTACCCATCCTTAAATGAACCTTTATGTATTTTATGATGATTCCCAATATATTTTGGCTATACCGAAATCCGTCAGTGAAATAAATCATTTTGCAAAAACCTCCAAAAATCATAGTTTTTTTTTTGGCGTGAAGCTAGGTGAAAATCATCGAAAGACATCGCATGCGATTAATGCGATAGTGCGGAACTTTAATCCACTAAAAACACCTGGTGGAGGTCTTCCAATTATCGCACGTAATATTATTTTATAATATTTCTTGTATAAGACTTGTATATGAAAAAAAATAAATATCAAACATTGGAGCATATACAAAATACAATTATTAAGCGCAGAAACGAAGTTTGTAAGGTTAATGAACTAACACGCCCACTTTTGAAATGTTAATAACAAATCTAAAAGGACCTTTTGGTATGAAAAGAAGAGAATTATAACAGAATTTAGTTAAAACATCACTTTTAGTTGCTAAAAACTTCTGAATAAACTACGTTTTTGCTAAAACATTCATCGTTTGGAAGTACATAATATGAACTGGTTTGAAAAATTTCCAAAACGTGAAAGTCCAACTAACAATTATCCATGCGAGAACACATCATTACGGAGTCAGAAACAGGAGCAAATCCCAAAAAACGGGAAAAAATTATAAGTGAAAAATATGGTTTTTTTTTATTTGCGAAATTTCTTTTGTGTTTTGTGGGCCAGTTAAGGTTTTTATTATTTTTTGCCCTTTTTTCTGTTAATGCACATTGATTTGACAACTTTAGAGTCCGGGATGGTTATGGTGGAAGGGCAAATTATGCTCAGCTAGAAACAAGGGCGTATTTCAAATATTTTTGCCTCAGTTTCGACAGCAAGGCACTCTGTGTCACGTTTTGTAAAATTAATTATTTTCAAAGTTTTTTTTGCGTTTTCATACGCTGCTCTATGCTCTTTAGAAGACGAATGTCGTTCAATATGAAAACCACTTCCTACAATTGGCACATTGCAGACATTGCATTTCTTGCCTTGCTTAAGAGACGTGTCTTCAACAACCAGCTGTATTTATTTTGCTATTCCTGCCGAAATTTGATTTGGTATTTTTTCCTGTTCTGACGGCTCTTCCTGTTCGTCTTCTGACGGTTCTTCCGGTTCATCTTCTGACGGCTCTTCCGGTTCGTCTTCTAATCCTTCTTCCGATTTCCCGTCACAGACCTCATTCGATACCTCTTCGAATTCTTCTTCCGATTTCTCTTTCGATTTCGTTTTTAATGCCTGCCGCAGATTTGGTTTAGAGTCTTTTGCTTGTGGAATGAGCCAACTAAAAAAATATTTGTTACTATTTCCTAGTTTTTATTTAAAAGTTATATACTTTTCCATTTTTAAAGCACTTGCATAATATTGTATCGGCAAAGTTAGGGAAAATGTTCGAAAAATTTCTTAATTGTTCAATTCGCAATGAATTATTCTCAATCTTGAAGCTTGCAGAATGTCTTTACATAACTAATATGCTACAAAACACAACATATATTAGAAAATTACTCATATAAGGGACTATTATTCTTATAATTTAAATTAAAAAAGTTTTTAAGAAATATTTTTCGATTTTTGTTTTTCGCTTACAAGGAAAGGTCCCCAGGTGACAGTCTCCGATTTGAATGATTTTCGGATATGTGATAGAAGACAAAAATCTAAGGTCGACGTATTTTTTTATATGTGCTCAATCGATGGTTTAGGGTGTCAAACTCGCGTTCCAAAATCAGCGAAAATTTCGTTTTTTGCTTTAATTTCGCTATTTTCCATGGAAACATTTACAAATTTAGTACCAAACGAAAGCCCTTACAAAACCACACACGATGGCATCAATTTTACATACGAAAATTTTGTTGTAATTTTGTTGTTGTAATTTTTCGTAATGTTTAGTCGATATCATAGAAGTATGTTGATACAATTATTTCATATTAATTTATGTTGGATTTAAGGCAATTTTTACTTATCTTTTTTTGTTTTTTAAATTTTTTTACTGTGTACATTAAAATTTTTGTTTTATTGAAATGCATTTATTTACTTTAGAGAATTTTATTTCACTAAAAGTACCCAATATGGGTATCAAAAATTTTATTTTTTTATGGCCTATTCTTATGTTTAAATATTTTATCAAAAAAGTTGACATTTCATAGGGCTTCCATACAAAATGTGTGTTTTTTCTTGTAAGTGTCATCGCACCAGTAAACAATAGTTTTAATCATTCAAAGAACCAAATATGGACATTTTTACGATATGCAAAAGAAATGGAATGCATTTTTTCATATATCTTTAAAAAAAATTTTTTTGATTTTTAACAGTAAAAATCATAAAAATCTTCTTCTAACTTCAAAACATCAACTTTGTGAATGAATAACTCGTCAGATATGAAAATAATTTTTTTATTTAAATTTTATAATAAAAAACATTAATTTTAAAATAAGTTCACGTCCTTCAAAGTGCATTTCGGCTTAAATTCGATTTGATGTGGTTTTTTTAAAATAACATCATATTTTTGATAGATCTTTAAAAAGGTCCACTCAATGCAAGTTTTTATTAATTATTTTTTAATTCAAAATTTTGAATCTCACCCTTTATTAATGTGCTTTAATTAATATTGTGTTAAATACCAGATGATAAGCACAAAAGTAAAAATGACTTAAATATTCACTTTTCACAAGGGTACCCCCTTGTTATTTTTCAAATTTTAAAACAAAATATTTTAATATTTTACATAATTCTTATTCTTTATACATTTTTACAGTAAACTCTCATTTTTTATAATGAGAGATAATAATACAAATTTTGGATTAAAAAATATTTACTAAAAAATTGCAGTGAGTGGTACTTTTTTAAAGATCTATCAAAAATATGATGTTATTTTAAAAAAACCATATCAATTCGAATTTAAGTCCGAAATGCACTTTGAAGGACGTGAACTTATTTTAAAATTAATGTTTTTTATTATAAAATTTAAATAAAAAAAATTATTTTCATATCTGATGAGTTATTCATTCACAAAGTTGATGTTTTGAAGTTAGAAGAAGATTTTTATGATTTTTACTGTTAAAAATCAAAAAAATTTTTTTTAAAGATATATGAAAAAAATGCATTCCATTTCTTTTGCATATCGTAAAAATGTCCATATTTGGTACTTTGAATGATTAAAACTATTGTTTACTGGTGCGATGACACTTACAAGAAAAAACACACATTTTGTATGGAAGCCCTATGAAATGTCAACTTTTTTGATAAAATATTTAAACATAAGAATAGGCCATAAAAAAATAAAATTTTTGATACCCATATTGGGTACTTTTAGTGTAATAAAATTCTCTAAAGTAAATAAATGCATTTCAATAAAACAAAAATTTTAATATACACAGTAAAAAAATTTAAAAAACAAAAAAAAGATAAGTTTAAAAATTGCCTTAAATCCAACATAAATTAATATGAAATAATTGTATCAACATACTTCTATGATATCGACTAAACATTACTAAAAATTACAACAACAAAATTACAACAAAATTTTCGTATGTAAAATTGATGCCATCGTGTGTGGTTTTGTAAGGGCTTTCGTTTGGTACCAAATTTGTAAATGTTTCCATGGAAAATAGCGAAATTAAAGCAAAAAACGAAATTTTCGCTGATTTTGGAACGCGAGTTTGACACCCTAAACCATCGATTGAGCACATATAAAAAAATACGTCGACCTTAGATTTTTGTCTTCTATCACATATCCGAAAATCATTCAAATCGGAGACTGTCACCTGGGGACCTTTCCTTGTAAGATAAAAAATAATTTTTAAGTTGTTTTTTTTGCTGCTAAAACTTAACAATAACAAGTTAGTTTTATGATAAGAACTAAAAATTAAATTTAAGTGTTACGCTGCAATATTAATATAAAAATCGAAAAATAAATTCTTTATATACTTGAAGAGTGAACGAAGCAAAGGCCACATTGGTATTCGGGCAGTATAAAGCGGACAGGCAAAAGCGTTGATCCTTGTGATTGTAAATCACAATAAAAAAATTATAAATAATTGACAGTGTGTTAAAATTTTGTTAAATACCACAAACTATACTACCTATATTGACTGAGGATCAAACCAGGGTTTAAAGTTTATATTTAAAAATCCTTGCGTGACTAAAACTTAGTTTTAGTATTTGACGTGTTTTAAAACCCATGCGGGACTAAACATAGTTTTAGTATTTGATGTGGTTTAAATTTGAATACAGTTTCGGTGTCATCATATAAGCAGAACAGGATTGACTTAAATTTATTTCAAGTTTTGTAAACTTAAAGAAAAGAAGGAATTACAAATCTTGGTTGTTTTGCATATTTTAAATTACAAATTTTGGTAGTCGATTGGATGTGCATTACAAATCATTGATTTTAACAAGTCAAAATTTCAAAGTTTTGAGTTGTGCCTCTTTTGAAGGGGGGTGCGATATGGTGGTGTAACATCCAAAAAGAATTCAAATTGAAATTTTAAACATATTTTTCGAGACCCTTTCACGAGATTTCAACTTGAAATCCATCGACACTGCCAATCTAACATGATCATTTTTACTCGCAAAACAACAACAATTTTTAAAGATTAACACTGTATTATGCAGTGTTAAAAAATAACATGAGTAAAGTGTTAATTTGCTCATTGCATTAGCATATAAAAAGAAAAGACAGTGCGAAAAATGTTGCCGTTGAGCGAATTAAGTGACAAATTGCCCCTTTTCTGAATGTCCGTTTAGCAGAAGACATATTATGTGATTTTGCGCTCTGCACAAGCGTTCTTTGAACAGAGTTGAATTATTATGTAAAGTGTTAATTATAAACATAACTGATCGTGTTGAATTTCAATAACATGATTTAGTGTTAAAAAAGCGTTATTTTTACAGGATTTTTTTCTGGGTGTATGTAAGCTAATTTTACCTTATACATTTTTCATTGTAGGCAACAACTCTTAATGGGGTTTTTAATGATTATAAAATAAAGCAATGCAAGGATTGATTTAACTTTTGCGTCCAGGCCCGAATATTTTTTTATTTTTATTAAACGTATATGGACTTCTATGCTTAATAATGAATTTGGTCTCGATTGGTTTAGGAGATAAAAGTTCGCGAAAGTTTGAAAATTCAGAGCAAATTTTTACGTGTGTGGAAGTTAATGTAACCTTTTACATTATGATTACTTAACTTAAATGTGAATTTTAAAGGCTTTTTTTAGGGAAACAATGCGATATCGTTAAAAGCACAAAAATGTTAACTCTAATAATTCGAAATTGAAGTATTGTAAGAAAATTAGTACATTTTTAGTAGAGTCCGACCGAATATTCGGTTTCGGTTTCGGCCCTTTAAATCAGTTTCGGCTATTAGGCATCAATATGGCCGAAACCGAATATTGGGTCGGACACATTCTTATTCGTGTAAGTTGGGCCTAGCACAAAACGATTCATTTTTCATTTTTTTAGTTTATAATATTAATTTATTTAACTTAAAATTCTAAAAAGCTCCTTAAAGTGGTATTAAAAATTATCTCTTTATTTATTATTTTAAAGTTGAACTTTAATATTCAAAGAATATTTATCGTATATAAACGTTATTTTAAATCTGTTTCAATTGTTATGTTTTTGAAAGCTTTTAAAAAAAATTAAATTTGGCAAAATATGGCAAAATATGAATGTAAGCAACAGGGTGAATGAAAAATTTAAATTGCATTATTTGCATTTACATGCTAAATGAACATTTTGAGTTTCGTTGCAACTTTTTTCAATTTTGGGATATTAAAATTGTGCCGAAATGAAAAAGCACGTGCCGAAAGTGCCGTCTAGTCTCGAAAGTGCCGAAAAAAGCACAATTGTGCGTAAAATGCCATGCCTGATATACATATTTACAGTCAAAAAATCTTTTTCCTGTTATGGCTGATATATAACCGAATTATTATTTTGTTATTTATTGCATTTGTTATTCATCGACAATAACGCAATCTCGACGGATTGAAAGCTATATACAATAGTTCAGATTTAAAATTTGTTTTTATGGCACCACTAGCTACTTTATTTGCAGTCAACTTCTTGCTCAGAGAGAAATATAAATATATTAAAATCTCACCATGAAATGGGGGATCAAATTTTATATTTTTGTAGTTATTTCAGTTTACAAATATTCCATTGCCTATTGTCAAATGCTTCTAAGAGGATCTCAGTACGATCTGAAATGTTGCATTGATTTATCATTATTTGTGTGTATCTGCGCAGAAATTATTTTCATGCATACAGCCTTATTAAATAGATTTCCATAACCTTTTCAATAGATTTTTATTGGACGCATCAGAAAATAAGTTTTGTTTTTATTTTCCAACATCTTTTTTGAAATCAAATAGGTTGGTACTATGTAATGAAGTTGTACCAAAATGATAACCATAAATTTAGAGGAATACTTTTATAACTTCTTTAATTTAGTTGAATTTTCGATTTTGTTCCAAACATAAGCCTAAAATTTTTTTATTTCGTAATAAATGTTGCACAAAAAAGTAGTTATTGTGATTGTTGTGCAAAGCATATTTTTTATTTTTAACCGATTAAAAGGAGGAGGTTATGAAGTTGGTTGGTTTCTCTGTTTTTTATAATAGCATTATAAATAATGCATTTGCATTGGTCTCCAGTAGTTTCAGTTGAACCTTAATATTATAATTCAACTTTTGAAGGGTTTTCCATTATATTAGATAGCCTTGCATAAGCTACGTAGCGCATGTAAAACGCATTAAAAACGCATGTTTGACGCAAATTTTTGCGTTTAAAGGATGCGTAAGTTAAGCATATGTTAAATAAGCTGTTAACATCTTCTATGTATATTAACATGATTGTGTGTATGTTACAAGAAGACTTCAAAACCACAAAACCAATTGTTATGAAATTTTCAGGGAAACCCTAGCAAAGTCTTGAGAGTGCTCCTGTGAAGTTTGGTACCGATAGAACATGGGGGCGTGGAAACTACCATGCAACCATAATTTTCGATATCGAATAGCTTTAGAATACCATGTTGCACAGCTCCGAAATTCTGTATTCGAACTCAATTTCCACGTGCTGTTTCACTGGTAACCGTTCCAGAAGGGGCGTGAAACTTTTTAGGCAATCAAACTTTTTAGTATAACTTTCGAAACATAAGTCACAAATTTGTGAAACAAGGAAGGAATATAACATTTATTCGTGTCTATTGACTGGAAAAATTCAGCACGCATTGGAAAATGGGGCGTGTCACCATTAACACAGCTCAAATGTTTAATATCGAATAGCTGTGGTACTAAATGTCTCATAATATTTAAACTCAGTATAAAGTTAATTTTTGGAAATGTCTTTCGACTAGAAAAATAGCACGGGCATTGGAAAACGGGGTGTGACTCCGCCCATACAAGCCAAATTTTTAATAACAAATATCATTGGAAGTAAAAGTCGCTGATCAGTGAAATTCAGAATGGAGTTGCCATTTGGTAATGTCCTTCTACTATAAAACTGAACTGAGCTTTGGACAAGTGGGTGCACCTCCCCATACAAGCTACATTTTTGATCGAATAGGTTTTGAAGTCACAGATGAAGTACATGTGTTTGTCTAAGGCTGCGTGCATTTTAAACGCCGATTCAGACAGACGGGCAGGCTGAAATCTGTGTGAACAAATGAGATACAAATATCTATCTATCTCGCTTTTTCACACACTCTGCACACACAGGCAGGCAGTCTGAATCGGCGTTTACTATGCACGCGGCCTAAGGCGTAGCAACGCTCGCTGGGTATTGCTAGTACTATTATATAAAAATGAAACTCCAAGATTCACTTTTTTCATATTGTCATTCAGGATCTACGGAACCACTGTACTGATTTGAATGAAATTTTCACTAATCGTACAATAAATTATTCTAGACTGTTTTTGTATACTCAGAAGTTTAAGTTATTAAAAAGCCAAGAAGTTTTTGGTCAATATTCTTACTTAAGTTAATATTTTTCATCAAATTAATCGCTTAATTTCCATATGCTGCCTGTCTACACCTTAACAGTTAGGTGGGTATGATGTCTGAGTAAATGAAAGATCTTGCCGTTTCCAACAAAAAAGGAAGTGGTGACATGTATATCAGGTCAATAGTTTTTCCGTAAAATTGATATTTTAGTTAAAAATTTATTAATTTTCCTCCAAACCTCTTGCAAGCAGGTCGATTGTTGATAGCTTCGATGGCTTTCGTTGTTTGCAGCGCACACATTGTTGCTTCGCATTGTTGATTTCGCTGCAAAATGCTACAACTTGCTAAGCCAAGTCGATGAACGAGAAAGAGATAATTTAGTTGCGACTGCGAAATCGACTGGACTGCTGCGCGCTGTTGTAGAAATAAATAAAGCAACATGGTTTTATATTGATTGATTTTAAACAAGTGTTAAGCATTAGTATGATGTCTTTGCTTTATTTTTTCAATAGGAATTTCTTATTTTAAAAATTCTTATGAGTTTTTCGTTTGTTGCTGTCTCAACGTAATCATTATTTGCAGTGTGAATTTTTTTCTGCGCAAATAAAAACTGTAGAATTGTTACTCGCTCTCTACTGTGTGCAGAAAAGTAAAGCTACAGACAGGGTACACAGAATAAGGTAGCCGCAAGACGGAGAGCGCGACTGCCGAAAATGTCAAAGCGAACTGCTTGAGCTGTTGTTGTTGTTGTTTTTTTCGGCAGCCAGTTGATTTTGACACTTTCGTCTAGGCAAAAGAGAGCACTGACAGTTTTGCAGCAACCTTGTTATTCAACCATGGCTACAGAAAAAGGGGAATCCAAATTTGTTGTTAACATTTAAGGCTAAAATTAAAGAGCATGACGTTTTGAAGTGCATTTGCCTTAAAAGGATACAATACAAAGATTCACTTTAGTTTTTTTTATACTATGTATATTTGCAAGAATTTCATGGGTTTTTTATATGTTTATTTTTAAGCATTTTTAAGTGATAAAGAATTATTTTTGTGTTCATTTCCCAAAAGTTTAATATTTGTAAAAGGTATGAGTTTATTCGTATTTCACACATTATTTTTAACACATCTTAGTTTTGATATAAAATACAAACCAAATTGTATTTCTTATGGCCAAACATAAGCTTATGTATGGAGTTTTAAATATTTGGGTTGTAGGGGAGGTAAGCGTGGCCATGGGTGAATTTCAAAAATATTCAAAAGTGCAGATCTTGGATCCATTTGAATATGTGTACCAAAATATAGCTATCTCAACTGCTTCTTATCCTATGCTTATGGACAACACACAGACGGACGGATAAACAGAAATAGATAAATCGACTCATGAGATGACACCTGATCAAGAATATATATTATTTTCTATACCGGACTCGCTTATTTCTATGCGTTACAAACGTTTGCAGAAATCACCTCACCTTATATTTTTATGGTATAAAAATGGTTTCAACTTGCAGTATAAAAGAACTTGGATATATCTATGGAATTATATAAAAATTAATCTCAAAGAACCGTTTTTTTTAGTTTGTTTAATAACGCATGAACTATATCATTGATTTAAATGAAACTTTCACTTAGAATTTAAATTATTAAAAAGTGAAACTATCTTTTATCTACGATTTTAAACAATTGTTGAACATTTAACATGATATCTTATAAATTGCTTTATTTTTCATTAGGATTTTCTTTATTTGAATTGATATGTAGATAGTCAGTGCAATATATATGAAGATATTTTCGTTTGATAAAAAAATGTCAGAAGTAAAGTCATACTTCTTAAATAAATGATTCGATACTTTTCAAAGTCAGCTTAGGCTAACGGTTAAAATTTTCCTGTTTTTTGCTAAATCACAAACGATTAAGAAATAATTATTATTGAAAGAAGGAAATTATCGATATTGTCCTTCATTTGGTAAAAAACCACTGTAACGAGTTTTATTTCAAAGGCTGAGGTATAAAAAAAATAAGAAGAGCAAAGTTTTTCAAAGTTGCCCTATTTGGTTTTCGGTAATATTTAAAAATAAATCAGATTCCCTTCAATTTTTTCGCGGCTATTTCGTGATAAAATAAAAAATGTTTTCCTAGAAGTATGGTTAGAAAAGTATAAAATGTTATAATAAATCAAAGACAACTTCAAGCATGAGGGTCTTGTAAGTAAATTTCTAATCGCAAACACACAATAACATTTTTTTACACAGGGTCGGTATTAATTATTTTAAAATGCTATGTAGGTTATTTTTAAGGTTTGTACAGTAACAGAACTTACTTATGTAAATCAAGAATAATAAGAACGAATTAATCTCCTCAACGAAACAGATATTCGTTCATTTTATGAAGTACCTAATGCTTGGATAATATTGTTTTTTTTTCCGGCGATTTCGGGCGATTTTAAAAAAGCTCATTGTTTTGAGAATGCATTGCGAGTGCAACTTCGCGGTGATATGAAAGCTGGTACCTTTGCTTCAACAGTTCTGACAGTTGGATAATGGCATAAAGTTTACTTCATGCTTGATCATTGCACTGAAAACAAAAGGTGACTTAGTTTCGAATTTTTATGCTATGGAATTCGGTTACGTATATCCAAATTTATTAAAAATTTATTAAAGGGTATTTTTCTGACTGGTCCAGGAAAGAGTGAAAAAGTTTTAATGCCTCGAACCCCTTTGATTCCCTCAGATTTACCCTTCCAGTTTAAGCGATTACAATTCCTGTAGGAACATTTTTTACTATGACAATAAACCAAGCACAAGCTCAATGCTTTTAAATCGTCCGTGATTATCTAAGGCAAAACTGTTTTTTCGTAATAGTTTGGTATAGTTTTTAGGATAGGAAATCCATCCAATCAATTTATTCTTCCTAATTTCAGTAATAAGTTTTAAAATAATTTGAATTTTGAAAACATTCGACAGATAAGTCTCTTCGAACAATAATATAATAAATCAGATAAAACATTGTTTCTTATATTAAAAAATGTCGCGAGCAAGGACGCGGAGGGTTGCTAGTTTGTTATAAAAAGTTTAAAGTTTTTAAAAAAAATGGACAAATTTTCAGATTTTTGCCTATAACTCCTAAGTTCGAACTGATAACGAAAACAGACACCAGTTTCTATATTTGCGTTAAAAATTTATTAAGAATTGATAACAGTTTATTCTACAACTTCTGTTTCTCCATATTGTTTTTAGCAAAAACGTCCATTAACTCCGTGACGTACGCGACAAACAATTAACTGTTAATTTTAAATATTGGCATTGCATAAAATCAATTACATAATAATTAGGTACGTATATTAAAGGAAAAATTGAGAAAAAGTTTGAGTAAATTTTAAGCATTGATCTCTTTGACGATATCATAACTAAATATATATATTTTTATCATTGCAGTGATGAGCTAGAAAAAAGATTATTTACCATAAGGGACTTAACGTATGTAGGTTTACTGCCCCGTTGTTAAAAATCAGAAATGTTGCGTGTGAATGTTTTTGAAAATATTAATTTTAGCCTACTTTATCGTTTTACAGTGATTTAGTAGGCTTAAATTAATTCATTCTACACCACACAGTTCGTTGTTATTTCTAAAACATTTTAGTTTTACTTTTGTATTTAAAAATAAGCGTTTTCTTTTCTGTATGGTGCGGAATGTTTTTGAAAATATTCATTTTACCTTACTATATAACAGTAAAACGTTCGTTTTTGTTTTTAAAACGTTTCATTTACTTTTGTATTTAAAAGTATGTGTTTTCATTGCATGGCGTATAACGTTTTTAAAATATACATATTACTAATTGCTTTTAAAATGTGCGTTTTACTTATGTTTGTTTTCTCAGTGTACTGTATTTTACATATTTGATTCAATTTTGCACTGATTGAAGCATTGATACTGAAATAGTAATAAGTGTTACTCTCAGGTTTGGAAAAACATCTTCTCCATACGAGATTATAAAGGGAAGAAGCTCTTATGGAATTTCAAATTCTATTTCTTTTCTACTACGAAAAAGCATATTGCAGTCACATATTTCGACATGAAGTTCTGTTCCATTTAAATCTGTATTATAAAACTCACCCAAATTTTTACAATTCTTTTCAAGATCGTTATCCGGATTACACTAACTTAATAAATTTTCAACGTCCAGTACAAACCTAAATTTAAAATTTAGATCCCCTAGTCAAGTAAATTGTGAACTTATTTCCTGCTGCTGATCAAGAACGCTTTTCATAATGCGAGATTTTTCGCTTTCTGCGGAAAGGCCAACATTTCGAGTCAATTGTCTGGGCATTTGTCGGCGACATTTTATACGGATTATTGTTTCGATTCCCCATTTTTTACAAAGATTCTTAGCCTTTTCGATAACCTATTCACAAATCTCGTTTCGAATTTCTGCAAGTTCAGTTGCCAATTATTTGAGATCATGGAAAGCTTCGAGCTGCACACGATCAATTCTCTTAAAGAGTTCATGTCAGAAATGGACTTAAGTTATAATATTTTTATTCGGTATATTTTTCAATAAGATTGTGGTAGTATTTTCTCGTGGTAGTATTTTCATCTGTTAATTTTTCTTATATAGATTACACTAATTCTAATAACAAATTCACGTTTAACAGTTTTTTTAAAGCATTCCCATCGTGATAATGTCGAATAGCTATGTGATTTTTTTCTATAATTCTTTGTTGAACGCCAGATATGTGACTTGACATAAAGGCAGCATTATCATTGCATTGTCCTCTACAGTTGGATAACTTAATTATTGAATTAATTAAGTTAAAAACAAGTTTCTTTTGTTGAATTTTGTTTGTCTTAAGAATGATTTGGCCCCCCTCTGCGAGTGGCGCCCGGGGCATGATAGACCCCTTACTACCCCTCGCTACGCCACTGCGTTGAGCAATACATGCAGCTCCGTCAAGGTAGGAAATTATCTCTCCGAAATCTTTGATACCGAACGAGGTTTCAGTCAACTTATTCAGGCAGGTGTGCATCGAAATGGTATCATTTTCTACAAAGACGTCCAGCTCCTTGCGTATGCTGATGATATCGATATTATCGGCAAAACCAAGAGAGATGTAACTTCTGCTTTCGCCGCTATCGAAAAGGAATCAGCCAAAGTGTGTTTGACGGTGAACGAGGGCAAAACAAAGTATATGCTATCTGCAAATAGGGAAGCGCGGCGTCTAGGCTCCCATATTACAGTAGGCAAATATAACTTTGAAGTTGTCAAGGAATTCACATACCTTGGCACCGCCGTTAACAGCAACAACAATGTCAGCATGGAGATTAAGCGAAAAATAACAATTGCTTATAGGTTCTACTACGGGCTAAATAAGCAATTATGTTCCAGAGCCCTCTCTCAATCGACAAAACTAACACTCAACAAGACGCTCATTATACCTGTGCTTCTCTATGGCGCTGAGGCATGGGTGGTATCTCAAACAGATGCAGCCGCTCTTGGGGTGTTCGAGAAGAAAGTTCTTCGCAAAATCGTTGGTCCTGTTCGAGTTGGCAACGACTATCGCATTCGAATGTACCACGAACTGTACGAGCTCTACGACATGCTCTACGACATGTCTACATGACATGTCTTTCGTATGAATGAAGAAGCTCCAGCGAAAAAGGTGTTTGAGGCGAAATCCGAGGGTCGACGACGAAGAGGAAGACCATGTCTCCGATGGATTGACCAGGCCGAGGAAGCCCTAACCGCGTTTGTTGAAGGAGATTGGAGGCGGAGCGCGCGAAACAGAGACGCCTGGCGAGAGCTGATGAAGTCAGCCGTAACCCGACCACGGGTTGCCATGGCCACCTAATCAAGTAAGTTATACAGAAACAGTGTTTTATTCATAAATTAATTTATTAAATAAATTATAATTAATAATAATTGTACTTTAGATAGTATTATTAAAAAAAAGTAAAAATCAATTTGCGTAGGAACATAGTTAAATGGGGAGATCACAATTACTTCAGTTTTCATATTTTTTCATTTAATGAACATTTTCTATGATTTTGCTGCAAAATTCTTGGCAAGAATCAAGGTTTCCTCTAACAATTAAAATAGACACAATCTAACTTTAAGTGTGTTTTTTCTGATGTCCAACTCTTGTTAATAAACGAAAATATCCGTTCTGTTGCTGTATTTGTGCCTGGTTAACACAACGCGAATTCAACCACCTTTTTGGCATTATAAAATGATATTTTTTTTTTTTTCTAAAATGCGAAAATATTTCCGCCCATCCTTGGTCCGGATCAATATTCTTTCATTCCAGGGTTGCAATGAACTTTTACGATTCCAGCGTAAGCGAACTTGAAAATTTGAACAAAATGAGGAAGTGGTTTGATTTGATATCAAGTATTTTTTAAATAAGGGAAAAGGCGAATTCCAAGACGCAATAATTTTCAATGCGGGTTGAAATGCGGAACAATTTTTAATGCGGGACACATCCTATAAATGCGGACCTGTCGCCCAAAATGCGGGTCGAATGGTCACTTAATATATCATAATCATTAAAAATAATATAACATTGGAATAAATTTCAGAGGCACTTTAAGTTCTTTAAGGTGTATACATACGAGTCAAATGAGGCTTCCCACTGGCTCACATTCGACATAACGTTCCTTAAGGGCCCATTCCTTAGTAAGTTTCCTAAATAATATTCCTAAAGTAAGTTTTCTAACTAAAAAACCCTACATTAAAAGTGTAATTGTACAGCGACTGTCTATTTTAGGTAATTTTTGTTTTTGCATTATAATGACTTAATGTTTTAAGGGGACGTGACACCTTCAAAAAACATTTCTTTTAATGTTTTAAAATGCCTATAAGTTGAATAAACAAAAAGGATTTTTATACCCCCACGCGTACTGCGTAAGGGGCATATTAATTTTGTCTCGACGTGTGTAACGCCCATAAGGAGGCGTGGTAGGTATAGAAAAGTGATATAGATTCTTGCTCAGCACCACCACCTGAGTTGATTTAGCCATGTCCGTCTGTCTGTCTGTCCGTCTGTCTGTCTGTGGACACGATAACAGCCGTAATTTTGAAGCTATCGTGCTGAAATTCGATATTTAAGCTTTTTTTGGGCGTAGTCCACCCACGAACACGCCCACCTCTCATGCAACCCCAAATTTAAAACAATATAAATAGGCTTGTGTCGAAGCTACAAAAGTAAAATTAGATATTTATTCTTTTTATAATAAAATTAAGATGTGTTAGAAAAATGGGCGTCATCCATTGATGGACACGCCCACCTTCCATACAACGTATAATGAAATTGGGTACTTGTGTATATTATATCAAAATTGAGGCGTGTTAGAAAAATTGGCATCAACCACTCAAGAACACGCCCACCTAATACAGCCCCTAATAAAAAGCTTTATAAAAAGGCTTGTCTTTACTTTGCAGGAAAACAATTTGATATGAATTGGACTTAGATTAAATTTAGATGAATTAGACGTCATCAAAATAGTAAAATTTTTTAAATCTCATATGAAAAGAGATGCAATTTAAGATTTTGTATATTGCGAATCGCCCTTGGGGGTATTTTAACTTCGGCTAAGTCGAAGATATACCTTATTAGTTTTATTTATATATATGGCTCCTGGAATTATTTTAAAAAAAAACATCAAAAAACCATGGCGGGCGTGATTACAACCGTGTGACATCGGAAAAAAAAAACAAAAAAATGGGATTTTTATCAGCATCAGAACCGCCATGGAATGAACTAGAAGAAACAATTTTGGTTGAAAAATAACAAAATGGCGGCATTTTTTGGACAAAATCGGCCAAAAATTCAGAAATTATAAAACCGATTTTTCTGTCCGTAGTTCATTCCATGCATCGGCAAGTGTAAAACAACATATTCATATTTCAGTACGATCGGTCGAGTAGTTTTTGTTTTATCACGCCCGCCATGATTTTATTAATGATTTTTAAAAAAAATTCCAGTAGCAATATATGGTATTAAAATAATAAAAAAAAATTATTTTGCGAAATTTTTATTACAAAAAAATAAACATTTAATTTTTCAAATTGATACCTTATTTTTTATTCAACTTATACGCATTTTAAAACATTAAAATAAAAAAATGTTTGAAGATGTCACGTCCCCTTAAGAACATTTTTTTAATTTTTTTGATAAAAAATATAAATTAGTGTACCCAGAATCCGCAATTTATTAAATCACCTGAAATATGCGGTGGACAAGATTTTTCGGAGTTTGTTTATTCAACAAACAAAAACTTTTTGGGCCTCGAAATGTTTTAAGAAAAACCGAATTTTGACAAAAATATTCATTTATTTTAGGTTATGAAGTAAAAATAAAAGGTTATGAAAGTAGCAATGGTATTTCCTTTAGCGAAAAAAATTTGGTAGAGATCTTTGGCATAGTTTTCGAGTAATGCTGTCCACTAGAGTGGGTCGGCCTCCATACAAAAAAAAAAAGTTTGAAAAAACCACCCCCTATTTTAAAGTTGACCTCGAGAGGATTCCGAAAACAAAAAAAAAATTTTTTTTGGACCACCGGAAAAACAGCCAAAATGGTCTTTTTTGCATAACGTAAGCATTACATGTCAGACCTTAAAAAATTATATGTCATTGAAAAGGGCTTTACGAGCACTACAATGTCTTCTTAGAACATTTTTACTTCTGAGGTCATATTCACCTAGTAAGCCCCATTAGCCCGATTTATCCCCCTTAAATTTCTTTTATTTTACCATATAATTAAATTCCGTCAAATATGTTTAATTTGTGTTCAAAAAATTATTTATTCAGTTTAAAAACAAAGAAGTTATAATAGTTCAAATATTTGATATAATCCTTTTTTTTATAAAAAATTTACTTTAAGTTTAGTCAACGAACAATTACATAACATAAACAAAATTGTAAAAGAAACTTAATAAATAATTTTTTGAACACAAATTAAACAAATTTGAAGGAATTTAATCTTATGAGAAAAAAAAAAAAAAAAATAAGGGGGAATTATCGGGCTAATGGGGCTTACTAGGTGAATATGACCTCAGAAGTAAAAATGTTCTAAGAAGACATTGTAGTGCTCGTAAAGCCCTTTTCAATGACATATAATTTTTTAAGGTCTGACATGTAATGCTTACGTTATGCAAAAAAGACCATTTTGGCTGTTTTTCCGGTGGTCCAAAAAAAATTTTTTTTTTGTTTTCGGAATCCTCTCGAGGTCAACTTTAAAATAGGGGGTGGTTTTTTCAAACTTTTTTTTTCGACCCACTCTACTGTCCACCTGCTTCAAACAACACTTTTCGAGAGTAGTACATTTATTGACTTCTCTCCGTACGTTTGTGCTTATAATTTCAACAATTTTTATTCAAATATTCTGAGAATATTTTTACAATGTTACGCATTCAAAAATGTAAAAAAATAAAATTTTATTGTTAAGTATGTAGTCTCAACAAAAACTTTAATGGGAACTTAAATGGGAACTAAAACTCGTTGTCAACTTTGCTTACATGTGCAACTTTCAGGGCTGCACATTTTTGTTAAAGGGTGGTTTTTTTTAGAGGTAAGGAACTTTAAGTTGGCAACTGTCAGCTGTCAAGTGATTTGTGTTTACTTTGGCTTGGCATTTCAACATGAAATGACTCCTGAACAACACTTCCAAATTGTGCAAAATTATTTTGAAAATAATGTTTCTGTTCGAAATTTTCATAAGAGAATTTTTGTTAGCGATGAAGCTCACTTTTGTTTGAATGGCTACGTCAATAAACAAAACTGCCGTATTTGGAGTGAAGATAATCCTCAAGTGTATATTGAGACACCATTACATCCAGAAATACTGACTGTTTCGGCTGCTCCTAAATTGAACAACCGTGATGTGCAGGAGCTGTGGTTTCATCAAGACGGCGGAACATGTCACACAGCTCGTGCAACAATTGATTTACTGAAAGAAACGTTTGGTGACCGCATAATTTCACGTTCCAGACCGGTGAATTGGCCTCCAAGATCGGGCGACTTAACGTCGCTATACAATTTTCTTTGGGGATATGTAAAGTCGCTTCTCTTCGCCGATAAGCCCGAAGCGATCGACCACTTGGAGGGCAACATTCGCCTCGTTATTGCCGATATATGGCCAAAAATGTTGGAAAAAATGATTGAAAATTTGATCTCTAGTTTATATTGCGTATGAGCCAGCCGTGGCCGTTATTTCCATTCAAATCATATTTAAGTAATAATGGCAAAAGATTGGATTAAATCAGTTTCACGTCAATTTTAAAATTTTTTATGAATTTCAAATTGTTTTTTAAGTGTTTTAAACTGTTTTATTCCATTTCAAAGTTCTATACCTCTAAAAAAACACCCTTTGTTCGCAAGTGTTGATAGCCGCAAAATTGTAACAAATTTAGAGTTAAATTTAGTAACATATTTTTGACTGATTCGCAAATTTTTTACCGTTCAAATTCATTTTGACATTTAACTGACATAAACATAAAAATCCTCGAAAATCCGTGTGCAATTTTTAAAATCCGTAGATTTACCTTATTTTGTCGCTGTGGTCCGTTTATCTGTGCAAGGCTTAAATATCCGTATAAATCCGAAATTTCCGCGTAGTTGGCATCACTGATTCTATTGCGTATGCTCAAATGTTTCAAGAGAATCTCAGTACGATCTGAAATGTCGCAGTGATATGTCATGGCCACAAATAAAAAGATGGGAAACTTGAAAAACAAAACCTCAAAAGAGGTGAAATAAGCTGTTTGTAACCTATTTATGTAAACTATTTATTTAGTCCTTTTATTTTTGTTTATACAAGCTTGCAAAGTTTGCCAATTTCTTCAGTTGTTGTATTTGTCAACATTTTTAAAAATTTTGCTTTTACAGAAACCCCCGCTATTTTACGCAAACCCCCGCTACTTGAGGTGAGATTTAAAAACGAACGCTCTTCTCCTTTTCTGCATTTTTGAACTAGAACATTGCTTGTACGCAAGTAAAATAAAGTATGGATTATGTGTTTTAATATGTTAATCTGAACGTTTAAGGAATCTATTCTACACTCAAATAATTTCATGCATTTTCTTATTTGACTCTTTATCGCCAAACATAATATGTAAATTTTGGCACTTATTGCATTTGTCAATGTCTTTTTATATTCACCACAACTAGAGATGAGCGATCCGGTGATTTTTCAAGAACGTCTTTCTTAGTGAACGATATTTTTAAAGCACCGTTCCTTAAAATAGTGACCGTGATCACTGTATTTTCAGTTAATTACATATCCAAGTATGTAATTAACAACGAAAGAAAATTCACGACAAGTTACAAATAGATTGCTTACTTGATAGATAGAGACAACAATTCTCACAAGCAAAAAATCACTGTCAAATCAAATGACAAATAAAACAACACAAAGCAACAAAATTAAAAAAATGCAATCACTGATCACGGTTTTTGAAACTATTGGATCACCGCAGTTGCTAGTGATTTTATAATCACCGTGACTAAATCACCGGTATCAAAAAATCGCTTATCTCTAACCACAACCGATTTGTAAAGTCCTGTTATTTTTAATGCCATTAGAGTTGTCAACTACTCATGTTTTCCTTTAAAATTTGTGTTGGTGGAATAAATATTTTTGGTGTTTTGTTGGCTTTATTGTCATTTATTTTGTCTCTAATGTTTAAAAAACTACATTAGTCATGGATTTGCATAAAATTTTCAGAATGCAGTCATAAAAATTCAGTTAAAATTAAGACTTTATCACTTATCATAGATATTAAGAAGATATAGAAGATTGTCATGGCAACAGTTGGCATGTCTATCCACGAAAACTTCACAAAGCAATAAGGCTGAGAACTCTAATTAGTTTGATTAATTCAATTAAAATTCAGTCTTTAAACATGCTTCGCTTCAATAATGTCCATTTGTGGACAATATTCTGTTCGAATTTCCCATTTAGTATTATTGTACGATCAGATAATCACTTAATTTAACATATTAAACAAAAAAGCTTTTACATTCAACTCAAACGTTCACATTGCCTGAACCATGATACAACAACTAAAGGTAAACTCGCTAGATGAGAGCGTACTACCGCAAATGTCAAAACGAAGTATGACATTTAATCATATAAAATCTCAAATCTATGAGAAAGACGTGAGAAAGCAAGAATTTTCAAATTGTAAACTTAGTTAAATATGTCTTGTTTCTTAAATTAAAATTGTAAAAAATTTTTTCTGCGTTTTGTTGATATTAAAGAAATTAAGAAGTGTTTCAAGTCCAACATCATTGAAAATTAATTAAAACAATTTAACTGCAAGTCACATATTCGCCACACAGCTGATTTTGACAATATCGGCAGTAACGAAAAAAAAGCACAACCAGCGCTGCAGCTACCTTATTTGTTGTACTATGACCTAAATTAGTGTATTTGTTCGGTTTATAAATAAACAGAAATGTTTTGATATGACAAAAAATCTCTGCTTTGCAGCTGCTGCGCCATTCCTCAGATGACCAACTTATCCTTTTTGAATCACGAATTCCGCAAACAAACGCTTCCCATTCTTGCACAATTCGTTAGCACAATGGTTTCAAATTTTTTTCCGTGTTTTTTCGTGGGATTTTGTGTAACTTCTTAATTTTCGTGGTAGTTTTTATTGGATGGTATTTTATTTTGGTATATTTTAATTAAAATTAACTGTTGGATTTTTTTTAATGTATTTTGAAAATTCAATTTTGGGAAAAAAGTATTTTTTGTGGTAATTTTGGTTGGCACCTATGAGTGCAGTTAAGGACTTGAGTACGTGTTTTGTCATAGTTGCCAACCAAATTACCACAAAAAGTATATTTTTTCCATATTTGAATTTCAAAAATACCCAACAAATTCCCATAGTTATGTAGTCTATATGGTCTAATAATTATTTTTAAATATATGAACATATTCAAAAACAAAAACCATCCACAAACTTCACTGTCATTTACTATTTTTCCTTGCACATGTGGTCGCAGTTATGTTGTTTTTTCTATACTAAAAGCTAGACCGAAACAAGTAAAGAAACTCTAAAGTCGGTCTAGCCCGACTAAGAAATACCCTAAACCTACATTTTCAAAATACAATAATAATATTTAAAATAGGCGAGTTCGTTGGTGGATAAAGCCCATTTTTTATATGCATTGCAATTTTGATGAAAAATTTACTAACACTAAGTTTTATTCCCGTGAATCACATGTTAATGCTTTTATAGTGTTTTCGGTATTGTGGGTTGTGTGGGAGATGGCCGTGTTCGTGGATGGATTTCACCCAATTTTTCAAATCTTAGTTCTGATATAAAATACATACATACCAAATTTTATCTCTATAGGACATATATAAGCTTATTTATGGAATTTTCAATTCTATGGATTGCATTGGAGGTAGGCGTGTTCGTGTGTGGATGACGTCCATTTTTCAAAAACATGTTCGTTTTATTATAAAATACATACGTAACAAATTTTATCTCTGTAAGACAAACATAAGATTGTTTATGTAGTTTTCAATTTTTTGTTATATGGGAGGTAGGCGTGTCCGAGAGCAGATGACGTCCATTTTTTAAAAACATCTTAGCATTTTGTTATGAGCCGAGTTCGTTGAGTGTAGCACCATGTTGTGGTCTGGCAAGGTAGCTGGCCAAGGCTACTCGACGGATAGTGGTTGGGTTCTTGCCACTTGCCACAGGTGCTCACAAATCGCTCAATAACAAGAATTTATATCGTGCCATAGTAATAATAAACTCCAGAAAAATTAGTCTAAAGAAGCTAAAGTGAAGAAAAAAATTAAAAGGAGAAACGGATGGGAGTCCAAAAAAAATATAAATAAAAAAAAACAAGGCAATGCTTAATCAGTCCTAAAGTCCCTGTCCGTCAGTCAGAGCCTACCCTCCCCTATCTGTGACCAGAGTGGAACACAGCCTTGAACCTCATCTGGCTCTAGTTTGTTACTTGAGGTTCCCTAAAACTGACTCCGTTGCTTGTCTTAGTTCGTACGCACATACTGTCGATCAATAGTTTCACATACCAGCTAGTCCTTCCATGGGCAAAGCACCAAACACCAACGTCAAGATAACTTTAGCAATCCATAGTGTGTTTATTTATTCCTCCAACACAAATATTCCTCGTAGTGTTGCCCACATATTTTTGTTTTCATTTGAAATAGAAATAGATATATAACTAAAGCAAAGAAATATAATTCAACAAAGGTAGGTTTAAAAAGATAATTATATTGTTCAAAAAGGTGAGTCTATTAAGGTGATTACATAATTTAGCAAGGTGAGTTGGAACAGGTTATTACACAATTCATGATATACATATATATAAAAACGAGAAAATACAAAAAGAGTAAAAAAATTGTTTTATGTTTTATATCATTTCAGATTTTGTTTTCAAAATGAGGTATGTATTAAAGAAAGGTAAGTTTACAATTCAAAAAGGTAAGTTTTCTAAGGTAAGTATATACTCATTTCAAAAAGGTAAGTTTTCTAAGGTAAGTATATAATTCAAAAAGGTAAGTTTTCTAAGTAAAGTATATAATTAAAAAATTATGAAATACAAAAATTACAATTTGTTTTATGCTTGGCATCTTTTCAGGTTTTGTTTATTTTTTTTTTCAAAAATGAGGTAAGTATAAAAAAAGATAAGTATCTATTCACATATGTAAAGGATATGTATTGTACATAGCTGCATTGAGTACATACAAATCATCAACATAAATTGATTGACTTAAATTAAGAGTTCACCCCTGGTTACAGGTTGTAAACATGATGGCGCCAGCATTCAACAATCCAATCGGTGAAGTCTAAAACAAAAAAAGTGAACTTCTCTAATTTTTAAATGTGTATTATATACTAAATGCAGCTTCACGTTTTACTTTCTTTTTTTTTTCTTTTCTTTTTTCAATATTAAAAATTTTTTTTTCTTAAAATTGCAGGGTTTACTTTTTAATTATTTAAGGTTTTGTTTTTATGGACTAAAGGGCCTACATACAATAAACAATGATGTCTCAGCTGAAGCGAGATACTGAGACCTAGATGAGGACAACGACGACTCTATCGGAGCTGCAAGGTGTTGTCTTGCACTGCGGCTCTTGATGCAGTTTGGTCGGTGGCTGCGACAATGAACTCGGTGCCTCGCAATAAGTCTCGGCTGCAGCGACAGTCAGACTTCGATGGCCACGACGACGGCGAATATTTTTGTGAGGCAGCAAGGAGGTGTCTGCCACTGCGGCTCTTGATGCAGTTTGGTCGGTGGCTGCGATAACGAACTGGGTGCCTCGCAATAAGTCTCGGCTGCAGCGACAGTCCGACTTTGATGGCCACGACGACGGCGAAAACTTTTCTGAAGCTTCAAGAACTCACTTCAGGTTTTTTTTTACAAAAAACTTCGAATATGTTGCTTTAATTTTTGTCTTTCTTTTTTTTTTCTTTAAAAAAAAAACGCAATGTTCGCTCTGCTCTGCTCGGAAAACGTTAATAAGATGACATTCCTTTGACCTCCTACTTTGCAAGTCACCCTTTTTTTCGTTTTCTTGTCCCCCATTCCGTACTGTCAAATCGTGTATGACGCATTCACAATAGTGTATGCAGGGATATTGCCAGATTTTGAAATTTTTTAGTCAACCTCACAAACAGCTTCGTGGGCAGATAACATACATTTTTCGGAAATATTTTTTTTTTTTGATATGACATACATACGTACCAAATTTTATTGTTGTAAGATAATTATGAGCTTATTTATGTAGTTTTCAAATTTTGCGTTGTATGTGAGGTAGGCGTGTGCGTCGGCGGATGACGTCCATTTTATCGTTACATTTTATCTCTGCAGCATTGCCAAAAGCATATTTATGGTGGGCGTGCCCATCAGCGGATGAGACCCATTTTTCGAAGACATCTTTGTGTTGATATTAAACACATTCGTACCAAATCTTATTGTTGTAGGTTAATAATGAGCTCATTTATGTAGTTTCACAGAGTTCATGCAATTATCTCAACTCCTTCTTCTTATCCTGTGTTAACGAACAACACACAGACAGACGGACGGACGCACGGACGGACATGGATAGATCGACTCACGAAGTGACGCTGATCAGGAATATATATACTTTTCTGTACCGGACTCGCTTCGTTCTATGCGTTACAAACGTTTGCACAAAGTTAATATACCCTGACCTTTCAAGTTTAGGGTATAAAAAGATAAATTGGCAAGACTACAATTGACAATTGAATGAAAAAATTTATTTCATTCACAAATTCACCACCTGACATTCTTAACCTTTACACTCCATCTAATCTTTTTGTGATTTTCGAAAGAAAAAAATAGGGGTATTCACACTGCCGTGGGTAGTTGGGTAGATTGGTAAATGCAGTACATTTTGGTTTTGTAAAAGTGCCATTGTACCCATGTACCCATCTACCAATCTACTCTAGCTGACCCCCTGACTTGTTTGGGTAGATTGATTTCTTGTCAAATTGAGTACTTTTTCATGGGTTGACACCACGTTTACCAAAAGTAGGCAATAATTCAATTGACAATATATTAAAACGAAGTAAATTAAAATAAAGAATATATAAAGAGATAAAAAAAACATGCTGCACTGCCCAAAATTATTCTACAATGTACTCAATTGCAATTAAGGGTGCTCGCAGTTGTCAAAAGTACTCAATCTACCCACACCCAACTGACTAAGTCAGTGTGAATACCCCTTATATGTTTTCTTATGTATGGAATTTAATTTAACATGAAGTTAAACTACTTCAATAGTATATTGTATCAACATTTGACAATATTTAGTGCACTTTACAGATTTTTTTTTTTTTTGTTTTCCTTATGAAGTCAATCAATATCAAATGTGTTGGAAGGGTTCATGATATAATAAGGAGGTACGGTAAAGAGATTCACCACACCGTCTACGAATGTCAAAATGAAAAAAATCAGTGCTGCCGTATCTTAAAAAGCATTCATTAAATATCCATGTTATTCCACAGTGATTTTTTTGAATTAATTTAGCAGAAAACGGGGAAGTACATGTTTTGCTATTATAAAATGATGCACTCTGCAAATTTTCAAAAACAAATTTTTGATTTATGTTCACACGTTTCTTTGCCAAACGATGCAAAAAAATTATAATTAGATTAACGTCCCTATTCTGGCAAATTAAAAAAATTGTTAACCAGTTTTAATTTTGAGCTTTTAATCTTGTTTTGAAATAAAAAAATTACAACAAAAACATAGAAATATAAAAATACTGGTTAACAATATGCCAATTTGCCAGAATAGAGTGGTTAGAATGCATGCAAGAATAAAATCTTTAAATAAAACGTTAAGAATACAAAAAGCTAAACAAAAGCAATCCTAAATTAGTTAAAATAAAACTTTAAAACCAAATAAAAGCTTTTCGTATATAACACTTTTTAACACATTCGTCTTTACGTTATCCTTTAAGCCTTATATAATTTCATGAATACCCTTAATATATTTCATCTCAAATAATATATAAAAAAATAATATATAGTTCATAGTTTATTTAATTATAAATACTGCTGGCAACAAAGAATTAAAATTACTTTTAATTTCAGAGCAATTTATTATTTGTAAATCGAATCGATATTTCATAAGTTGTAAAGTTTTTAAAAAATTATATAAAAACGATTATAGAACGAAATCGAGTCAAAAATGCATTTCTTCTCATTTTATCCCTTTTACCCTTATATAATTCCCTCTCAAAGTGTTTGTCCCACATTTACCAACTCAAAGAAAAAGTGGCATCGCTAATTTTCATTTTCACATTCGCATGACATTCGTAGACGGTGTGGTGAATCTCTTTACCGTACCTCATTATTATATCATGGAAGGGTTAAGTTTAAAATTAGTAACTAGCATATTCACCTCACTTTTGAGGTGAACAAATTTTTCTCATATGTGTGTTTACTTTTTGGTAATTTCGGATTCCTCACAGAAGTATCTTGTTATCTTTGGTCATGGGTTTTGTGCATCTGCGCAGAAATTATTTTCATGCTAACAGCCTTATTAAATATACTTCCTTTAATATATTTTCCTTTGGTACTATGAAATGAAGTTGTACAAACATGACAAACATAAACTTAGAGATATATATAACGTTTAATTTAGTTGGATTTTCGATTTTGTTAAGAACAGATGCCTTAAATATTTTTATTTCGCGTCTTAATAAATGTTGCAAAAAAACAGTGTTTATTGTGATTGGTGTGCAAAGCAAATTTTTTTTTTTTATAATAACATTATAAATAATGCATTAGCTCCGGCATTAGCTCCGGATCTCCGGTTGTTTTAGTTAAACCTTAATATTATTATTCAACGTTTGAATGGTGTACGGATTCGGGGCCATTGAACTCGAACGTCTTTTTTTGGCTATCTCACGCACGTCTTTTTTTTAAGTAAACTCAAAATAAAGTAAAACAAAAACAGTTTAAACTTTTAGCGCATGGAAATATAATCCGTTTGTTTTAGTATTTTCATATGCTCGTCAAAAATGCTAATAAGTCAACTCAGTTGCCGATGTTGTTTCTTATGCACACTGCAATACGCATCAGTAGCGTAGCAAATTTTGCACCCCAACGCCAAAATGGGGTGCAAAATTTGGCAAAAGAACTTTTTACCACATAATTTTTGCTTTTTTTAATAAAAAGAACACACCTCAATGACTTCGGTTTTCTATTTGAATATCAAGAAGGTTCAAAAGTGAATGAATATTTTTTACCATCACCAGGACTTCGTTTTGTTGAAACAAACTTTAACTTTATATTAAATTTTGTTCAATATTAACGCTCACACTAAAACCCAAGTCAATTCCATATGTAATTTTTCATTGGTTAGGGGTGCAATTTCCAAACAAATTATATTAAAATTTTCATGATATTAAGATGGAGTTCAAAAGGAAAAATGTAAAAACATTTTTTTACATTTCATTAAGTTTTATACATACACACTTTTTTACTTCTTATATTCAGGTTAAGAAGTGTTCAAACTGGCTAGCATAGTAGACATTTCTAAAACCATTAAGTTTCGAAAACCTGCATGATTTTCAGAGAATGATGAATGGATGCGTCAGTTGTTTTGCAAGCAATACATTTCTCCATAACTTTTCAGAAAAACATGTTTATGTCATAAATGTCAAAAATAAAAAATACGGTATATTTTGGGTATACTTTTACATAAAACTATTTGTTTAAAAATCATAAATAAACTTTTTTCTTGCTTAAAAAATTTCAAAAAAATTAAATTGATTTAAATTCATAACATTTTTTATATAAATTAAATATATGGCGTTCTATGACAATTTATAGCGCTCTGACTTTTTTTATTTTATTTTGAAGATGTCTATTTAAAAATTTTAAGATGGTTTTCTGAATCCTTTATTTTGCTAAAATAATTATTATTATGTTCAAATCAACCAACAAAAACTATCAAAAATACAGTTTTAAGAGAAGATAAGATGCACAGTTCCTTAAGAATTATTCTAATTATTAAAATAAAATTTTGTTCTCAATCACCGAATGTGAAGATTCAACAGATTTCTTGGAATTGCCAGCTCTTTTTGAGCCATTCATTACTCTTTACCTTGTCCAACCTGGCCAAGTTTGCTTTGGGAATTATGTAGATAAAGAGAATGAAACAAATTTCTGATATCAATTTGGTTCCCTGGTAATATTGTGATACTGAGATATTTATGGTGATATTTATAAAGTAGTCAAATGTCTACTCAATCTTGTCTATAAAAGTCCAAGCGGAGATTAATATAGATACACTGAGAAGAAAAACATACTTTAAAATTAAACAAAAAATATTAAAAAAGAAATTAAACGCCTTTGCGTTTCTACAAAACAATATTAAAAACAAGTGTGTATAATTTTCGAAAAAAAAAACGAATTGGCTATTTCAGCCCTTAAAAGGACTTTGACCGAGCTTTTTATGATCAATTGTGTTATTAAATGTTTGCACACAATTCCAGACCGAGAACTGGACCTACATGTTTTATGCCGACTCCGAACGGCTAAAGTTCATGTTCTCAAGAAGCTTTACATGGCAGTATTTACTCTCTGAGGTTTGCCATTGTCTGCAGAGAGGTGGTGACAGATCAGAAAATTTTTTTATTGACAAAATTTTTCGCCGCGTCTGGGGATCGAACCCGGGCTCCGAGCATGCTAAGCCACACACTTAACCTGCATGCCAGGGTCACCACCTTTAATTTAATGTCCACCTACCTATAAACTCCTTTCTTTTTTTATTTTTCTCTTTTTATTTCTTTCAAAAAACAAACAAAAATTTGAATTCAATGACAATTTTTAAATTTTTTGAATTGTTTTGACAAATATCGAAAATATGATAAAATACACACTTATTTATTAAATATTAAAATATTTCAAATGTAAACTTCATCGAATTGAGTTAACATTTGGTATTCAGAAGGTCCCGGGGGTAGCTGGTTGTGAACCTGGTGTAAAAACTCGGAAAAGTTAAAAAAATGGCATCGAAAAAAATATGCTTTAAAACATGTGTTTTGAATTTTAAAATTTTTGTTTAAAATTTGGTTTTCATTGCAAAAACATTGTATAAAAACAAAAACTTTTGTATTGAATTTAACTTTAAAACAGCTCTGTTTAATTTTAACACATTTTTTCCTCAGTGTACTATAAAAAAATTGATAAAAATGATGAAAAATGTTTATAAATGAATTTTAATATTTTATATTAATTTTTAACTCAAATTTTATGTAGAAAATGGGGGTTGAAATATTTATATTAATAGTTATTCAGGGTCACTAGCGAAAATTTGTCAACGTTTTGCTTCCAGGTCCTATTTTTTCTTCAATTATGCAAAATTTTTCGTAAATTTACAAAGTTTTCCATATTAAACTAACTTAAGTTTTTATATTAAAACTGATATTGTGTGGTTTACTGATAGTAAATTTTTCTCTCACAACTTATAAGCCCGGTAGACAAAAATATTCGAACAATTCAGAGAAAATTCTTTAAGGTTCTGAAAATTTTAGATTCTTACTTCTTTTATCAAATATTCATGGATAGCATAGTTTTGTTTATTTTTTGAATCTCTTCTAAAATATTTCATTTTTGTAGAGACTGAATCGAAAATATGCAGTAAGATTCATCGACTTATTTTATAAAAAAAATCTTCTAAAGGGGTGCACAATTTAGTTTCCGACCCGGGTGCGACCAACCCTAGCTACGCCACTGATACGCATACTTAGTTGAGTTAATTTTGTTTGTTAATATATTTTATATTATATTGTATTGATATTGATTTTTGCTTATAAAAGGGCGAAAATTTAATGAAGTGAGTTTGTGGTGACCGTGGCATGCAGGTTAAGTGTGTGGCTTAGCATGCTCGGAGCCCGGGTTCGATCGCCAGCCGCGGCGAAAAGTTTTTTTCAATAAAAAATTTTTCTGATCGGTCACCACCTCTCTGCAGACAATGGCAAACCTCAGAGAGTAAATAATGCCATGTAAAGCTTCTTGAGAACATGAACTTTAGCCGTTCGGAGTCGGCATAAAACATGTAGGTCCATTTCTCGGTCAATTGTGTGCAAACATTTAATAACACACACAACACAATTGGTCATAAGAAGCTCGGTCAAAGTCCTTTCAAGGGCTGAAATGGCCAATTTGTTTTTTTGTTTTTTTGAGTTTGTAATCAAAACTTATTGTGTGTTAACTTTCCACAAACAGTTCAAGTGCTGTTTGTGAAACTAAAAATAATCAAAGGCCAAGTTTATATGCTTGGGCTAAGACCTAAAAACTTACAAATCCAAACGCGAATTTAAACATTGGTGCCCCCGCACAGTGGGCGAAATGGCTAATTTAGCGGCATTAAATTAATAACTCCAAAATAAATAAAGATATCGAAATGAAATTTGTCATGGGAGTTTATGAAAATTTGGTACAGAAATTTGTGAAGTTATACATTTCTAGAATTTTGGTTTTTGTTGTTGTGCGACTTTTTCTCCTCGCCTATACAGCCAAGAAGCAAGGTATGACAATTTTGCAATTTTTCCAAAATTATGAGATTGTAAAAAGATGATGGTAGAAGGGTAAAAAAAAATTACTCGTGCATCGGCGTTTTAAGAGTTGACATTTAAATAATTTTTCAATATGGGTTTGAAATTGACACTTTTTAGACCCTACACCTGAACAAATCAGGTAACACTAGCAGGAGAAGGAGTTTAGATATTTAGCTGAATTTTGTACACCCAAGGACGTGCAGTATTAAATATTTTTGAAATCCGCACAGGGACACGTCCACCTCCCATATAAACCACTATGGTAAAAAATTATTCAATTCAATGTTTATTTTTTTTTTTTATTTGTATTTTTGTACTTTTTACCTTTTTTATAATTTTAGTAATAAATAATAATAAAAACTGTTTAAAAAATTATTCTGTGCTTATTACCCCACGCCAGCATGGCCGACGTGGCCGATCCTACGTTGGTAAAAATGTGCCACAAGTGGAAATGTCACAGGACTCCGAAGGCGACATGTTATACGTCCCCTCTGGCAGAGGCCGAGGGTCAGCAGTGCGACAACTGCCGCCGCAACGCTTTGGGTCAAGATTTCGAGTGGATTCTCGCGCAACCAAGGATGCACACCCAGAAGTTAAACCAAAGAAACATCCATGGTGTTATTTCCACTGCTGTTACGGAAGGCAAGCGACAAAGTGTCGCGACTCGTGCACTTATCCTTCAAAAAACTAGGTGAGGGGCCGCCGTTCGCAGACGACAAGGGTGGCCATAAAGATGTACGTCGTCTGTACATTACTGACACTGCGACTAGCAGGCAGTTCCTGGTAGATACTGGGGCTGACGTGTCCCACCTAGCTGAAAGGAGCGTTACAATGGTCCACATGTGTTCAGATTATACGCAGCCAACGGTGCACACATCGAAACGTTCGGATCCAAAAAAATCATATTAGATCTCGGATTTCGAAGAAGGTTTACCTGGGACTTCAGCATTGCTGAAGTGAAGTCACCATTAATCGGAGCTGATTTCTTGAAGCATTTCGGATTGCTGGTTGACATGAGGAATAATAGACTCGTCGACCAGGTTACAAACCTTCAAACCGTGAGCATTTCGGCACAAAAGGGTGAGTCAAACGTTTTTACTTATAATATTAACGACCCTTTTGCCAGTATTCTGGGCCAGTATAAAGACATAACGGTGATGCAGCAGGGCGGTAACTCGGCCCCTAAGTCAGGTGTAACACATCACATTTTAACTAGAGGCCCCCTACGCATGCACGCCCACGTCGGCTCGCCCCAGATCCGCTTCTCATCGAGAGCGGTATCTGTGAGCCTTCTGACAGCAACTGGGCAAGTCCGTTTCATTTAGTAAAAAATAAGGATGGTTTTTTGCGTCCGTGCGGGGACTATCGGGCCCTCAATGAAAGGACATTTCCTGAACGATACCCTATTCCGTACGTGCACGATTTCACGCACATACTGCACGGAAAGACAATTTTCTCGACGATTGACCTACAAAAAGCATATCATCAAATTCCGGTTGAACCTGCTGATGTTCCCAGAACCGCCACTACGACCCCTTTCGGTCTATTTCAATTCAAATATATGACTTTTGGACTACGAAATGCGGCTCAAACATTCCAAAGACTAAAATAATGGCCTCAGAATCCGACCACGTATTTGTATATATTGATGATATTTGTATAGCGTCCAAGAACAAAGAACAACATGAGATTCATCTGTGAAAGGTTTTTCAGCTTCTACGCGAGAAGGGGCTTGCAATCAACATGGCTAAATGTGATATCGGTAAAACAGAAATCCGGTTACTTGGACATACTGTCAACAAGTACGGCATTAAGCCAGCGGCGGACAAGTTGCAAGCTATTAAAGAATATAGCAAGCCTACAACCGCCCGTGATATGAGAAGACTTTTTAACGTGTATAGCTTATAATAAATAAATAAATAAATAAATAAATAAATAAATAAATAAATAAACGGTAAATTTCTATCGACGTTTCATTCCAAGTGCAGCAGCGACTCAGGCTTCTTTGCAGACAATGATTGTTGGCAACAAGAAGAATGATACTACGCCTTTAAAATGATAGGCTATTACGGAAGTGGCATTTGAGACATGTTTCCGGAATAGACAACGAGGTAGCATACGCTCTGTCTCGCATCCAGCTGTTAGCGGCAGAGTCCTGCATTGATTTTAAGTTACTGACACGAGAGCAAGCAACGGATTTTGAGACCCAGCACCTGGTGGCTAATAGGGAGAAGGCTTCGTCACTCTCGATTCAACAGTTCAGGGTACCCAACACAGACGTCAACGTTTTTGGTGATGTGTCGCAAAGAAAATTTCGACCTTTGGTGCCCGTAAAGCTACGCGCGGAAGTGATGACCAAAATTCTTGGAATTGCTCACGCAGGCGCCAAAGCATCAACTAAGCTGATCAAGGAAAGGTTTGTCTGGCCGAACATCAAAGGTGATGTTCACGAGTTTGTCCGATGCTGCATTCCATGTCAACGCAGTAAAGTGACCAAGCACAACAAATCAGAATTGGGTCACTATCTTAATCTAAGTGAAAGTTTTGAACATATCAACATAGATTTGGTCGGAACACTCGCTGTTTCACGAGACAACAGGTATTGTTTAACAATTATAGACAGATATACTCGCTGGCCAGAAGCTTTGCCGATACCGGACATGACAGCAGAGACCGTTGCCAGAAATTTGCTATCAGGTTGGATAGCTCGTTTTGGAGTTCCAGTAAAAATCACAACCGATTTGGGACGGCAATTTGAGTCTGACTTGTTTCCTCAACTCAACAATCTGCTCGGTATAAAAAATTACCGCACCACAGCCTATCATCCTCAAGCAAACGGAATGATAGAGAGATGGCACCGAACTCTCAAGGCAGCAATTATGTTCCATGAAAATGAGAATTGGTGCGAAGTTTTACCACTGGTCCTTCTAGGCCTTCGATCTGCTGTAAAATAAGATATAGCAGCGACACCAGCCGAGATGGTTTTCGGCACGACACTAAAACTGCCTGGTGAATTTTTAAAGCCGTCGCCAGTAAAATGTAACGAAGCAGAGTACGTGTCTACGTTAAGAGAAGTCATGCAGAAAATCGCTCCAGCCACGGTACGACATAACGATAAACCTACAGTTTTTGTTCAACCAGAGCTGAAAAGTTGCACACACGTTTCGTCAGAAGTGACAAGGTGCAACGTCCTTTGCAACCACGGTATGACGGTCCTTATGAAGTCGTTGAGCGAAACGACAAGTATTTTATCATCACTATCAAAGGCAAACCAACCAAATTGTCAATCGATAGGCTGAAAGCTGCATTCATCGCAAAAGCGAGAGGTGAACCCGAACCAGTACACATCACATACGACGCCATGACATCATCTGGCGTGCCGATGGAAAACGCGGGACCTAAGTCAAAAAAGCGACTTCAGAAACAGCCGTGTCAATTTTTACCGGCTCACCGGTGGACAACGCGGGATGCACAGCCGAAAGATCGAAATCATCACGTAAGGTCGTGACTTTTTCCGACCCTCCGATGGACAACGTCGGCTTAAACGAACGCGGGATCTTCAAACAAAGGTCATAAGTCGTCAAAAAATGCCGTGACATTTTCCGGCACACCGTTGGACAACGTGGGACTTTATTATAAACCGTCCCACCGTGTTCAATCGAGAAAGCATCAGTCAAAGACATCGTGTCAGGCACCGTCGCCGGTCGTCACAAGGAGTGGCAGAAGGGTTAAAGTTCCAGCCAAGTATCTTAAGAATTTGTAAATTATTCGAAACACTAGGGGGGGAGTATTGTGGCGGTACCTTCAGTTCCGTCACTTCCCCGTTACACTATTTACTAGTTGTAAGCTATTTTTCGTGTTTCGGCCCTTCGAGCTTTTGGCGACACTTTGTCGTAATCAAACACCCCCATGCTATCGCAACGATTTCGGTTAGCGCTGCTTGGTTCTCCACACAAGTGATGACCCAAGCAAATTCCTAACCGCTTGAAACTTTGTTGCCACTGTTGGATCTGCAGCCAACAGTTTAAATTTCATAATGTAAACTTTGAACATTGTCGCTGTTGTTATCAAACAACACTCATTAGAGACGGCAACTTTTTTATTCTAAGCATCGAGTTGTTTATACAATTTCGCTGTGCTGACTATCATGACGAATCGCCACCCGTCTGACTGACAGAACGTCAGACGTGGCGATCGCGCTAATTCTTTAGTGACGAGTCACAGTAGTGCAGTCAGCACAGGCAAGCTTGAGTGTTGTTGTTGTACAAACGTTTGTTGTACAACAACAATAGCTTGCTGTGCGCTACTTATAGCGTACGCTGCTTGTGGATTGGAGTAGCTAACCAACACACAGGCAAGCACGCCGCCAGTAACATTCCCAACCAGCAACGAGGGCTCAAATCAGGCTTATACAGCGAATATTCTTAGCTGCTTTGCAGTGTAAGCAGCCCCAAATTTAAGTAATTTTTCGTACTTTGAGGAACAAGCTAGTACGTTGCATAAACTGCTAAGCAGCTTTCTGTTCGAACTTCGAAAATTTTCAAAGATCTGAAATAGTCGTCCAAATTCGAATAGGCAAAGCTTTTTTTTTTAAATAAATATTTTCCTTGTTTTATTCTGATTTTCTTTTATTTAATTTATTTATTTTCTTCTCCTTTCTTCTTTTTCTTCCATTATAGGGTTGGTTCTCAACTGGTAACCATCTGGTTCGCAGTGAAAAACTTTTTTATTAAAATTTTGCCTTTGCCAGGGTTCGATATATCGATATATTGCTTTATATCGAAACGAAGTTTTTTTCATTTATACAGCTAGTTGTGTCGTAGATACCAATAAGCAGCTTTAAGGTGCAAAATTAGGTTCAATCGAACCATTAAGCAGCTCTAAGTTCAAAATAAATGTAAAGAAGATGTGCAAGCGGCTCAACAGATCTTGTTTTGAACTTAATTATCTTAAAGCTGCATAGAAGTACAACTTGTAACTTTTGGAACTATAAGTTCTATTGTCTGAAATTGACACCATAAAGCAGCTTAAGGCGTGACAATTTCTACAACGAACCATAAAGCAGCTTCGAAGAGCCAAAGAACTTATTTTGCCGCTTTAAACAGCTTTAAAGGGAACTCATAAGTAAATTTCTACTCATTTTGCTGGTTGGGTTGACTGGCGTTTATGAGTCAGCATAAGCTATGCTTTGGAACGTTCGCCCGTCGCTAGCGCCGGTGACGGAGCGTTCGGTTATAAATATTGGCTCCTCTGCAAGCAGGTGGAGTCAGTATCGTAATGAAGGAAATCGCGCAAGTGCTGTTGGCTATGGGGTGTGCACAATATAGCGCACAATATAGCGCTGCAGTATGTTTTTAATGCACTGTGGTGGCATGGACTATGGTCCAAATTACCATGAGAACACAGTCTTATTTTAAACATACGCGCGCGCGGATTAATTAATTAATATTTGTAGTATAGTAAGCTTAATTTAGTAAAATAATAAACAAAAAATAATATGTGTATATTAGGCCGGGTCGATTTGTGGGGAGGCAAAAAATCGCCCATTAGTCTGTGAAAATCGTATTCTAGGGATCAAAATAAGAAACTTTGCCGAAGGAACGAATTCTGAACCTCTAAAACGAATTCTGATGTCCCCCAATTTGGGTCGTACTTTTGGGTAGGGGCAAATTTTGAAAAATCCCACTTTGACCCATTAAGAGTGCTCCAATCGAGTCCAAATTTATGACCGACCCCCACTAACTTTGGAGGCCCGACCCACCCATGCCAGTGGCACACCCTCTGGAACCCCCCTGGGTGTTCCCCATACAAACATTTCAAAAAATCGCCAGTTTTGGCACTTTACATGGAAAAATCAGCGAAATGCCTATTTTTTTTCTTTTCGGAGTTTTTTTTCTCTTTAGAAATTTATTCAACCCTTTTAATAAATGAAGGGATCACTGTGACACAATTGCAAATCGGAAAATTGCTTGTGTGCGTTTTTTAAGGCACCACAAGACACAGCTGCATGTCGTAAACTTACTTGTGAAGTTTTTTTATAGCACCTACTTAAGAAATGAAGGTTGTTTTTACAACCCTTTTTGTGGGTATTTTATGGCACTTTCTTAAGAAATGCGCGTTTTATGCAACCATTTTAACAATTAAGGTATCACTGGAATGCACCGCAACCCTTTTAAAAAATTAAGGTATCACCGTGACACAATTGCAGATCCTAAAATTGCTTGTGTGCGTTTTTAAGCCACCACAAGACACAGCAGGTAGAATTGAAATTACCATTTCATTCTTATTACCTCGTCTCGTAGACCATATATAACGCAACAGTTTTTGTGAATGCATTAAGTCGTTGTGAAGAACTCAAAGTGTGAAGTGCTAATTTCAGATCAAAAAATATTAAAAAAAAAATAATAAGTGAAGTTGACCATTCCAAATCAATCTACACCGCAAGATGAAGCAACAACAACTATCGAAAACCCAATGAGTCATATACCCAAGCACGAAGTACTGTTTTTGGTGTGTCTACTGATTTGACTGATCTTAATTTACCAACCCATCTGGATATCTTGAGATATTATTTTTACTTAAGCGAACGTGCTAAAACAGAACAAAAAAGTTTTCCCATAAATCATTCACTATTCAAGTACAAGATAAGTTGAATGGAATTTGGGAAAAACTTGGTATGGAAATAATGCTGAAAAAAGTGCTTTTAAAAAATTGAATAAATTGCTTGACAAGTATCAAGATCAAATCAAGAGAAGAAACAAAACCCAACAATTTACAGAGTATGTAAAATCTCTGGAAACAATTTTTTACATTGGAACATGTAAATGCGATTTGAAGGCAGCTCCATGTGCATGCGGCTGGGTTCCCGAACGCCTCAAAGAGTTCATGCACGATCAACATAATCAGAGAAGACTAACAATGGATGCAGTTGTGATGGAAACTGAAGAGCAAGGAGCAACGTCTTTGTCATCAATGCCAACATACCAAGATCCCGATGATTCAACATACGCACCGCCACCGGTTCAAGAAGATATGGATAGAAGCACAAGTTCACAATACACAGAGAGATACGATTGTTTTAACTTTGCCGTGGTATGTGACACATTTGGTGTGCCTGATAGAGTAGCATCGGCATTGGGAACCGCTCTTTTCCAAGATTTTAAAATGAAGGATTAGCATGGCAAACCTCTCATCATGGATAAATCGAAAGTTCGCAGAGAAAAAGAGAAATGCAGACAAGAAGTGGTTCGCAAACGGTTAGATCATACCATTTGTTAGCGTTTTCATTCGATGGCAGAAAAGATGATACTTTAACGACAGCTAAAGTTGATGAGAAGTATCATACTAGGATGGTAAAAGAACCTCATCTTGTTATTTTGAGAGAACCCAATTCTGAATTGATTGGTTACGTAAGACTGGAACATGAAACCGCTGAATACAAAACAACCAAATTAAATGATTTTTTTCAATGATAAAAATATATCACTGGAAGCATTAATTGGAATATGCACTGACGGTGAGCCAACAAACACTGGCACACACGGTGGAATTATACGACGATTCGAATTGCTGTTAAAAAGACCATTGCATTGGTTCGTTTGCCTTCTACACTTCAACGAACTTCCGTTTCGGCATTTGTTTGAAGCTTTGGATAAATCAACCAGCACTGGGCCAAAATCGGCAACCGGAAAACTGAGTCAAATCGAAACTTGTGAAACTCTTCCGGTAAGTTATTGCTATCACTCATTTATTATAATTGTCAACCATTTTTAATTATTTTATTATTATACATTTTCAGGTGGTGGACGGCTTCCAGAAAATTGAGTTGAAAAATATGCCCCCTCTCCAGAAAAAAATTGAATTTTTCACCGATTCGAAGTACTTATTCGAAGCACCGATTCGAAGTACCGATTCGACATGGCCCATGCAATTTCTAGCGGCGTGGTTTCGGTGGATCTGGCTAACATCAAACCAGGGAAAATTGTACATTCTCGGTGGCTCACCAAGGCCGCTAGATTATTACGATTATATGTGAAAACGGAAAATCCAGATGCATATTTTAGAATTCTGGTTGAATTTATAATTAAATGTTATGTGCCAATGAACTTCAATATCAAGTATTACAGCTCTGTCGTGTACGGCAGTGCATTATTTTTCAACTTCATTAGTTGGTCACGATTTCTAGAACCTCGTTGACGCAAAATTGTCAATCAAGTAATTACAGATAATTCATATTATGCGCATTCGGAAAATATCTTGTTTTCAATGTTGTTTGATGATAGCAAAGAAAAGCGCGACTGTGCTTTCAACGCTATCGAACAGATGTTGACGACCCAACGCAACTTAGAGCTTATAAAAAACCAGATATAAAGTTTAATTGCACAAGTTACACGGAAACGATCAATATGAATGACATAAATAACGTATTTGAACCACCATTCACGCGAAGCATTCCGTACGATACATTGAAAGAATATTTAAATCAAGATGATCCACCGTTTAATGATACAAAAATTCCATCACACATACAAGGAACGGAACGACATGTTCAATTGCTAGCTAGCGTTTCCAAACGGGTTACACTGGAAAATGTAGAGGCTGTTATGGCGATGTCATTAGAGAGCCGTGCGAAATTGCCCAGATTTGAAAGTAAAAAGGACTTCAAACAATAATTTTTTTAGTTTCTTTTCTATAACTAACTTAAATTAATTTTTTCATTTACATATGTTCTGACTAAATAAATTTCAAAAGGGAAAAAATAGATATTATTTTAAATAAATAATAAATATTATTATAAATAAATAAATAAAAATAAAGAAAAAACATAGCCATTTCGCTGATTTTTTCATGTAAAGGCCAAAAATGGTGATTTTTAAATGTTTGTATGGGGAACCCCACAGGGGGTTCCAGGGGGTGTGCCACTGGCATGGGTGGGTCAAGCCTCCAAAGCTAGTGGGGGTCGGTCATACATTTGGACTCGATTGGTGCACTCTAAATGGGTCAAAGTGGGATTTTTCAAAATTTGCCCCTACCCAAAAGTTCCACCCAAATTGGGGGACATCAGTATTCGTTTTAGAGGTATGGTTCCTTGGGAAAAGTTTCTTATTTTGATCCCTAGAGTACGATTTTCACAGAGCATTGAGCGATTTTTAAACCGACCCGCATTAATATATATTGTGTAGTTATTTTAATTTATTAACTCCACAAGTGCATGTAGTAGGTCCTCCATTGTATGCTGTCGTGAAGTCTTACACGTTGGATGCAAGCGGAAATTTCGAACGTCTTTATACCTAGACTACAGTGCTTCCTCCGACAACATGCCAATTGGTTGTGCAAAATTATTTATAATTTCTCCACCATGTATTGAAATTTTGTGAATGGAGCTAGGCATGTAAAACTATGGATATAGTATAGCACGCAAAATTACGCTGAATCTTAAAATAACATCTTCATTAACATTTGTTATTTGGGCAGCTAAATAAGATTGTTGAAAGAACCTTCGAGCTGTGTTTCCATTGTTTGTATTGCCACAACCAGCCATTGGTATGTTCACAAGTAATGCCATTTTCTTTCTGAAACACTGTTTGTATGTCTTTTCTTTTTTCAACAAAATCTTTATCAGTAACGCGAATCTGCCACTTTTTAATGGGAAGCCTGTATGAAATATGAATGACACACTCAAAATAACGAATCTTCGCGTGCAGAGTAGATAAACCGTATTGGAAGAAATTTTCATTCACTTGTAAATTTCGGATCGCATTCAGATCGTGATTTTTTTCAAATTATGTTGGATCGAGTTAAACTTGCAACGACTTGTTCAGTATTTTCAGCGGTAGTGACGTTGTCAAATAACTCAGGGTGTGCTTCAATGATCCTAGGAACAGTGTGGTCCACCAAGCTCTATAGAGTCACTTCAGCAGAAGAATCTGTAACCAATAATCCACTAGGATAGCACCTCTACTTAGCTATTCTTAAAACATCATAGCTTGGGTAAATGTTTGCACTTCGAGCTTTGGCACCGGCCTGCATTAATTTGTATCAGTGTTTCGTGTAATCTCCATCAATATAACGGACCAAGGCTTCTTCTGGAGTATATTTTACAGGAAGTTAGGCATCAAATTAAACAAATTTTTTAATTTTTGCAGCCGCGTCGTCATTCGAAACCAACATTGACATTACATTGGATGCAGTTCTTTTCCCAGACCTATAAAGACTAACACATGTTGCCACCATTAGCTCGCTTCATGAAGATTCATTGCTTAATAAAGAAACGTTATGAACCTGGCTTTTCATCTCGTACAAGTTGAAAAATTTGTTAAAGGTCGTTCAAGTTTCTTAGAAGTTGTTGGAGCAATTAACTCAAAGTCTCTTTCTAACCGTTTCTTGTTTTTCTTTTCGAAATATGCTAGTCGACTACTGCAAGATTTACACTTTTCTACTAACTTCACATTGAACATTCTTAATTTTCTACCTACTTCACGACATTGCTCTTCATCATGTTTATTTTTCTCAACAACATTATTAAATAGTACCTGGGTGACCGAGCTCCGCTCGGATTCCTGCCGTATATTCAAATGTTTTACGGTTTTTAATGTATCGGAAATGCCAACTTTATCTTAGAAACAACATATAAGATCATATTTATACCCCCACGCGAACTGCGTAAGGGGTATATTAATTTTGTCACGACGTGTGTAACACCCAAAAGGAGGCGTGGTAGGTATGGAATAGTATATATATTCTTGCTCAGCATCACCACCTGAGTTGATTTAGCCATGTCCGTCTGTCTGTCCGTCTGTCCGTCTGTCTGTGGACACGATTGCGGCCGTAATTTTGAAGCTATCGTAATGAAATTCGATATTTAAGCTTTTTTTAAAAAAACTAAGGTCAAGTTCGAGAATGGGCTAAATCGGATGAAAACCACGCCTACCTCCCATACAACTCCAAAATTGAAAACTCTACAAAGAAGCTAATATTAAAGCTACAGTACTGAAATTTGATATATGCGTATTTTATGTCAAAGCTGAGATGTCTTAGAAAAATGGGCGTCATCCACCCACTAACACGCCCACCTCCCATACAACCCCAAAATTGAAAAATCTTTAAAGAGGCTAATATTAAAGTAACAAGATGAAAACTCGGTATTTGTGTATTTAATGTCAAAACTGAGGTGTGTTAGAAAAATGGGCTTTATCCACCCATTAACACGCCCACCTCCCATACAACCCCAAAATTGAAAAATCTATAAAGAGGCTAATATTAAAGTTACAAGACGGAAACTCGGTATTTGTGTATTTAATGTTAAAACTGAAGTGTGTTAGAAAAATGGGCGTCATCCACCCATTAACACGCCCACCTCCCATACAACCCCAAAATTGAACAATCTATAAAGAGGCTAATATTAAAGTTACAAGACAGAAACTTGGTATTTAAGTATTCTGTGTCAAAACTGAGGTGTGTTAGAAAAATGGGCGTCATCCACCTACTAACACGCCCCCTCCCATACAACCCCAAAATTGAAAACCCTATAAAGAGGCTAATATTAAAGGTACCAAACGGAAACTCGATATTCGTGTATTTCATGACAAAACTGAGGTGTGTTAGAAAAATGGGCGTGATACACAATCTAACACGCCCACCTCACCCCCAAAATTGAAAACGTTATAAAATGACTTATATTTAAGCTGTAGGAAAACAATTTGATATGTATGTATTTTAGACAAATACAAAAAATAAAATCTCTCAAAATCTCATAAAAAAACTCTCCAATTTAAGATTCTTTTACCTTTAAGAATCGGCCGTGGGGGTATTTTAACTTCGGCCAAGTCGAAGATATACCTTACTAGTTTTTATATTTGGTTTAATTATTTTGATAATTTACTTATGCTGAACTTATGCCGGCCATTCCAAGCCTAAGTAAATTTTTTTTTCCCAAAATTTACCTCATGCTCCTTTTCCACTTACAAGAATAGATGTTATTTTTTTATGTCGCAATTTTTTCTAAAGTTATGGAGATAGCAATTTTTGATCAAAGTAAAAATCTTGAAAATGGAGTCATTTTCATAAATCATACCTCTGTCATTTCTTACCCCTATTTTTGTAAATGAAGTATCGTTAGAAAGCAATTGAAAAGCGATTATTAATAAAAAAAAAAATACTTTTGGAATTTTTTTGCTAGAGTTGCCTACTTTTTCAAAAAAAAAGTGAACTGTTCATATCTCAAAAAATGCATTTTCGGTTTTTTTTTAAGTAGAATTACGTCTTACAGCGCGGTTTGTATGCAGTCGTTTTAACAAATTTTTTTAAGGTCATACCTACAGCCTATAATATTCATCGTTCAAACATAATATTTATACTAAAGTATCAGATATATCCTGCGCTAAACGAATATCTAATTTTGGATTTTGTTACTTTTATATTAAAGTCACAAAATAGCAAAAGCTTAGAAGAATAATCTAGATTTTTATATAAGAAAATCAATCATTAGCTGCTTGCATGTTGTGTCGCTCCTTTCTTTGTTTTTGTTTTTGGTTGTGTTGGTTTTGTTTTGAACGAACTGATTCGCAGCATTCGTGCTCTGCTCCACGTTAAGAGGGTGTTCCGATTAGATTTAACACTTATGAAAAAAACTATTGGCATTATATTTCGTTGTATGCTATTGCCCAATAGGTGTCGCTTTCTATTCACTTAATATGATCTTTTCATCTAAAACAGCAACCGGTTGTTATTAGGTTGAGCAGTAATCAGCGTGGATCAGTCGGATAAGCTGTTGTCTTGATAACGTTAAGGATCAAAGAAGCCTGGTTTGATCCTCAGCTTGGTTGATAAGTATATCTTTTTTTTGATATTTTATTGTTATAATCTTATTTTATTAATTATTCAATGTAACAATTGCATAGTGCAATATTTTTATTTTTTGTCACATCCTGTTGCTTGTGATAGCATGAACAAAATGTAAGCAAAATACAGCTTTTATTAGTCTTTTAGTTATTTTGTATTCAATTTTTAACCTAAGTTACCATAATTCAAATTGTATTCCCAATTAATTAAATTTACGTAAGGCTTTGACTAAAAATATGTCTAGTATTTTTAATCGTATATTTTGTAAAAAAAGGATTAACTTATATATTAGTTCAATGTATTGTTACAAAATTACTCTTAGATTTTTAACCGTAAAGTTGTTGTACTATGTGGTCTGTTCACTCCTTAAGATATTTACAAAATGTGAATTTGTCATTTCATCCTCCCCAGACGGCCGATTGAAAAATGTTAAAACTGTTTTGTTTTAAGACCGATTAAAAAATTCTTAGCGTAAATTTGATCTTAATTTATTTCGAATTTTTATAAGGCATTTAAAATTTTGTAAACTTACTGCAAATAAAACAGAAGGAACTAAAAATTTTGTTCAAGCTTTTTACAGTTTTATGGTCCAAGATTCCTTTATTATATACAAAATAATTATTTGACCTAATAAGAAAAACATTTTTGCTCCAGATTTTTTAACAATATCTCAAACGGTATAGAAGTTATGAACGATTAAGTGAAATGTATATCAGAAAAAATTGAAATTACGAAAAGCATAACATTTGGCCATTATATTTTATTTTGGTGGAAACTTAATTTGTTTCTTAAAATTACATAAAAAAGTGCACTTTTTGAGATGTGAGCAAATTAGACTTTTTTTTTCAAAACGTTGGAAACTCTAGCATAGGAAACTCTTACAAAAATATTTTCCTTTTTAAAATTTGTTTTAGATTTAGTGTAAATTACTCTATTTGTAAGATTTTTTTTTATATAAAAAAAAAATAAATGAAAAATACAACAAATTCACCAAATCACTGTTTGGTGAAGCTTAAAAAATAAAAACAAAAAACTTATTGAGCACGGTGGGATTCGAACTCACTACATTTACATTATTGGACAGAAGCTCTACTCTCTGAGCTATCACCGCTTTAACAACGTAAGCAAACTTAACATAACATATTCGGCAGAAAAATTAACTTATTTATTAAATGCGTGAAAACTCGGAAAAACAGCTTTTCCCAGAGATGAGACCTTGCTGGATCGATTTTTCAACCCCCTCTTCATCTATATTGTAAATTTCATCGAAATCGTTTGTGCCGTTTTCGAGAAGGCAATTGCAAATATATATACAAATATTGCTCGTTTAATAGAATAAGATATGAGTCTCTACTGCCAACAATTTTTTACACGAAACGGGTACATTATACCGTATTAAAAAAAAAATCTCGTTTGGAAACTGACATCGTAACTACAAAATGGAATAAAAAAAATAAATGAGATTTAGACTGGACACTTGAGGACATCACAAGATCTGCTCTACGAAAATTCACGACAAGACATACAATAGAGAATACCACGAAGGCTTATTTAAACCGATATTTGTAACAACACCATAGAAAACACAAGCCACAAACACTTTTTTTTAACTACGTTTACCTCAAACTTTAGCAAAATTTCCTCTATTTAGCAAATATACAAACTTATTTATTGTTTACAAAGCTCGTACTGCACTGTGTGAAATGGCGGGAAAATTTATTGCTGCACCTGTTGACACATATGCTATGTTTGAAATCTCACACCTGTTTATACCTAGTTATCGTTTATACCAATACCCTAATTATCGATAAACTCAATAGGGTATTGGTAATCGAAAATATAAAAAAACTAACTCAATTCAATACTTAAAAAATTGAATTAAACGACACTAGATTAGCCGTTTCGCCCTCAGTGCCCCGGGTGGACACGAACCACCAACCTTTCGGTTAACAGCCGAACCAGTTTTAGTCCACACCGGGAATTTTCAGGGAAACTCTAGCAAAGTCTTGAGAGTGCTTCTGTGAAGTTTGGTACCGATAGAACAAGGGGGCGTGGCAACTCCCATGCAACCATAATTTTCGATATCGAATAGCTTTAGAATAACATGTTGCATAGCTCCAAAATTCGGTATTCGAGCTCAATTTCCATTTGCTGTTTTACTGGTAACATTTTATAGGCGTTGCAAAAGGGGCGTGAAACTTTTTAAGCATTTAAACTTTTCAGTGCAACTTTCGAAATGTAAGTCACATATTTATGAAACTCGGAAAGAATATAATATTAAGTCGTGTCTTTCGACTGGAAAAATTGAGCGAGCATTGGAGAATGGGGCGTGGCACCAACCTTGCAATTCAAATGTTTAATACCGAATAGCTTTGGTACTAAATGTCTCATAACATTTAAGATCAGTACAAAGATAATTTTTGACCATGCTTTCGACCAGAAAAGTAGCACAGGCACTGGAAAACGGGGTGTGACTCCGCCCATACAAGCCAAATTTAGTTTATCCCCCTATTATGAATTATAACTGAATCAAAAGTTGAGTTGTCAGGCACAAAACGGTATTATGACTTACAAGTGTATGTATGAACTTGTATGAAGTGTCAAAATTATACAACTTCATCTTTGAGGTTGTCTTGAAAAGTTTAAATGGAAAAAAGATTGAAAATAATCAAAAATACCTTTGAAACATTTTATTAAAACATAAAACAGAATTTAGAAAAATTATAAACAAAATACAGATCCGGCTGATGGTTTCATTGATGGAAAATAACCTATTTTAAGTGATGTTTGGGTATCATCTAAAAGATTATCAAATGCTTCTTTGCTTAGCCTTAATAAGCTAAGGAGTCTGTAAAAAATCGTTTCGTTTAAACAAATTTGCAGGATATCAATAAAAAAATTGCTGGATGCACCTGCAGAAGATTTTTATTGTCGCGAAGTGATTTCCGAACGCGCGACACATTGCATTATTGTCTTCTTCATAGTTCAAAAATAAATCAAAAGAAGTTTTCATTTTAAAATTCCTGTGTGCTTAACTTTTTATTTCACCAACTTACAAAAGCAGCGAAGGAAAAAATCAGCTGATTTTATTTACATTTATCTCTCAAAATTTCCATTAAATTCTATTACAATTTGGAAAGCATTCCATGCAACTCAACTTAAAATGGTTGTAAGCCATAATAAGAAAAAATTTTTAGTGGTGTCCGAAGTTGAGTGGTGTTGAAGACAGCTCAACTCAGTTTGGTTGTAAATCAGGATAGAGCTATTCGTTTTAAAATTCCTGTGTGCTTAACTTTTTATTTCACCAACTTATAAAAGTAGCGAAAGTTAAAAACCAGCTGTTTTTATTTACATTCATCTGTCAAAATTTCCTTTAAATTCTATTACAATTTGGAAAGCGTAAAAAACTACATCATCGCTTAAATTACAATGTGCGACACCAAAAAATAACTGCAAAAACTCCAATGGTTTCTGGCAGCCATTGGTTAATTGAACAAATCGTCCAAAGAATATTTTTGGGTTAGCTCAAATAACCGATTTTTTCAAGATCACATTTTATACTGTGGAGCCGTAGTAAATTTCCTTTAAATCCTTAACTAAGAACAGCTTTGATTTAGGACCTTCAACAAAGTTCTTGCCTTTAGTAAAATTAAATTTTGAAAACAATAATTCCTCCTCAATATTCACACAAGAGGGCCAAAAGCCCCTTAAATTAAACAAACTGGTATATCTTGGAAACTCTGGGCGATATCATTTTTATTACTGCTATAAAAAAATATTGTCATCATCTTATCTATTACTTTGCAGAGCACCAGAATCCAAAAAATCTGCCCTTCTATCAAAAATCGACATTGAAATGTTTTTCTCTTAAATATTTGAAAAAGAAAAATTCAGATATCGACAAAAAATTTTATTTTTAGTAGAAATAATTTATTTATAGTAAATCTTCGAATGTTTAAACAACAAGGAAGTTAAAAAATATGATATAAGCTTGGATAAGATACGATAGGATTAGATAATATCAAATAAAATAAGATAAGATAAGATATGATAATATAAGATAAAATTTGATAAGATAAGATAAGACAAAATAAGATAAGATAAGAGAAGATAAGATAAGATAAGATAATATAAAATAAGATAAGATTAGATAAGACAAGATAAGATAAGATAAGAGAGATTAGATAAGATAAGATAAGGATAAGATAAGATAAGATAAGATAAGATAAGATAAGATAAGATAAGATAAGATAAGATAAGATAAGATAAGATAAGATAAGATAAGATAAGATAAGATAAGATAAGATAAGATAAGATAAGATAAGATAAGATAAGATAAGATAAGATAAGATAAGATAAGATAAGATAAGATAAGATAAGATAAGATAAGATAAGATAAGATAAGATAAGATAAGATAAGATAAGATAAGATAAGATAAGATAAGATAAGATAAGATAAGATAAGATAAGATAAGATAAGATAAGATAAGATAAGATAAGATAAGATAAGATAAGATAAGATAAGATAAGATAAGATAAGATAAGATAAGATAAGATAAGATAAGATAAGATAAGATAACATAACATAACATAAGATAAGATAAGATAAGATAAGATAAGATAAGATAACATAAGATAAGATAAGATAAGATAAGATAAGATAAGATAAGATAAGATAAGATAAGATAAGATAAGATAAGATAAGATAAGATAAGATAAGATAAGGATAAGATAAGATAAGATTAGATAATATTAGACAAAAATAAGATAAAAATAAGTTCTAATTGATGTTTCTTTTTTTTTGTATTTGAAGTTACTCTCAGTTCCACAGTCAGCACAATGAGCTGTCTTGGCCAATTCGTAGAATTATAACGCCATCACCGATTATCTTGAATTATATCAAGTCAAGTAGAGGATAAAAATTGAAATCAGGAACTTAAATATTGATAGAGCATGATCACGAGGAGTGATAACAGATGAAAAAGCAGAAGTATATAGAACTGATAGATTCCATTGTTGCCAACGCAAAGAGTACATGATAAAATGTTGATTAAAGGTGAAAAGTTGAATGAAGATGAAAAGAAGGCGATGAAAACGAAAAACTTGAGATGATAAACTTGAGAAATAGATGAAACGTAGTGCATATGCTATTTTTATATCTTTTTGTGCTTAATTGATGTTTCGTTATTAAATTTATCTCTGTTATTTGTAGGTATATTCAATGGGCCCGATATACGCAAACTAATGAAGAGCTCAACTTTTGATTCAATTTTAACATAATTGTAACATTCGAAGACTTACCAAAAATAAACTTTTTCTTCTAAAAATAAAATTTTTTATCGATTTCTGAATTTTTCTTATTCTAATATTTAAGATAAAAACATTCAGTGCCGATTTTTGATAGAAGGGCAGGTTTTTTGTTGGATTCTGGTATTCTGCAAAGTTATATATAGGATGACAATTTTTTTGTGGAAAATTATTTCGCCCAGAGTTTCCGAGACACACCACTTTGTTTAGTTAAAGGGGGTTTTTGGCCCCGTTGTGTGAATATTAATATTGTTTTCAAAATTTAATCTTACTAAAGGTAAGAACTTTGTTGAAGGTCCTAAATCAAAAATTGTTCTTAGTTAAGGATTAAAAGGAAATTTACTACTTCTCCATAGTATTTTTTTTTTCATTTTTTTTTAGCTTTGAACCAAGGATTTCAGGTGTAAAACCTATTCAGTCAAATCTGCCATGGTTCGGAAATACGGAGATAGATAAGTAGGAGAGAAAGTGAAATAAAGAGAAACAAGTGTAGAAGGTTGTATGTGTGGCGGAGCGCTATACCAACATGCGAATTTAAATCTGCGGCAAGCCTGCCTGCCTGAGGCAATACCTTTACCTCATTCAATTCGAGTTATTAAGCAATCGCATTCCAAAAACATCTCCACCATCAACTACAACTTCCAAAGTTGATTAGAAATGAAAAAAGAATTTAAGAAAGGTAAAAGCTTAGTTACATAGCGTAGCGTAATTACAGAAAAGCTATTAGTCCACTTTTGAGTTGACCTTTTGACAAGTTAACATAAAAAACTTTGCAGTTCTAAACAAAGGTACTCATGCGGTTAACATATAGTTCGTTCTACTAAAAGGGAAATAATTTAAAGCGTTAGCGTTTCTACTGCTTCTACGGTTAGAATTCAAATGAATAAGGGAAAGAACTTCCGGAGAATCGAAAACACCGTTAATCAGTTGGTGCAAATAAACGATATCTGCAGACCTCCTTCGCTCACTAAGTGACTGCATTCTTAAGAGTTTAATACGATCCTCATAAGGCGGAAGGTTTAAAATGTCAGTTCCACTTGTATAAAATTTGATTTTGAAAAAATCGGTTATTTGAGATAACCCAGAAAAATCCTAACAATAGAGTTCAGCTACTACAGCTTTTTCGCACATAATCAGCATTAACCTATCTGAAGCCACACTCCAGATCTCATTGAAATATTTAAATGACATGAAATCCAATGGCTCATAACAAATTAATGTGGAAAAAATTTTCCCATTACAGAGTGGATTGGGCTCAGGGACAACAACAGGATATAACAACTAACCATGTATACACAAATACAGATCTAATTATACAACAGCTTTCAATCTACTTTTGAGTTGACCTTTTGACAAACTAACATAAAAAAATGTACATTTGTCAACAGAGGGCTTTTGGGCGATGTGTTCTATGGGCCAATGACTATCAGAAAACATTGAAGTTTTTGCAGTTAGTTCGAAAGGCCCTCCAATTGTCGTACAGTGTTATTAAGTTTCTTCATACACTGACTTGGATATTTTACGAATTGCAGTTGTTGCTGTTCTCAAACATATTTTATTCAAACATTTCTGAAATTTCTAGTTGACCATTTTCTGGACAAGCCCATATGCCACTTGTATTTTTTTACACAAACTTTTTTACACGATTTACTAAGGAACGTTTCTATCGTGTAAAAAAATACTTTTTTTTAGCGAGTCGAAGAAAAGCGAGTCGTATAGAAAAGTATATATATTATTGATAAGGGTCACCTCGTGAGTCACAGGATATGAAGAAGGAGTTGAGTTGGGGTAATAAGATGAAACTCGGTGCCCATGGTCACATGGGTCCAAGGATCTGCACTATTGAATATTTTTGGAATCCACCCATGGGCACGCCTACCTCCCATACAACGCAAAAATTGAAAACTGCATAAATAAGCTAATTAACCTACAACCATAAAATTGGGTATGTATGTATTTTGTATCAAAATAAAGATGTCTTCGAAAATTAGGTGTCACCCGCCCACGGACACGCCCACCTCTCATATTACCCAAAAGTCTAAAACTCAATAAATATGCTTATGTTTGTCTTACAGATTAAAGTTGGTGCGTTTGTATTTTATAAAAAACGGAGATGTTTTTTAAAAATGAGCGTCATCAAAAAATTGTAAACTTCTTAAATAAACTAATGTTTAACCCAGAGATAAAATTTGGTATGTATGTATTTTATACCGAAACTACGATGTGTTTCTAACTAACACGCGTACCTTCCATGCAACCCACAACAGCGAAAACACTGTAAAGACATTAACATGTGAGCTACAGGAAAAAAACTTGGTACATATAAATTTTTCATCAAAATTGAAATGCAAATAAAGTATGGGCTTCATCCGCCCACGGACATGCCCATTTTATATAATATTATTGTATTTTGAAAAAGTACGTTTAGGGTATTTCATGGTCGGTCTAGACCGACTTTAGACTTTCTTTACTTGTTATTATTTTCAAGTGTTGGTAGGCACATATTTTTGAGTGATAAGTACATTTATGTGGCGGACGTGGTCGTGCATGTTCAGCCTTCCCCTCTTTGCAGACAAGTGCAAACCCCTGAGAGTCAATAATGCCATGTGAAGCTTCTTGATAACAAAAGGACGTCATAAAACATGTAGGTCTAGTTCTCGGTCAATTGTGTGCAACTATTTTATAACACACACACAACACAATTGATTATAAAAAGCTCGGTCCAAGTACTTCAAAGTCTGAAATGGCCAAGTTTATTTTTTTTCAGTATATTTCTTTACCATTCAAATCAATTTTGACATAAAATTTGGAGGAAATAAAGCGATATAAACGAAATTGTTGAGTGCAATTCTAAAAAATCTGAAGATTTACCTTACTTTACCCCCGGTTCCGCTTTTCTATGGAAGGCTAAATTATCCGTAGAAATCCGTAATTTCCGTGTAGTGCATTCGGACACTAACGACAAATAATACGTAGTACCTGGGCGACCGAGCTTTGCTCAGATGTCTACCGTATATTCAAATATTTTACGGTTTTTAATGTATCGAAAATGCAAACTTTATCTTAAAAAACATATACGATCATATTTTTCAATAAACTTTAAATGCATTTTTATTTTATGATAACTTCGTTTTTCAACTAAACGAAATTTGTTTTAGTTTTTTTATCCTTCTAAACGAAACTTAACTCTGACTCTACTTATTCATAGTGCCGGCCATTCCAAGCCTAAGCATATTTTTTTCCCCAAAATTTACCTCAAGCTTCTTTTCCTCAAGTTATTTTTTATGTCGCAATTTTTTCTAAAGTTATTTCGAGAACGCAATTGCAAATATATATACAAAATATTGCTCGTTTAATAGAATAAGACAAAGAAATGAAACTTTTAAGGCCATTTTCTCAAAGCAGCATTTTTAGAAGCGATGGCAAATATTAAAGAAAAAGTATGAGTTCATTAGATCTAAAACTTTTTGCATTATAGGTACTTATTAATTATAGCTAAAACTTGAAGACTATTTTATAATTAGCCATTCAAAAGAAAAACTCAACTGTTAAGAGTTAAGATCGCTTGGTAGGTTAAAAAAAATAGCGGAATTTTTTAAATTTTGTTTTCAAAATGACGCAAAAATTATATGCGGCGTGATTGACTGATTGATACAAAGTTATCTAATATTTGAAGTGTTTTTTATACTCTCAGATGAACGTTTCCATTTCATTTTCATGTCATCGTTTTAAAGTCGTTAAATTAGATCCAAACTGCGAAAGGCTTTAGCCTAGACACATTGACTGCGGCTGCAACATAACAACACGAGGTGAAAACGAAAATGTTGGCATGTTGTCTACGACTTGATTAATTTGGATGCAGCGCGATAAGCCGTATTTTCATATATTTTTATTATAAAATATCGAATTATAATTAAAAAACGAACATTTAACACAAACACAATGAGAAAGAACAATAAAAAACACAAAACAAGCACGAAATTAAACGAAAACATTAACAAATGCCGATGTTCTTACTCTTGTCGCACGTCAAAATAGAAAAAGTTCTAAATCGACGACAGCAACATTGCTGCAATGACGCATTGTCTTTGCAACATTTTCACCACATTCACCTCCATAAGAAAAGCCTGTAAAAAAAATTTGACGTTTGACGCAATGCTGCAGCCGCAGTCAATGTGTCTAGGCTATTAAAGCAACAAAGTCCAAACAACGTGTTTTTTTTGTTGCTCGTTTTCAAAATTACACTTTATTGCAACAATTTAAATTATATTTCTGTGTGTGTTTTAAAGTTTAATTTGGCCTCATATGACCGTATAAAAAAAACCACAACATAAAAATGCCAATCTGGTTATATTCAGAGCCTATAAGCGCGTGCAACTCGGACAAACTTCAGTGCAGAGTTTTTGCATCGCAACTACGCAATACTCCCCTTCTGAAATACTCCCCTTCAGAGCCTATAAGCGCGTGCAACTCGGACAAACTTCAGTGCAGAGTTTTTGCATCGCAACTACGCAATACTCCCCTTCTGCTAAAACAATAGGTTATAAAGCTTTTATTACAAAACTAATTGAGAAATACATATATCAAACCAGTAGTGATCAGCCAAAAGAAAGAATCTAAAAACTACATTGATACAGAACATAGTGCGGCATTGTTGCTGCTTGTCGGCTATTTCAGCTGTTTGGAATAAGCAGCAGCTTCACTGTTTGTTTGTGAAGCTAAAAAAAAAAACAATAAAAATTTTGCAGATGCAAGGGATTGAACTCACTACCTGCAGATTATAAGGAAGAAGCTCTATCAACTGAGCTATTGATACCATATTTGATTCGGGAAAATTAACATATAATATTCGGCAGGAAAATAAAGGTAATTATTAAATGCGTGAAAACTCGGAAAAACGGCTTTTCCCAGAGATGAGACCTAGCTGAATCGATTTTTCACCCACCTCTTCATCTGTATTGAAAATTTTATCGAAATCGTTAGAGCCGTTTTCGAGAACGCAATTGCAAATATATATACAAATATTGCTCGTTTAATAGAATAAGATTCTGCCGATTACAGCAACAAGCTCAGTTAGTCAGGTCTGTCAATCCAGCAAACAGGTTTTTACCACGCTAGACTTGAGTCGCAGCTAACCTACGCACACAAAAGCAATCCTTGTTTATTTTTGCTAGCTCTTGTTTGGACGCCACTACATAAGATTGTGCTGGAATGTAGAGAACTATATGATAATGTAAATAACGGAAAATTTTAAATGCAATACATAACTAGGTGAATTTTTATTTGATTTCAACACCCTTAAACATTGTCCTGAAAAGTCATACAATTTTTCCAAAACACAGATTTTCCCTTTAAACCTGCTGTTTTAGTCTTCAAGATATTTAGTTAAACTTTAAAGATTTCTTAACTTCGTATACCTTCTTTTATTTTTTAGCGATTGCACTAATCGTAAAAAGATTTTAAATTCAATACAAAATTAAACTCATATAACCTTCAAATGTTTCTCGAACCACTTTTTTTTAAAACTAAAAATAAATGTCTTCGCTGTTGTGCCTTCGGGGGACTCTATAGTATTTATCTGGTTATGGCTTCTAAGCATATAACGAACAGATTTTCAAACAAATAGCAAAATATTGCATTTATTCCATTCATTATACCATTATATTAACATATATGTATGTTATGCTTAGCAAACATTGCTTACACTATACTTTTTAATTAAAAGTTGAAACCTATAGTAGAACACGGTTAAAAATTTTAGACTAGTTTTTAATCCAAACTTTGGTTTAAAGGAATTTTTAATCCTAAAAGTACTATTTTTTATACCATATTTTAGTTTAATTTTTTTTAATCCGAAAAAGTTTAAGTTTAAGACTATTTTTGGACTACAAATTTGCATTAAGGTATTATTTTCAGGAAGAAGTATTTATGTTATTTAATAGCTGAATTACAATGCAGCAGTGGCAGTGGCAGCAGCTGTGTCAGTGGCAGCGGCAGTGACAGCTGTTTCGTATTTTACTGCCTGCAAATAACGTCAGCGTCAGCATCAAAAGCAGTGGATGTGGAATTTTTCTTAGTAGTTTAATTATTTGCTAGTTGACAGTGAATTTATAAATAGGGCAGTACTGCTTACTGCCACTGCTGCTATGTAAGTTTCACCATTGAACAACAGTATTCCTAAAATAACAGCTGATCAATGCCACTGCCACTGACGCTGCCACTTCCGCATTGTAATTCAGGTACAAGATTGAAAACTACTACTACTACGAAATGTAAGCTAAATATAATTCTAAATGTTGTTGAAGCATCCGAAATTTATTTTTAATTAAATGAAACAAATTGTTTATTAAAATCGGAACCAAAATATTATTATATACATTATTACAGTAAACAGTGTTTAAACCTTTGTGGATTAAATAGTAATCCTTTTTGGATTACAATATTTTAAACTTTTTTGGACTAAAATCTAATCCTTTTTGGATTATTATATTTTAAACTTTCTGTGGATTAACAATTATTCCTTTTTGGATTAAGAAATTTTAAACTTTTTGCGGATTAAAAATAAATCCTAAAATCAATCCTAAATCCAAACTTTTCATTGGATTAAAAAATAATCTTTTTTTGGTCGTGTCCTATATGTAATCCAAAAAAGTTTAAAATTTAGTCCAAGATTTTTAACCGTGAACCACTAATTGTATTAATATGTACTTACCCCTAGAATAGCTTTTTGTAGGTATCGAACTCCTCCATGAATTAATTTTGTAGATCTGGAAGACGTTCCGCTTGCAAAATCGTCTAATTCTACAAGTGCAGTTTTTAACCCTCTAGTTACAGCATCTAAAGCACATCCCGCTCCAGTAGCTCCACCACCAATGACTAGAATATCATATTCTTCACCACTTTGAAGTGTTTTTATTTGCTCCTGCCTTAGAGGCAAAGTTCGCTTCCTTTTTGGTGGTCTTATTATAGCAGCATTAACCTGTAGAAATAATTTATGAATTGATTTAAAATTAATATTATTTTAATTATTTATTCACATGATGTGCTGAGTTATATGTATCGGATAACCAAGTTGAAATGGCGGCTCCCGTCAATGCGCTCAGAGTTGAAACACTAAACTGCATGAATCTCGATGCCATTTTTAAGTTCAAAATAAACTTTTGATGAAAAACTCTGAAATTAAATATTCAGGTTATAATAATAAGAATGAATTTGTGGGTTCGGTTTTATTCATTTATAACTTTATATTAAAACTTTGATCATATTATTATGCAGAGTGTCCTAGACCTAGGGGACAATAATACGGTGGGTGATTCCCGTCATGATGCGAGCAAAAAAATGTATGGGTGGGTGGTCGCAAACATCCCCCTAGGGAGCTAGGAGGGAAAAAACGAAATACATAGGTGTCATTACGTTTTAACCCATAATTAACATATGTCTACAACAATTACCAAACTTAATAACTTTTTAAAAGGAAAATTCAATTTCTTTCAAGTTATCACCACTTAGATTTCCTATAAAGTCAAAACTAAGTTGCTGTGCTTGCATAAAGAAAGACAGTGGGAGGTTAGATTTGTATGATCGAAAAATCGATTTTTTACGAAAATAAGTTGCTTTAAGTAAAATACAATGTTTGGCAGAAGTATAGGAAATTATTCAAAGAAAAAAATTAAAGTGCTCGTAACTTTCTACTTGTGACTTTATGGAAAAACTTTCTGATGATAACTTGAAATAAATTTAATTTTTTTTTTTAATTTTTTTATGTATGGTAACTGCTGTAAAGATATGTTGCTCGCATCATGAAGGGGAACCACTGGGACACACTGTATAGTAAAATTTGATTCCATATTGGTTTTTATTTTTCAAAATTTTATTATGAACACAAACTATGGTGCTATTTGTTTTTTGTTATATAATAACAAGGTGCGACAATTCAAAATTTTTAGGATGTGATGCATTTTTTCTTGTAGGTCCCTTCGGATAAAAACAAGAATCTGTGTTTGAAATGTGTCAAGCACACCCAAAATCTTGATTAACGGATCTTAAATAGTTGTCAACCAATTTTCAAAAAATTGACGTTTCAAGAAGTATTTGGAAACTGAAAGTTTGGCACATCTTTCAGCTAGTGGTCGATCAAGACAGACAAATGAGCGAAAGGGCGATATAGCAACCTGTTTGGCTTCAATAAAGTATTTGGCACCAAGCTCTAAAAATAATTCTTAAAAAATATGTTTTTTAAGAATTATAAATTTAAAATAAACAATTAAAATGCCACAATTTTATAAGTCATGTAAACTGGTGCGATCATAACCTACGAAAACATGATGACAAATTATATGCTTGCGCATATAATAAACCTCTGCTTTCAAAAAACCCTTTTTCACGCCTTCTATGGTTAAATACCAACAAAATGTTGGACCAAGATGGACACGTGATAAAGAAGTAAACAAAAAGCGCAACAACAAAATTTTTGCAGAATAAATGTAGTAAATTTTTTGAAATTTTGCAACTAGCAAAAAAGTAGAAAAAAACTGCTTGAACAAGTGAAAATCTTCTCGGTAATTCCGTTTTGGTTTTACTGCAGTTGAGCTTACTAGCTTATCAAAGTTAATGGACTGCATAAACCACAGAGACTACTGATGAGTCGTCCGACGAAACCATGGTCTAGTCTGCTCGGTTCGTGCTGCAAAGAACATTGTTGTTGTAGCAACCTGTTTGGCTTCAATTAAGTATTTGGCATCAATCTCTAAAAATAATTCTTAAAAAATATGTTTTTTAAGAATTATACACTTAAAATAAACAATTAAAATGCCACAATTTTATAAGTCAAATTAAATCTAATATATAAAATCAAATGTTTGTCCCTCTGTCTGTCTGTCTGTCTGTCTGTCTGTCTGTTCCGTATAGGCTCGCGCACCTTTTATCCGATTGAGCTGAAATTTGGACACCGAGTACGTTTGATAAAGAGAAAGAAAATAGGGAGTGCAAACAAGTGGGCGCAAGTCTGTGGGCTTGGCACTCCATATTAACTTCTAAACGCCTGGACCGATTTGAATGAAATTTGCTATGAAGGTTCAACCTTCATAGGCTATAAAAAATTCCAAAGACTTCTGCAAGAGGGCGATTTAAGTAGTGCGTTTTTAAGACTCAATAACTCCTAAACGCCTGGACCGATTTCAATGAAATTTGGTATCAAGGTTTAACTGCACCCAAGATGAAACATAAAATTAATAAATTGCAAAGACTTCCACAAGAGGGCACTTTAAGTAGTGCATTTTTAAGTCTTAATAACTCTCAAATGACTTGACCGATTTTACTTAAATTTTGTACGTGAAATAAGCTGACTCTGCAACAGAATTGAGGCTATTTAAATTTCAGAAAACTTCCGTAAGAGGGCGCTTTATTCAATCAACTATGTTTGGCTCATTCACGTCAAACCGGATGAACCAATTTTGATGAAACTTGGTAAGCATTCGTATCTGTTACGGATATGGATCATATGCTTATAAAAGTTCTTTCGACAAAAATCAAGGAATAAACCAAAGACAAACAAAGTCAAGAACCAAAGACTAACAAAAAAGAAGAAGTTTAACGAATACGAACAGAAACTATATATATATGAACAAAAATCAACCAGACTGTATTGACCAAAACCGATGTTGAACAGAAACAATTCAAAAATCGAATCGATCCCAAAAGGATTTTTTAAAATTCGATTTTTTTTTTTGATAATAATGCATATAAAACGCATGCTAAGAAAAACTCTAACAGTCCCACAGTTTTCTCGAAATGACTTCTTGAAGCTGTGTGACCATTGTCCTCAGAAACCAGACGTCAGACGTAGAAGATGTAATTTTTTTTGTAATCATGTCCGGTAGGAACTGTTTTACGGAAATTGGACTAAACACTTTGTAAGGAATCCTAAATTTAGAGGGCCCCGCCGAACCTAAACCCGCCCTGCAACTATGAACCGCACCTGGAAAAATACCCGCTCATACATGAACCGCCCCTGTTCATAAAACACGCAGCTGTGCGACCCGCAATCAAACAATAACAAAACATACAGCAAGCCAGTGGCATGATCACAGCAGCCAAACATACAAACAACATACATGCTAGGCACCCACAAGTGGCAATAACAAAATACATAGGGGTCAATGAACAGAGACTATGACAACAATAACAAGCAGAGTAAAAGGATGCCGCTAGTTTTAGGCATGTGAAATTCAAGGTCGAGATCGGATGTAAAGTATGCGACACAAACAAGGTCCCGTTATCCTTTTTGGGTATAAAAGGAGTCAGCAAACCGACAGTCGACCTCTCTTTTGAAGTGAACACGCAAGCAGCGCACATCGGTGAGTCGTGATTTAACAAAGTGACCAAGGACAAGGAGTGAACGAGAGACAGTGAACAAATGAACAAAGAGTGACAGTGAACAAGTGAACAAGGACAATAGTGAACAGTGTTTTCTTGTCGGCCCGAGTGGTTACATATCGGACGGCCGGCCGTAAAACATTTAAGTGGCATCACGACAGCTGTCTTTTTCTGACGACCCGAGTGGTTTCATACCGGACGGTCTGCTCTAAAAGCATCCTAGTGAGTCCTTTTTTGTTCAAAAACAAGCTTGACAACATCCACGACTAAATTTTGCATCTGGCCCGAGTGGTTTCATACCGGACGGCCCAACGTAAATTCGATTATACAACGGACAGTGACCAAGTACGTCAGTGAGCAAGGACAACAGGGAACAGTGTTTTCTTGTCGGCCCGAGTGGTTTCATATCGGACGGCCGGCCGTAAAACATTTAAGTGGCATCACGAAAGCTGTATTTTTCTGTCGACCCGAGTGGTTTCATACCGGACGGTCTGCTCTAAAAGCATCCTAGTGAGTCCTTTTTGTTCAAAAACAATGCTTGACGACATCCACGACTAAATTGTGCATCTGGCCCGAGTGGTTTCATACCGGACGGCCCAACGTTGTTTCAAGTACACCGAAGACAGGCGAACGGATTACGAGTTACAACGGATCCTGGTTCGAAGGACATCGAGGGAGAAGCAGCAGAACATATAAAATAATGAAATTTGAATTATTGTGCAAAGAAACAAAATAAATAGACTTAAATCGTGAACGAAAACTAACTGAGTTATTATTTTTTAATATACGCGGAAAAAAATATTTTTGTACGAACCCCGGCTATCCGGCGAGCTAACCCCGGCTAGAAAGTTCGTTACAAATGGCGCCCGAGCAGGGACTCAATCAAAGACTCAAACAGGAACAAAAAAAAACAGTGAACGAAAACAAATGGAACAGTGAAAACAAAAAAAATCGAACAGTGGAAATAAAAAAAAAAAAAATCGAACAGTGGATAAAAATTTCGAACAGTGAAAAAATAAAAATCGAACAGTGGGAAAAAAAATTACGAACAGTGAAAAAAAAAAATCGAACAGTGGGGAAGAAAAAAAAATCGAACAGTGAAAAAAAAAATAAAATCGAACAGTGGGAAAAAAAAAATTTAACAGGGAAAAAAAAAATAATAATAAAACAAAACTCTGAACAGTGGTGAAGAATTTAAAAAAAAAAAAAATAATAATTTCAGCAACAGCGTGAAAAAAACTACTGCTACGCAGTGGGAAAAAAATTTTGAAACATTAAAATGAATTAAACAAAAAAAAAAAATAATACGGTGAAATATAACAAACGTGTGGTCAAATATAATAAATGCACAAAATGGTGAAGACCGGGTGGCTGTACTCTCTCTCAAAAGAGCAATTACAGTCGTTTATGCAGGAGTTTGATCTTAATGGAGAGGGGGTCATGGAGGAACTAAGAAGACGGTTCTCCAAATGGATTGCCAACTCTGGGTTCAGCCCATCACAGAAGCAGAGACTGGAAGAGCTTGAGGCACAGTTCAGTTCTGGTTTGTCCCCGATTCCAGAAACAGCGTTCCCATTGCCTAGCGGTCAAAGGGCACCGACAGGCACAATTCCAAAACTTCAACTACCACAAGAGAAAAGGGTTCGAAATCCGATACAAGAAGAGTGTGTCGAAACTGGTGACGTGAGGACACAATCTTATCACGCCGTGATTGACCAGGTGCGGAAGTGGTCCGTAAAATACGATGGTGGTAAAGATCCACACGCGTTTATCGAGAGGGTAGAGGAGTTGGCCATAGCATATGGATTAAATGAAGACCTGCTCCCAAGGTCAATGCCCGAACTTTTAAAAGACAAGGCTTTAGCATGGTGGCGAAATAATAATAGACAGTGGACTACATGGGTATTATTCAAGAGAGACCTACTCAAATTTTTTGTGCATACGCGACATTTTGAGCGTCTGGAGGATGAAATTCGGAGGCGACAACAGCGACCGAGGGAACCTTTTAAGGATTATGTCCTGACTCTTCAGAGTCTTATGCGCCAGGCTTGTTTCACCGAGGAACAGCAATTGCAGCAGATATATAAAAATCTGCAACCAGACTATCTGTTATACATACGGCGGAAAGATTTCAACAACCTGGATGAACTGATGGCCATGGCGGACGATTTTGAGGTCATTCAAGCGGACCAAGGGCAACCTCGAATGGGCCAGCCTCGAATGCGTCAAGAGCAGCACCGCATGATCGCAACAGTTCCAGAGAACAACCAAATCAACCCCAAGACAGCATGTCGTTGGTGTGGTCAGGAGGGCCATTACAAGCGGGAATGTCGTAATCAAAGAGTGTTGTTTTGCTGGGAGTGTGGACGGCGAGGCACACTTACGGTGGAGTGCTGTTGGCAGCGATCGGGAAACAACAAAGGGTCCATTCATCGACGGGGTATGGAAGGGTCCCAGGGTCAGAGCAGACCCCGTTTTGAATTAACGAAGCTAGGAGTCGACGAAAACCGAATCTTTGCTTACATCACCCTGGGCGAAGAGTCGGCGATAGCAACCATCGACACGGGTGCAACGAGAAGTTTTGTGAGCGAGGATTTCGCAGAGAAGCTGATGAAGCAAGGGAAGCGCGTATTGGTGAAGGTCTCAGTGAGGATGGCAGATGGCACCATACGCGAAGTCAGTCAAGGGGTGCAAGTAGATGTCAGGCTAGGAACAGCTCGCTGTCATATGACACTATTGATCCTCCCAGGCGTTATGGACAATGTGATCTTAGGCATGGATTTTCTTCAGACAACTTGCGCGGAAATTAGTTGTGGAGGTGAAACGTCAGGTTGCTTCAGGAAAGGGAGCCAACGGAACAACAGAACGTTCATGTGTGTGCAGTGGCCCGCGGGAGAATAACAGACAGCGTGGACAAGGCGAAGGAGATTGAACATGTAAGTCAAAGGGACAAAATTATTAAACGAACCGATCAGTGCACTACGAGGACAGCTAGAAACGTTTTAACGGACAAGGAAAACAAAAGTTTTGGGGACGACATCGCGGAAAAGGAACGGGCCTCGTGGTTTCAGGATAGTGGATTTCAGCTCAAGAGACGACAGTTGGCCGAACTACTGCAAAGGCTAAGGGTAGAACAAGGAAGGACGACATGTCTCCCAACAATTGGAGTCAACAAAGACAACGTAGCAACAGCGGTATGGAAAGGTAAAGACCCAGGCAATTCAAAGGACAACGTTAACATCACCACCGAGATAAACTTAGATCACCGGAAACCAATGAACGACAAAGACTCAGGCAACGCAAAGGGCAACGGAAAAACTCTCGGAAACGAATTGGACTATGAGATACATAATAACAACAACTCAGGTAACGCAAAGGACAACGATAAAACCATTCTCGGAAACGAAAATATGCACGAAGGGCTTTCTCTCAACTGTGACCTTGGCAACGAATTGGACTACGAGATGGATCTACTGGAAGGAAATGTTTGGGAAGGTATGCGGTATGACGACCTGATATCCGAGCCAGTGGACGATGAAAAGTGTTTGGAGATCCTAAATGATGAGGAGCTATGTCTCGGATGGCTGGTCAGCGAGGAACCATTGGCGATAGAAGGCGAGCCACAACCCCCGAGCGAAAAGCCCAAGCCCCAGGAGCGCTTCGCTAGGTTTAAAAACTTAGCAGAGCTGAAGACAGATGGAGGCTGGCTGCCAAAAGACATCATACAGGGTATTCTGTGGAAGTACCCAAAGTTGGGCCGAAAGAAGAATAAAAGACTGAAGTACACCCAAGACAACTACCGAGTCACCATAACAGTGAGTAGCATCGTACTCAGTCCGCTACCCGGAAGTAAGGGGGGGGTGTAAGGAATCCTAAATTTAGCCAATTTAGACCTTACATTTCCCTCTGCACCGCATCGGAACAGAGGGCCCCGCCGAACCTAAACCCGCCCTGCAACTATGAACCGCACCTGGAAAAATACCCGCTCATACATGAACCGCCCCTGTTCATAAAACACGCAGCTGTGCGACCCGCAATCAAACAATAACAAAACATACAGCAAGCCAGTGGCATGATCACAGCAGCCAAACATACAAACAACATACATGCTAGGCACCCACAAGTGGCAATAACAAAATGCATAGGGGTCAATGAACAGAGACTATGACAACAATAACAAGCAGAGTAAAAGGATGCCGCTAGTTTTAGGCATGTGAAATTCAAGGTCGAGATCGGATGTAAAGTATGCGACACAAACAAGGTCCCGTTATCCTTTTTGGGTATAAAAGGAGTCAGCAAACCGACAGTCGACCTCTCTTTTGAAGTGAACACGCAAGCAGCGCACATCGGTGAGTCGTGATTTAACAAAGTGACCAAGGACAAGGAGTGAACGAGAGACAGTGAACAAATGAACAAGGAGTGACAGTGAACAAGTGAACAAGGACAATAGTGAACAGTGTTTTCTTGTCGGCCCGAGTGGTTACATATCGGACGGCCGGCCGTAAAACATTTAAGTGGCATCACGACAGCTGTCTTTTTCTGACGACCCGAGTGGTTTCATACCGGACGGTCTGCTCTAAAAGCATCCTAGTGAGTCCTTTTTTGTTCAAAAACAAGCTTGACAACATCCACGACTAAATTTTGCATCTGGCCCGAGTGGTTTCATACCGGACGGCCCAACGTTGTTTCAAGTACACCGAAGACAGGCGAACGGATTACGAGTTACAACGGATCCTGGTTCGAAGGACATCGAGGGAGAAGCAGCAGAACATATAAAATAATGAAATTTGAATTATTGTGCAAAGAAACAAAATAAATAGACTTAAATCGTGAACGAAAACTAACTGAGTTATTATTTTTTAATATACGCGGAAAAAAATATTTTTGTACGAACCCCGGCTATCCGGCGAGCTAACCCCGGCTAGAAAGTTCGTTACAACTTTCAACGGAGGGATGGGGCAAAACCCCAAAAAACGATGATTTAAAAATTTAATTGATTATTTAAAAAATGTTAAAACGAGAGAAGTTTTAAAAATCATCCTTTTTCTGTGCTTGAGGCACAACCCCGAGTAACACCGGGTAACATCCGCTAGTTATATATAAGAAAATTAAATTAAATTATATTCAATTATATTTAACCAAATTAAATTATATTAAATTAAATTCAAATAAATTAAATTCAAATAAATAAAAGTAAATTCAATTATATTATATTTTATAAAATTAAATTAAATTAAGTTAAATAAAGTAAATATATATTAAACTAAATTAAATTAAAATAAATTAATTTAAATTAAATAAAATTAAATAATATTAAATAAAATTAAATAAAATTAAATAAAATTAAATAAAATTAAATAAAATTAAATAAAATTAAATAAAATTAAATAAAATTAAATAAAATTAAATAAAATTAAATAAAATTAAATAAAATTAAATAAAATTATATAAAATTAAATAAAATTAAATAAAATTAAATAAAATTAAATAAAATTAAATAAAATTAAATAAAATTAAATAAAATTAAAAAAAATTAAATAAAATTAAATAAAATTAAATAAAAGTAAATAAAATTTAATAAAATTATATAAAATAAAATTAAATTAAATTCAATTAAATTAAATTAAATTAAATTAAATTCAACTAAATAAAATTAAATTATACTAATTCAAATTAAATTGAATAACATTTAATTAAATTATATTAAATTAAATTAAATCTTATATTATTTAATTTTATGTGTATTGTGAGGAACTGAAATTTGGGACAAGTTTCAATATTCTTTGACCATAATTTTCTAAGCTTTTAAATATACAAAATGTTGTTTTATGGACGGAGCCACACCCCTTGTCCAACACCCGTTTTCGTTTGCGATTATTTTCAAGTAGTTGGATGTCACCAAATAGTAACTCCAAACCGAATTTTGTTTATCCATGACTATTATTTCCAAAGCGATTCAATTTAAAAATGTGTCTTATACACGGAGAGATATTTGAGCTGAGAACAAACCCAAACCAATTAATTTTAAGAATGATTCTGAGCTAAGCCATAATATTCTTGATATCAAGCCATTACGTGATTGTTTATAAAAAAATTAACACGCCCATTCGAGCATAACAAAGGGTGGTTACATTTTAGGGGCCGATGTTGATTTTGAATAAAACACAAATTATTTAAGAAATTATTGTCATATCTTTTTATTATGATAATGTTGGTATGGTTCAATTATATATGGAACAAAATATCGGCCAATTGGCCGCCGCGACTTCGGCGGCACACCTCCATCCGATGGTCCAAATTTTCGATTTGGTAACTGCCTGACCAGCCTCATTTTGGAAAAAATACGGCCCGATGATGCCACCAGCCCATAAACCGCACAATCACTCTTGGATTATCGTTCGCCCAAATGCGGCAATTCTGCTTATTGACAAATACACTGAGATGAAAATGTGCCTCATCACTGCATTTTGATTTGAACGCCCATTTTCATAATAAGCCTGAATAACTTTAACGCGTTGCTCGATTGTGTATCTTTCAATGGTTCAGTTTTGTTTTAAGTTTCAATTCAGTTAGTCTGAAATTGAGAAATGTCAAATGAAATGCGGAAAAAACTTGACGCTTAGGTGTGGTTCACATTCAACACCTTTTTATGTGATTTTTGGATCTTTAATCAAAAATTTAATATGCCCATATGCGTCCAATATAAGTAATTTGTAACGGCGCGTTACAAATAAAGATAAGTTTATTTTTCCTAATATATATTGTTATAAAAAAACAAAAACAGAAATACAAAACAAAAAAAAAAATGAAAATAATAATTTGGCTTGCCCGCCGTAGGGATCGAACCCAGGCCGACCGCATTACATGAATATGTTTTACTTATAATGTTATAGTTATTAAACCTATTATATATTATTATTATTTCCTTAAATTGTTTTTATGTATGAATTATTATTTTTTTTTATTAATTAATTATTATTATTTAAAAATAAAAAAAAAAAAAAAAAAAAACAAACAAAAATAAAAATAAAAATAAAAAAATATTTTTGTCAACGACCACTGCGGGGTTCGAACCCAGGCATAATTAGTACAAACATAAAAAAAAAAACAAAAGCAACAACTATTGTAAACCTAGATTAAGAAACAACATACACACACATACAGAACACCTACGCACAAACTATTGACAACTAAATTAAAACACGCAGCCAGACTTCGATTGATGTGAGTTTTCAATAATATGATTCACAACTGGTTTTGGATGTCAAATGTTTAAGTAAGCGCAAATTGTTGCAACTGGTGTGACTCGTCGGTGCATAACCTTTCATACGTTTCACGACCATACCTTACTTCTCTGGAAGTTTTTATGGTACTTTTTTTATTCTTGTTTTTTTTTATAAAAACTTCGGTGAACTTGTAGTCGGACCTTGCACTAATCTGCTTTTTCGTCTACCCTCCAACCGAATGAAACCCGTTTCTGCCTCTGCCTGCTGTGCTGCCTAGCTGCCTCGCTTTTTAAGCCTTTCAGCTGCCCTCACATCAGAGCACTCGTCGTATATTCTATTTGCTTCGCCGCCTGAACCTCGCTTATGTTAAGCTGCTCAGTCGCCCTCGCAAAAGGTTTAATTATTTACTTGTTCTGCATGCTGCGCTGCCGGAACCTGGCTTTCTCTAAGCTTTGCAGCCGACCTCACACCAGAATTGCGCTTATGGTTCATTTTATTTTTTTTTTTTTTTTTGCAAATCCTGCTATGCAGTTTAAGCTTTAATTGCGCTCGCTGAGCCAACGCTTCTATTAAGAAAACCTGCAACCGTAGTCCAGATCTTACAAAACTGAATCCGTCGCTAAGCTAGCAGCGCCGCACCGTTGCCATTTCCGTATACCAGAACCGAACCTTACCAATAAAACGTTGAACCGCCACCGACTGTTTACTACGTACGCTGCACTGTTTACTTTGTATATATTATCATAAGGATTATATTAAGTGATTGAATTTGTACAATAAAGATTGAAAATATAAAATCATATTCAATTGTGTACTTAATTACTGAAGGTTGAGTGGATCCTTCAGAGAACCTTGGAGCGGCTGAGTTTACCTCAGCCTTTGATAAAACCACGTCACAAATTTTTGGATTGTTCATTAAAAAATTAATATGCTCACTTGAGCCCAATTTATATCAAAATAAGTCAAATGCCAACAAATACATAAAAATACAAAATTTAAGACATTTTATTAAAAAACAAAACAAAGAGAGGATGATAAACAATCATAATAAAAATTATATTTTCATTGTCAAAATAAGATATATCTTATCCAATTCGTGCAGAAAATATAAAAATATCGAAAATATCAATCGAAAATATAATTGAAAATATAATTTTTTAATTTATTTTCTGCACTTTTATTCACTTTTATACTAACAAAAACCAACTGAGAATAACGTCGTTCAGTTGATAATTTTTTTGATGAGCAAAAACAACACAGTTAGATTTTTTGCAAATAAGCCTAATATTACACTTATTTAGCAAAAATTGACGTGTTTATAAAAAAAATTTTCAAGCCCAATTTCTGGCATAAATTGCGAACATAAATAGCTTATTTTGAGATGGTTTTGAGCCCTATTGAGCTGATTTCAGTTACGAACGCTTTGAGCTTGATTTTAGCCCATTTATTCTCTCCGTGTATGGACGGAGCCTCGCCTCTTGTACAATGCCCGTTTTTGTTTTCCCGTAGCAGGACACCACCAACTTCATTCTACGTTAAAATGTTTTGTGACTTTTCATAGCTATTCTGTGTCGAAAATTTGAGTTTTATGGGCGGAGCCACGCCTCTTGTTTCAATGCCCGTGTCTGTTTAATAATTGAAAGACCTGACCAAGCAGTTATTTCATACTGAGGCTCATTTTTAACGTCTTTTAGTTCCAAATCTATTCGATATCAAAAAGTTGAATTGTACTACCCCGACAACAATCAGTTCGTACGGCTGCATATTTTATAATATTAACACTTTCAACTTTCATTTATAATAAGAAAACAATATTTCTGATACAAAGTTTGTAGTATCCTTAACGCTTGAAATGCAATTTTTTAGAATTAATAGGAAAAGTAAAAAACAACAACGTTAATACCGAGATTAATCAACACAGTCATAAAATGCAATCCAAAAACTGACAACATTCAATTCGTACGATAGAAAGAATGCGAGTGTGCACAAGGATAACGGGACAAATTCTGTTTTGCTGATTCTGTATATCAATTGAGGATGTATTGAGAATGAATTGTGAATGTTTTGAGAAAATTTCGGTCACTCTTTGACTTTATACCAGTAGTTTTTTTGAATGATTTTCAACTATGGCACGTGGCAAACCGGTTTGCAAAGAAATAAGAAAGTTAATTGTTAAAAATTTTCTTTTACACAGAAGTTATGGCTTTTATTGCAAAGCCCCTAGGATTAGCAAAGTCAACTGTCTAATAAGTCATTAAAAATTATGTAAATATTGCCTCAATTTGATTTAATTATGCTTAAATAAATTTAAAAATAAATAGATTTTTTAAAATTTTTCAAAAATATATTGAAAGAAAATTTTCAAATGAAAATATTTGTTTTGTTTAGACAAATGAGTCAAGTTTACGAAAACTTATTTACGACGTAATCTTCAAATTTGTTGCGTAAAGTTAAAAATGTTCGTATCTCAATATACATAGAAATAAGTTTGACGTTTATTGAGTTCTTACGAAATACGAGCTTACGAAGCACTTACAAAGTGACATGAAGCACCTAAATGATTTCTCCAGAATTTATGATTTTTATATTATCCCTTTTCAGAACTATTTTAGCTAGCACAATCAACATTTGTTTTGACTCTCCATGAAGCCTGTGAATTAAGGGGGGGACATGACATTGGCCGTTCACGAAAAATTGAAAAAAAATTTTACAAAAAGCACCTGTCATGATAACCAATTTTTTTAAGATTTAAAAAAGGAATTTTTTTTCCAGATCGGACTATTTTTGCGACTCCCAGCGCTGCAACCACGAGGCCCCTATTTTTCTCTGCCGCCAGTTTGGAGCTCTATAAAACCATGTTGGAGTGAAAAATATATTTTTGAATTTTTTTTCTTGTAATTTGTTCAATTGTCTACAATAAATTTTGGAAAAAATGTTTGTTTTTGACTGAGTTATGAACTTTTAAAAAAAGGTCTGTTTTTCTGCCGCGAATGTTATGTCCCACCTTAATATATCTTTTCCTTGAAACAAAGTATTAAATCTGTTAAAGTTCACCAAGATGTTTAAAAAAAAAGAAGTATGCTTTTATATCTGGCTTATTTAATGCGTCAAAAATTCTTTTAACTTTTTTTCTTTCAGAAGAATTCGCTTCATAAAGAAAAAATGATGTATCACAGTCCAATTGTCCAGCAAAATTACAATGCATGGCTGCATACTTAACCACCTTATTGTGGCAGGAGACATTATCTTCTTGGTAGTAACGTTAAATGACTGTTGGAACTCAATTAAGTTAGCTGAGCTCTTTGCACTTTCTGACATATACAGACTGTCCCAGAAATAACTGTCCTTTTGTTTTTTTTTATTGTAAGAAAACCTATGATGTTTTTTAAAAATTCTTTGAGTTTATTATTAAGTGAATATTACAAAATAAATAAAAATTTTATTTACACTGAAAAAAATACACTTGAAAAAATTATGCACTTTTGATTAAGGTCCTCCATTAGGTTTTTACCGACCTTTCGTTGACCTTAGTGTATGCCCGACGCCATTTACGTCGAAATATTTCGATGTTTTTCGCAGTTTGTTTGGTCTTCTTAAGATTTATTTTCATTAAAGCCCAATATCTTTCGACTGGACGAATATCGGGCCAATTCGGAGGATTGGCTTCTCTTGGTACCACAGTGACATTAATGGCTGAACCTTGGTGCTGACGTTTCACCTTGGTGAAAGGCAGCAAACGCCGCTCTAGACACACTCTGATGTAAATTTCGGTGTTGATTGTGCGATCTGTCACAAATTCCTTACTTCGAAGGCCACATTTGCAAATGGCCTGCCACACCATGTATTTCTTTGGAAATTTGGTATGTTTTTCGGTTATTAACCGCAGTATAATATCCGTGCCCAGGTAACTGCTTGAAATCCGCTTTGCAGTACGTTTCATCGTCCATGATCACGCAATCAAATTTGGGCATGTAATCGCGATACAGTTTTTGAGCCCTCCTCTTGGCTTCGGCGTCCTTTTTTTCTGACCTATCAGGTACTTTTAATGCTTTATAGCTCCTTAGGTTGTACAATTTTTTAATCCGTTGAACACTTGACTTCGATGTTCCCGCTTTTGCTGCCATATCACGAACCGAAGTGCCTGGATTTTGAGTAAACAGCCGCTTAACGTTCTGGGCCACCGCTTGGTTCGCTGGACCACTTTTTCTACCTGAGCCTGGCGTTTTTGATAAAGGGGTTAGCTGTTTGTATCGTTTTATGGTCCTTCCGACAGTTTTTACTCACACGCCAACTTCCTTAGCGATCTTTTTGTGCGTGGTATTTGGATTTTCCAGGTATTTGCAAATAATTGCTTTCCGCTTATCTTCTTGTTGAGACGATATCTTTTCAGTAGCTCTTTTATTTTACTAATGAGTATTTTTTTTAATCTGCAATATTTATACTTTATACCAAATATGTTGCTATAGAGGTGACGCTTTTTTATAAATAACCTAAAAACGAAAGGGACAGTTATTTCTGGGACAGTGTTTTACCCTATGTCTCTTAAAAAAATTTCGCATTCATCTGGTAAGAAATTTATACCGGCTTACAAGTGCAGAAGAATGGCTTATGCATCTAATGAGTATGATTTTATTTTCGATATCAGACTGCATATGCGAATAAAACGAATTTCTACACCCAACCATAGCAGTAGCATTATCGGAAGCTAGGCCAATTATATTTTTAAGTAGAATATTTCTTTGCTCCAAGCATTTTTTTAACTTATTAAACATCACCAAGTCAGAGCAGTCGGATGCATCAATTTCTATAAGCGAAGTAGTTGTGTATTTATTTCATAGTCTTTCACATATCTCACAACAACGCAAATATTTTTTTTATTCGAAATATCTGTGGATTCGTCAACAAATATTGAAAACTTCGTGTTTTATAAAATATTGTCAAGCTCGTCTCTCTCTTCTTAACATAAAACATCTTTGACTAAATTGGTGCATTTAGTTCTACTCATCTTAATTTCACTTGCAATCTTAGAGTCAAAGAAAACTCTTTCAGCAACGGCACCAATGTGTCGACAATTTGAAACGCGATGTTGTTGTCAGCAAAAAAAGTTGCAAGCCTTATCTCTGGGTTTTAAACATTTTGATGGTGCGCATTGCAAACGTCTGGTTGACTCAAAAAGTGACTTGCAGATGGTGTCTTGCTTAATATGTCCAGATTCTTTTTGTGTTTCACTGTTTGATGATGTCGTTGCACTTCACTGTTACAAGTAAATGCCACAAGTAAATGCTGCACCACAAGCTTTGCGGAAAGCCTTATTTTTGTTGTCCTATACAGGGGACAGCCAGGTGCGGATTTAGGTGTGGGCTAGAGGGATGCAGCCCCCGGCCCCGAGCAGGTAAGGGCCCCGCATGCGCTTATATATGAAGTGCTTATTGTAAAAACATGACATGCCCTATAAAAAATATTTCGAAGTAATCGACCTTAAATTTTAAAAAATGTATATTGGTAAGAAATCATGGTTATGCTTAAAATTTCTATTAAGTATAGGGTTAGAATTCATCTGGAAATGGTCGCAATATTTTAAGTGGATGTTGATAATGCATCAAGAGATGCAACGTTTCAATGCAACCAACTAATATTTGCAAAAAATTATACTAATTTGATAGTTATTTTCTTCGCTTATCGAATTCGTAACAGATTTGCGAAGTGAATTTTCAGGGTTTGAGAATAGTGCTTAAAACCTGAGTCGATTTGTTTGCCAAGACTATTACAGAAAAATAACTAGAAAAAACAGCAACAAAGAACTCAAAACAATCAATTTGACTGGTGCTGATAGATTCAAAATCGAAACTTTTTGCTATAATTGATAAGCTAGCAATAGAATTGAGAAAAAGAATTGAAGCATATGGACACATAACAAAACTATTTGGATTCTAATGGATATTGAAAACGAAAAATTATAAGTCAGATTAAAACTTCTTGTTGAAGTACAACCAAATGATATTCAAATGGAATTACTCTGTGAATTAAACCACTTAATTCCGCTTATGAAATAACTTCCTGAAGGATCTCTCCGAGAGATGTATTTTTTTTTTTTTAGATATAAAACTATTAAAAACAGAAATAATATGGTGAAAGGTAATTTTTAGTATTTAAAAGAGTAAAAAATGTTCATCGATCTTCTATGTTACCTGAACGTGTGTCATCAATAATAAAGAGCTGCACAAAACATTCTATTTATCACACCACACTATTGCACACTACTCTAGTGCAGTGTATTACAGTATAAGATTGATTCGAAATAAAATTGTTCTGAATGCAGCAAAGCAAATAAGCGCTGCCCTCGATTACTTGAACGGTTTTCGCTATAGGCGCTATAGCGCAATAGTTTGCTGTGGAACAAAATATCTAACATAGACTGACAATAAGTAAACCAACGGTAAATCATAGCAAGTATATCGAGTGCAATACTGTAGGGTCATCGATAAGTTTGCAGCGACGTTGATGTTTATATTTATATCTTGCGTTATATGTTTTTTTTATTCAATAGCACGTATGCCATGCACAGTGAAGCAAAGGCAATTAAACGTATGTGGTGACTCAATACCACCACATATAAACACCAACATCACAACATACAAAACACACATTTTACAAAATATACACTTTCATATTTATCCAAAAAAACTATTATCTAAGAATCAAAATATTGTGAAGTATTATTAATCAAAAATTTTCATTTGTAAAATCATTATGAGAATTGTGTTCGACAAAAACAGTTCCAAAAAAAATAAATGTTAAATGAAATTATAAAAAATAAATTTTAGATAAAATAAAAAATATTTTTATTTGGATACATCACCACAACTGGCGACAATATTCTTTTGTGGATACACCCACAATTGGCGATCCTGCCAGGAGAACAAAGCAAACGCCCACGACGACGACAACACCCAAAAGACGAAATCCGGAACATTACACAAAACAGCAAGAAAGAAACAAATACAAAAAAAAAAAATTAATGCCAATAAAAAACCAGGAGCTGCACGGAAACTATTTTTGCGATCTTTTATGATGACATCAATAAGCGGCAGTGAGGAGATACAAAGCAACACCACCATCAGACACAACAGCACCACCTGCTCCAACAGACAGCCACCACTGCTTCAACAACGTATGCTACCCACAAAAGCCCGCACAACACAGTAACGGTGTCACATCGCAAACAAAGCGCACCAAAAGTACAATCGATCCACTAGAAGCAACAGAAAATGCACCGAACTCTCAGCAAATAACAATGTAGACTGTTGTAGCGGATAATAAACCTGCCCAGCAACAAAATTTTAAACCTCTTCAATCTCCTCATATAACCTGGAATATAACTGGAGCTGGAGAGTAGGAACAATAACAACCAGAACCAAAATCAAAACCAAGAACCGATCATAAACGGAAACGACAACAAAAAGGAACCCTATACCTGCCGGTAAGGTAACACAACAACAGCAATAGCAACAACAGCCATAACAACAACAGCAATAACACAACAACAACAACAACAACAACAACAACAACAGCAGCAGCAGCAATAACAACAGCAGCAATACCAAAAACAACAACAAAAACCACAACAACAACTACTACAACTACAGCAACGAGATCGGCGCATCATTTTAAAATCATTTTTTAAATTTTATAAAAATTTGTTAATATTGTTTTCTTTTTGACATTTTATAATTTTTTTTTTACAGGTTGCTTTCTTATTTTTAGCTTTGCACGAGGCACACACTTAGCTTTTAAAACGTATGTAAGACAATAGGGACGTAAGAAACCTATTGTCTCACATTCGTGGGCACTCCACTGCACTAGGGAAACACATTATAGGCACACATTTTTAGGAACACATTTTTAGGTACACATTTAAAAAATATGAGTCTTTCACATACACCACCACCCCACTCCAGACAACCCTCCACCCCCTTACATACTTCTTACCCTCTCTCACACCTCTCTCATTTCGGCGAAGGTGACCATCACCTCCCAATCCATTTGATGCACCAATGCATCCAGCAATACAAGCGGCGTCAGTAAAATTGCCACAATTCTGGACAACTTGTCCTGACGCATGTTTCGCCCATGCAGAAATACAATTTCAGGCAAAAGGAATTACAACTGACAAGACAAAGTACGAGTGCCTCGTAACCGCTCTACCCCAAGAGGTAATTATAACAGTGCTAGACTTCATACAGAAACCTCCGTCCTCAAATTTGTATGAAGGCTTAAAAAGAACTTTGATTGACCGACACTCTTTAAGTGAAGCCAAGAGGTTCGACAAAATTTTGTCTGGCACTGAGATGGGTGACCAAAAGCCATCTCAATTTTATAGGTCACTTATACTGTTAGCCGGTACTACAGTCAGTAACGACTTGGTTTATAAAATTTGGCTTCGCAAACTCCCCAAAAGCCTTAATATTGCTTTGACTGGATCTGATCATAGAGAGCTAGAGGAACAATTGAAACTAGCCGACAATTTGCGGGAAGTTATGTCAGAATCCGAAGTCGCTTCAGTTGTCAATAATACCCAGTGCATGACAAAAATCACGCAAAACTCTGAGCTTGCGATGATAACGCAATCGTTTGCTGAAACAACGTCCAAAATTCTAGAAAGTTTCAACAAACTAGCAATTGAGGTCCAAGAGTTACTCGAGAGAGAATAATTTCCGAAGATTTTCAAGACGAAGATCCCCTTCAAGAAGTGTGCCACGACAACGATCTACCAACTGGGTATGTAGATACCATTTAAGGTTCGGTAGGGCAGCTAGGCAATGCGAACAACCATGCTCATTCGGTCAAAACGACACCCAACACAACACAACACAACATAACTCAACAAACTAAGTGACTCCATCATTGCGACGGCTAATGATGGAAGTCAAACAATACTCACACGCCGCCTTTTTATATACGATAACGACAATCACATAAACTTTTTGATAGACAGTGGAGCAGAAGTTTCAGTACTTCCAATAAATAAATTCAAAGCCCACAAGAAAAATTCAGACTTAATACTAACAGCAGCTAACGGTAGTACAATCGCAACTTTCGGCAAGAAATTACTTTACGTAAATTTGAAACTAAGACGCGATTTCCCTTTCACATTCATACTAGCAGACATTACAAGACCCATCATAGGAGCTGATTTCCTTACGAAATATGGACTCTTGATAGACTTAAAACACAAGAAACTTATTGATCCACTTACACAGCTATCAGTAAACGCAATCACAGCATTTACAGAAACATCACTACCCAAACTAATTACACTAGACAACAAATATACAAATATACTCAAAAATTACCCATCACTAACAGCAGAACCCGATTACAACAAACCAGTTAAACACAAAACAATACACCACATAACTACAGAAGGACCAGTGTTGCCAAATTACACGATATATCGTATTTTGCCCGATCTGAGTCTCTGTGGACGATGTCCCGATATATGAGATAAAAACACGATCTGCAAAAAAGCAATTACGACACAAGATCTAAAATACTAAATTTATTAAAACGGAATAACTTTAACTAAAATGCGAAAGCTTTTATACACATTTCATGGAAAAATATCACAAAATGGATATTATTTTTGTTAATTTTTATCTATATATATAAAAATGGTGTGAAAAATGTATAGTAATTCATCAATTGAGAACGGCTGGACCGATTTGGTTCAATTTTTTTCAGTTGTTCGTATTTGCCTGGAGAAGGTTTTTACGAAAGAAAATTTTGGGAAAACCCTCCGGAAAAGTCGGAAAATTGGGAAAATCGAAATTTTATTTTTTGTATGGAAATTTGTGTGCAATTGTTCCGGAATGGCTTTTCAAATGGAAAAATATAAAACTCTTATTGAAAAACTCGGAAAATTCCGGAAAAACGTGAAAAATTTTAACTCTGGAGTTTATCTGAAGGCGTTGAATTGTGGCGAGTCGAAGTTCGCCGGGTCCGCTAGTATAATATATAAAAAAATTGATATGCACTCATAAAAAATATAGCTATATATACCAATCCAAAAAATTAGTTTTCCTTTGTCGTATTTAAATCAATAGTTAGGAATAAACGAACTAATTTCAAATATATCTACTAACAATCTCTTCTATCGCCCTATAGATGGGGTATTTACATATATTATTAGTTGTACCTTGTACAGTACTACAGGGCTGTACCGTACTATAGAAACTTCAAAGTTGTACTTTGTAGTTGTACACGACGAAATACGATATGGGATAGAAAAAATCCCGATATGGCGCATTGGTTTTCTGGCAACACTGAGAAGGACAGCTACCTTTTTCAAGACCAAGACGCCTTGACTCCAACAAATACAAAATCGCCAAACAAGAATTTGACTTCTTAACCAAAGCAGGCATCTGCCGTCCTTCAGACTCCATGTCATCGTCTCCACTACATCTAGTACCAAAAAAAGATGTGAACGACTGGAGACCCTGTGGTGACTATGGAAGACTTAACGCAATTACAGTCCCAGACCGCTACCCTCTACCACACATACATGACCTATCTATTGACTTACACAACAAACACATATTTTCTAAATTAGACCTAGTAAGAGCATACCACCAAATCCCCATGGCCACTTAAGACATACATTAAAACCGCGATTACTACACCGTTCGGAATGTTTGAGTTTCTGAGAATGCCATTCGGTTTAAGAAATGCAGCTCAAACATTCCAACGATTTATCAACGAAGTATTACGAGTACTAGACTTCGTTTTTGTATACCTTGACGATATTCTGGTGGCCAGAGAGACAGAAGAAGAACACCTCAAACATATTAATTTAGTTTTTGAACGACTAGACAATTACGGACTTAACATTAAACCAAACAAATGTATTTTCGGCGTAGACAGAATACATTTTTTAAGTTACTAAATATCAAACAAAGGCATACAACCATCTCCCGATAGAATTCAGTGTATTGTTAACTATCCAAAACCAGAAACAGTTAAACAAATGCAGAAATTCATCGGGATGATTAACTACTACCACAGATGCATTCCTAAATAAGCACACACACTCACACACATTTATGATATGATAACTTCAGCAATAAAAACAAAGAACAAATACTTAACATGGACAGAAAACACAACAGAAGCATTCGCAACCATAAAAGAAAGTTTTACTAAGGAAGTGCTACTTAATCATTTTAATACAGGCATGCGCAAAAGGCCGCCCATGGGCGGATAGCTTTCACATGCATATGACAGCTTTCAGTCAAAAAAGCTTTGCAGTCGAGACTCGCACTGTTACACTGAATATTTATTCACATTCGTGCTATCACAGCACACGATCAGTCGCTGTGCGAACTTCATGCTGTGAGGTTGCGGTCGCTTGCTCCTGCGTTGCCTTATTAAAAACGACAAACTACCATTCATACGCATGAATATGCGTTTGTTTATTGTATTTGTTTTTCTGTAATAATTTTCTGTTTTTAAATAATAGGGATTTTATTAATTCGTAGAATTTTACTTAATTTTGGAACGAAGCTTGTAGTATTGAATATGTCAACGCAGTAGCAAGCGACCACAACCTTTAAGCATGAAGTTTAAACAGCGACTGAACATATGCTGTGATTGTAACAATGAACAAACTCGTGCTTTTCGTTCAGTGTAAACTTGAAAAACAAAAGCTTCGCAATACAAACACAAAACTTTGTATGTATTAGTTTGCGCACCCCTGTTTTAATAGCAAAGCAAAATTTCTATCGCTGTAGATCAGGCATGCGCAAAAGGCCGCCCATGGGCGGATAGCTTTCACATGCATACGACAGCTTTCAGTCAAAAAAGCTTTGCAGTCGAGACTCACACTGTTACACTGAATATTTATTCACATTCGTGCTATCACAGCACACGATCAGCCGCTGTTTGAACTTCATGCTGTGAGGTTGCGGTCGCTTGCTCCTGCGTTGCCTTATTAAAAACGACAAACTACCATTCATACGCATGAATATGCGTTTGTTTATTGTATTTGTTTGTAACAATTTTTTGTTTTTAAATAATAGGGATTTAATTAATTCGTAGAATTTTACTAGACCTGGTCTAAGGCAGGTATGCGCAAAAGGCCGCCCATGGGATGATAGCTTTCACATGCATACGACAGCTTTCAGTCAAAAAAGCTTTGCAGTCGAGACTCGCACTGTTATACTGAATATTTATTCACATTCGTACTATCACAGCACACGATCAGTCGCTGTCCGAACTTCATGCTGTAAGGTTGCGGTCGCTTGCTCCTGCGTTGCTTTATTAAATACGACAAGCTACCATTCAAACGCATGAATATGCGTTTGTTCATTGTATCTGTTTGTCTGTAATAATTTTTTGTTTTTAAATAATAGGGATTTAATTAATTCGTAGAATTTTACTTAATTTTTAAACGAAGCTTGTAGTATTGAATTTGTCAACGCAGTAGCAAGCGACCGCAACTTTTAAGCATGAAGTTCAAACAGCGACTGAACATATGTTGTGATTGTAACAATGAACTAACTCGTGCTTTTCGTTCAGTGTTAACTTGAAAAACAAAAGCTTTGCAATACAAACAAAAAACTTTGAATGTATTAGTTTGCGCACCCCTGTTCTAGACTGTTTTTGTATACTTAGAAGTTTAAGTTATTAAAAAGCTAAGAAGTTTTTGGCCAATATTCTTACTTAAGTTAATATTTTTCATCAAATTAATCGCTTAATTTCCCTTAAAAGTTAAGTGGGTATGATGTCTGAGCAAATGAAAGATCTTGCCGTTTCCAACAAAAAAGTCAGTGGTGACATGTATCTAAGACAGGGGTGCGCAAACTAATACATACAAAGTTTTGTGTTTGTATTGCAAAGCTTTTGTTTTTCAAGTTTACACTGAACGAAAAGCACGAGTTTGTTCATTGTTACAATCACAGCATACGTTCAGTCGCTGTTTGAACTTCATGCTGAAAGGTTGCTGTCGCTTGCTACTGCGTTGATGCATTGAACACAATAAGCTTCGTTTAAAAATAAAGTAAAATTCTACGAATTAATTAAATCCCTAGTATTTAAAAACAAAAAATTATTACAGACAAACAAATACAATAAACAAACGCATATTCATGCGTATGAATGGAAGTTTGTCCTTTTTAATAAGGCAACGCAGGAGCAAGCGACCGCAACCTCACAGCATGAAGTTCGCACAGCAACTGATCGTGTGCTGTGATAGCACGAATGTGAATAAATATTCAGTGTAACAGTGCGAGTCTCGACTGCAAAGCTTTTTTGACTGAAAGCTGTCGTATGCATGTGAAAGCTATCCGCCCATGGGCGGCCTTTTGCGCATGCCTGATCTAAGATCAAATTTAAGCCAAGTCGAAGACGAGAAGTAGATAATTAAGTTGCGACTGCGAAATCGACTGGTTATGGAGTGTTGGTATGCTGCTGCGCGCTGTTTTAGAAATAAATAAAGCAACATGGTTTTATATTGATTGATTTGAAACAAGTGTTAAACATAAGTATGATGTCTTTGCTTTATTTTTTTAATAGGAATTTCTTATATTAAAAAATTCATATGAGTTTTTCGTTTGTTGCTGTCTCAACGTAATCATTATTTGCAGTGTGAATTTTTTCTGCGCAAATAAAAACTGTAGAATTGTTACTCGCTCTCTACTGTGTGCAGAAAAGTAAAGCTACAGACAGGGTACACAGAATAAGGTAGCCGCAAGACGGAGAGCGCGACTGCCGAAAATGTCAAAGCGAACTGCTTTCGGCAGCCAGTTGATTTTGATACTTTCGTCTAGGCAAAAGAGAGCACTGACAGTTTTGCAACAACCTTGTTATTCAACCATGGCTACAGAAAAAGGGGAATCCAAATTTGCTGTTAACATTTAAGGCTAAAATTAAAGAGCATGACGTTTTGAAGTGCATCCTTAAAAGGATACAATACAAAGATTCATTTTAGTTTTTTTTATACTATGTATATTTGCAAGCATTTCATGGGTTTTTTATATGTTTATTTTTAAGCATTTTTAAGTGATAAAGAATTATTTTTGTGTTCATTTCCCAAAAGTTTAATATTTGTAAAAGGTATGAGTTTATTCGTATTTCACACATTATTTTTAACACATCTTAGTTTTGATATAAAATACAAACCGATTTGTATCTCTTCCCAGTAGCGAATGGATCGATCCGTCTTTGAAACCGTCTTGAAGACACTCGATCCGTCATACACGACGGATCGATCCACTTCCATAGCTGTACTCGAAGACATTTTCAAACAAATTAGCAAAATGACGTGCAAGACTATACTTTGCGCAGTCTTCGAAAGTATCCATGTACTGTATAATGTACGCGTTCACTGAAAGCCAGTACAGCTCTGCTTGGTTTGTTCTTCGAATCTTCGAATCTTCGAATCGAAATAAAAATTGAATAAGGTATTCGCGATTATAAGCAAAAATTTATTTTAAAATAGTTGTACAAAACGTTTAATATATATTTTTAATAACAAAAATCAAAATTTACTTCGATAGCGTTGCAACTACTGCTACTTATATCAATTCCGCCACTGTCATTGATACCGTCACTGCCATTGCCGCTGCCATTGCCGCCTTTTGTGCCACACACTGTTTTTTCACTTGTTTTCAAATATTTTAAGTATTTTTTTTTCTTTTTATTAATTAAACAACTCAGTTTTTTGTTTTTCTACCAATTTTTCTATTTTTTGAGATTTTTCACTTCATACAACTTTTTATAATTTATTTTATTTTAATTTTACTTTTCACATTCACTTTTTTGCTCTTTGTTGCTGAACTTAGTACTGCCAGATGCAACATTTTTGTTATTACAAAAAATATTATCATTTCAACTCAATAAAAGTGTCATAATAATCAAACATTGCGTCTGGTAATAATTCTAATCACATTCAGAGAGGCATAATTAATCAACAACTCAGAGAGGCACGAATTTCATACGATTCATTTGTTTTCTGAATTTATGAATATAGGTCAGCAAAAAATCCGCAATGTTACTCCGTTGTCGTCAACGACGGCTATGAAGACAACGTCTTGGAAGTCAACTTTCGCAACTGGGTTATGGCCAAACATAAGCTTATGTATGGAGTTTTAAATATTTGGGTTGTAGGGGAGGTAAGCGTGGCCATGGGTGAATTTCAAAAATATTCAAAAGTGCAGATCTTGGATCCATTTGAATATGTGTACCAAAATATAGCTATCTCAACTGCTTCTTATCCTATGCTTATGGACAACACACAGACGGACGGATAAACAGAAATAGATAAATCGACTCATGAGATGACACCTGATCAAGAATATATATTATTTTCTATACCGGACTCGCTTATTTCTATGCGTTACAAACGTTTGCAGAAATCACCTGACCTTATATTTTTATGGTATAAAAATGGTTTCAACTTGCAGTATAAAAGAACTTGGGTATATCTATGGAATTATATAAAAATTAATCTCAAAGAACCGTTTTTAGTTTGTTTAATAACGCACGAACTATATCATTGATTTAAATGAAACTTTCACTCAGAATTTAAATTATTAAAAAGTGAAACTATCTTCTATCTACGATTTTAAACAATTGTTGAACATTTAACGTGATATCTTATAAATTGCTTTATTTTTCATTAGGATTTTCTTTATTTGAATTGATATATAGATAGTCAGTGCAATATATATAGACAAACTGAAGATATTTTCGTTTGATAAAAAAAAATGTCAGAAGTAAAGTCATACTTCTTAAATAAATGATTCGATACTTATCAAAGTCGGCTTAGTCTAACTGTTGAAATTTTCCTTTTTTTTTGCTAAATCACAAACGATTAAGAAATAATTATTATTGAAAGAAGGAAATTATCGATATTGTCCTTCATTTGGTAAAAAACCACTGTAACGAGTTTTATTTCAAAGGCTGAGGTATAAAAAAATAAAAAGAGTAAAGTTTTTCAAAGTTGCCCTATTTGGTTTTCGGTAATATTTAAAAATAAATCAGAGTCCCTTCAATTTTTTCGCGGCTATTTCGTGATAAAATAAAAAATGTTTTCCTAGAAGTATGGTTAGAAAAGTATAAAATGTTATAATAAATCAAAGACAACTTCAAGCATGCGGGTTTTATAAGTAAATTTCTAATCGCAAACACACAATCACATTTTTTTACACAGGGTCGGTATTAGATATTTTAAAAGCTATGTACCTAGGTTATTTTTAAGGTTTGTATAGAAATAGAACTTACTTATGTAAATCGAGAATAATAAGAACGAATTAATCTCCTTAACGAAACAGATATTCGTTCGCGATTTCGGGCGATTTTAAAAATTCATTGTTTTGAGAATGCATTGCGAGTGCAACTTCGCGGTGACATGAAAGCTGGTACCTTTGCTAATAATGGCATAAAGTTTACTTCATGCTTGATCATTGCACTGAAAACAAAAGGTGACTTAGTTTCGAATTTGTATGCTATGGAATTGGGTTGCGTATATCCAAATTTATTAAAAATTTATTTTAGGGTATTTTTCTGACTGGTCCAGCAAAGAGAGAAAAAGTTTTAATGCCTCGAACCCCTTTGATCCCCTCATATTTACCCTTCCTGTTTAAGCGATTACAATTCCTGTACGAACATTTTTTACTATGACAATAAACCAAGCACAAGCTCAATGCTTTTAAATCGTCCGTGATTATCTAAGGCAGAACTATTTTTCCGTAATAGTTTGGTCTTTTTAGGATAGGAAATCCATCCAATCAATTTATTCTTTCTAATTTCAGAAAAACAACCAAAAACAATGAACTTATATAAGTTTTAAAATAATTTTAATTTTGAAAACATTAGAAAGATAAGTCTCTTGGAACGATAATATTATAAATCAGATAAAAAATTGTTTCTTATACTAAAACATGTCGCGAGCAAGGCCGCGGAGGGTTGCTAGTATATAAATAATGTTTTTATGAGTGCATAAGAAAAACTAAAAATGTTGCTTGTTTTCTGTTTTTATTTTTGTTGACTTTTAAGCAAAAAATTAATAATAAAGTAATACAGTAATATGTAACTCATAACTTATAACTTATTTGGAAGTAATATGTAAAATAATGTAATTACTTTTATTAATCGGAAATGTGTAATAAGTAACATATTACTTTCGAAAGTATTATGTCACAACTCTGGTTAAGAATGAATTTGAATTTCCTACTGGGTTGATTTTTGTGTACTGAAGATGAAGAAATTGCATTTTCTACAACAGGAATACAAACAACAGGAAGACAAACTCAACATCAGCGCTATGGACAAGACTGAAAGGGTTGTGTAGAGTACAAGGGATAGAAAAGGATGCAGCAACAACAATAACATATATGGATAACAGTGCCACTTTTGAGCAGCAGCAGCGTGAAAAATCTTGCGTGATGACCAGTGCTGTCACTTTATTATAAGTTTATTATTTTATTATTTTTTACTGCTGTTGTGTTTGCAGTCATTTTTATAATGCCTTTATTTCAACTCGTTGATTAAATCTACTCGTATAATAGTACAGGATTGCAATTCTAAGGTAAATAAGTAGTTAAGTTTTTTTTTTTTCACAAAATTAGTATAATTCATTTCATTCCTGAAGCTTATAATATAGAATACATATTTATATTATAAATGTAGAAACACTTATAAAATAGGTTAAGTTACAATTTCAATTTTTAATAAAATTAGTGTAATTCATTTCATTCCTGAAACTTAAAATATAGAATACATAAAATAATATAGAATACTAAATACATATTTAGTAATGGTTTAAGTATCTATCTGGTGGATTTACTTTTCTTCCTCTCTTAGTTACATATGTATTTTGGGGACTTGAAGTGTTTTCAGTTAGTACTTTATTTTGATACTTTCTATTACAATTAACAATTTCTTCTTCTGTTTCAGCATTTACATCAGGTACATTTTGATTTTCTCTACAATTTAGTGTGTCTTGAGTTTCATTATCAATATTTAAAGTTTTGTTATCACTATTTTGACTATTCTTTTCTGATTCTTGTATGGATTTTTTCAAGATGTGTTCTCTATTTCTTCTTAATAAAGTTCCCTCTGCATCCTTAACTACATAAGACCTAGGTTCCTGACATTTTTCAAAAATTACACCTGGAGACCATGTTGAAGCAGGTGTTTTCTTGTACATAACATGTTCTCCTACTTCTACTGGTTTTAATTTTTTAGTTGTTCTGTTATATAACGTAGCCGATTTTCTTTGCTTTTTAGCAAGTAATTCATAACTGACCCTATCAATAACTTTAGTTTCAAAATTCTTTGAGATTGCCGGAACTTTAGTACGCAGTTTTCTAGACCTTAACAGTTCACTTGGACTAGGCATTTTGTGTTTGGGAGTTGTTCTGTAATGCAAAAGTGCAGTATATGGGTCCGTATTGTTTTCTTGACATTTTTTAAGCATTTGTTTTACAATCTGAACTCCTTTTTCCGCAAGGCCATTGGATCTTGGAAGATAGGGACTTGATGTAATATGCTTGATATTCCAATTAGTGCAAAAATCCTTAAATTCATTCGAATTAAAAGGTGGACCATTATCTGATACGAAAAAAGCAGGAACTCCATGCCTGGCGAAAATAGATTTAAGTCTCGCTAGCACACAATTACTTGCTGATCCATTAGCTAAAAGTTCGATTTCAATATACTTTGAATAGTAATCAATAACTAAAAGGTAAAGTTTTTTATTCCAAACTAAGAAATCACAGGCTAACTTATACCACGGAATTTTCACTACCTCATGGCTCATAAGTTCTTGCTTTGGGTTTGCATTTCTATACTTCATGCACGTTTCGCAACTTGACATTACGTTAAAA